>RCWM02000205.1:1340000-1836242 GCA_003667255.2 Euschistus heros | reverse complement strand
TTAAAGTCTATTTGTTTAATAAACTTTAAAAATTCAGATTTAAATTTTTTTATAAGTTTCAGTTCTGTTTCTGACCAATTTCAATGTTTTAGTAAAATTTTGTATTAGCCTCGCCCTGATGTGTGTCAAATCCATTACACCCATATTTAAATGTCGAAAATAAAAGTGTTTGGGCTACCTTGTAGCCAGTGCTAAGTATACCTCTATAATTTTGCGGTCTAATGTTGGGCACAAACCGATGGAGGCTTGGGATTTTCTGAAGCGGTCCACATACTGTTCCTTTAATTATAATTCCTCCCTCATATCACGTTTATATAAGAGATTAGGGACCTTATCAAATGACACTGGAAAGGTCACTGTGAGCCGTTAACTTCAACCAGATCGTCAGTTTTCTCTGATTTTTCTGACTCTTGTTGCCTTCTACTCCTGAATGGCTTTTATCTTTGTAATAATTTTGAGTTGGCTATGCAATTTATTTAAGTTATAAAATTAGTTTTGTTTATATTATATATATATATTATATTATATATATATATATAGATATATATATATATATATATATTATTAGTGATGTGTCGGTACGCAAAATCTTCGATATTCGGTAACGAATTCCAAAAAAGCCAATTCTCGATTCTAGGTAACGATACCTATATTAAAAAAAAATTATATTATAAAATATAAAATTTTCCGAAAGCTAAAAAAAACTAGCCAAACAATAATTATTCAAGAAATAAAATAGTAGACTGTAGACTTGAGGGTACACTGTTTTTTTTACGATTGTTGTTTCAATAGCATTATTTAATTCGAAAAACAAATAAACATGTATTAAATGGAAAAATAAAGCTCATGCTAAAATACCAAAAAACTCTCCTATAATAACAATAATCAAATATTATAACAATGATGTTGTTTCTTCATACAATTGAGATTTGACTTTCAAAATGTAATTCTTCAATATTTGAAGAGAATTGTTTTAAATTTAGTACCAAATCTGTACAAAACGTAGTTAAAACATGAAAAATTTCATCCTAATAAAGTATTAAAAAATATCGTTTTTGGCGTTGGAATGATGTATAATAATTTAATAAGTATCATAGGACTATCACCATAGTCAGTGGTATCCCAGGAATCGACATTGGCGCATGTCACTCTCTCTCTCTTTCTCTCTCTTTCTCTCTCACCCTCTCTCTCTCTCTCTCTCTATATATATATATATATATATATATATATATATATATATATATATATATATATATGTATGTATGTATCATTCATTCATTGTGAGAAGATAACATTTTATTTTCGCAGGGCTATCTATACGTGAAGCACTGTCAAAATAAAAGTTCCCTTTACTTAACTTTTAATTTAGCGAATAATTTTAATATAACCACCATAAATACAGCATAATTGAGATAACATATCAAGTAGTCCAAGTACTCATACATATATACAAAGTAGACAACACATTTAAAACGCTTTTAAACTTTTTGTTGAAAGTGAATTTACCTATCTATTTTAAGGATAAAAATATTTATTATTCCATGATTAATTGAAAGGTCCATAGGAAACTAACATGTAAAGTCTGATTTCAAGAATGCCGATTCAGAACTATAATCGAAATAAATGCAAACAAGTAAATTGATTGAAATCAAGTATTTTGAAATATGATGCCTAGGATGTACCTTGGATATATACTTTTTTAAATAATAATTCTTTTAATGATACGAGCATTGCTGTAATTTAAGGATAATATTTATATTGTAGAAAAAAAAAAATTGGAATAATCTTAGATATTTAGGATAAGAAAAGAGTTCAATGAGGATAAATTGGCGTTGTTATTGAAACGTTTTTGTAATATGTGTAGTCTAGTTGTCAAAAAGTAATCAAAGTTTATTGTAGTTTGGTTGGGATTGCGATTTCAAGTTAATATTTTATAACATGTTATGTTCTAGTCACTTGTATTACTAATTGTAATTATGTTATTGAGTTTAATATTCATGTTGAAATGTTAAGAAATTGTATTACGACATACAATAAAATTAATCTGAAGGGATTTTTAACAATCCCGCTGCTTTAAAAACATTCCTATGAGAAAACTATGAGACTGTAAGAAGCTGAGAAGATTACATAGATTATTTTTGACTGATAACTCCTATGTTTTATCAGCGCAGTGATTAAATATCCCTTATCATTTAATAACGGAACTGGTAATTTCAGACAGTTTGTAAACACAATGAAATTGATGTCATTCTTTTGTTTAGGAGTATTATTATTATTATTAAAGAGCTAAAAATACCAGTTATGGGCATGATGTACCAGTTATGGTCATAGCCAAGACTAGTTCTGGTCATGTTGCAAAAATAATCATTAAGCAATCGTTTTTTATAATTTAGAAATGAGTATTAATTAAATGTGTGTAAAATCTGGGGAGCGACACTGTAGAAGGAAATGGGACTTGGAAAAAATTTAAAGAGGAAGATGTTGTTAAAAGGTTTAAAAACTCTGTGCATAGTAAACTAACAGAGAATTTAAAAGAGACTGAGGATGGCGAAGTTGAAGAGAGATGGAATAAGATCAAGATGACTATTGAGAAATCTGCAAAAGAAGTAATAGGAGTGAGGAGATTAAAGAGTATTGAAGAATGGTTTGATGAGGAGTGTGCAGAAGCAATAAAAATTATAAACAAACATAGATTAATTGTACTCCAGCGCTCTACTAGGCAAGCTACAGCTGTGTATGAAGTAATGAAAGTAGAAGACAAGCGGAAAGGATAATAAGAAAGAAAAAAGGCAATTTTTAAAGAAAAGATTGAGCAAATAGAGGAGCTAAGGGTAAATAATGAAAGTAGAAAAGTTTATGGAGCCGTTAGATACATAAGTCGTGGATTCCATCCAAGGTTAGATACCTGTAAAGATAAAACTAGAAACATTTTCGAGAAAGCAAATCTAATCAACCGATGGGAGGAGAAGTAGAATCAATCGACAAGTTGAAGAATAATAAATCACTCGGAGTAGACATGTTGATTGCGGAATTTTTTAAAAAAGGTGGTGAGGAGCTTACAAATACTGCAAGGAGTACTTGCCAACAGAATGGAATCCTATACATAAAAAAGGAGATAAACTGCTATGTGAAAATTATAGAGGCATCTCACTTTTAGGAGTTGCAAATGAAATATTTTCCAATATATTGGTTAATAGGCTCAATGGATTTGCAGAAAATGTCCTACAGAAAAAATCAGTCAGTCAGTCAGTCAGTGTGGTTTCCGTAAAGGAAGAGGAACGGTTGATCAGATTTTCGTTATGAGGCAGATAATGGAAAAATATTGTGAGTTTAACACTGACCTCCATATATTATTATAGATTACTGCCGTGCCTTTGATAGTGTTGTTAGAACAGAATGTTAAATGCACTACGGGAATTTAAGACCCCGAACAAGCTAGTTCGTCTCATACAAATATCTATGAAAGGTAGCAATGCTAAAGTGTTTATTAATGGCCACCTCAGTCGCAGTTTTCCAGTTACAGCTGGAGTTAGACAAGGGGATGCGTTGACTGCTACATTATTTAATCTTGCGCTGCACAGTGTTGTAACAAAGCTGAACATCAATAGAGATATACTGTCTTAAGAATGCCGCAAATTTGAGCTCTCTTGGAGTAATAGTTTTTTAATGGCGTAATTTTGAATATACTGAGGGATGACCGAAATACCTATATACCTATCTTGGTGCTGAGCTTAACTGTGAAAATAAGATATCGACAGAGTTGCAAAAATGGATTATGGTAGGTAACCGACCCTATTTCGTGAACATCAGGCTTTTCCGATCATCACTCTTGTCACGGACAACGAAGGTAAGGTTATATAAAACCTTAATAAGGCCTATCGTGACATACTCTGCTGAAACATGGACCCTGTGTGTACCTCCACAATAAACGCACTGAGAATTTTCGAAAGAAAAATTCTTAGAAAAATGTATGGACCTGTGATGGTTGAGGGTGAGTGCAGAATTCGGAAAAGCAGAGAGTTATATGAGATGTACAGTTCCTGTGACATGGTTAAGTTTATAAAAGCGAGAAGAATTGAATGGTTGGGCCATGTTCTGAAAATGGAAGATAACAGAGCTCCAAAAAAAGCTACTACTGGGGACAATGTTTGGTACCAGGAAGAGAGAACACCCAATAATAAGATGGCTGCAAGATGTTGAAGGAGACCTCCGGACCCTTGGTGTAAGGAACTGGAAATTCAGTGCATTTTGTAGGGACGAGTGGTGTAGTATTGTTGGAAAAGCCAAGGTCCACCCGGGACTGTAGAGCTACAGAAGTAAGTAAGTAATAAGTATTGATTAATGAACAACTAGAACTGTAACTGTAATCTAAATACTAATATCACGCATTTTAATAAAAAATAAAATATATATTTAAAAACCCAAATCAATCGATGCGCTCATTCAAAAACCTTGTAGTTTCTTATTAGTTTATAAAACCGTCATGAAATGATAGTTGAAAGTGTATTAAAACAACTATTTATCAGAGTATAATTTACAGCTGCACTTCTCGTTGATTTTTCTAAGTAAGCGGAAGCGGCAGACAATATAGCAATCATATCAACTAAAAAATATAATGAATAAAAAGAAATCGGAATTATTTTTTGTAAATTATATTGTTTCGATATTTCCAGTTTTATTAAATAGCAGTAGCCATCCGCGAAATACAGAATAAAACAAACTATATTAACTAGTAATGGTCACTTAAGAGAAGTAAGGTTAAACATTACTACTACTAGGAATAGTAATTAATTAATTTTTAAATTTGTAATTTTTAATTAGTAATTAATTTTAAAAGTGACATAATGACGAAAAGAAAATTCTATTTTTTCTTTATTAGCAGAAAGAACGTGTGTAACACCAAATAAAATTGAAACGGATATGGGTGACCAAGACTTATATCTCGAATTTTATACACAGGTTATAGGCAGTTCAAAACTATTCTTAATTAAAATCGAATAGTTCAGCATAATGGAGCTTGTACGGAGGTCTTAATTTTAATGAAAAGTTACATATCTCTAAAACTATAAATCAATGCAGCAATATCACTATAATTCCTTATGAACCCCACTTTTAAAAAAGACCTTACTAAAAAAAAGAAGGTATTTCACGACACTTTTTGAGGAAAATATTTTTTAATGGCTACTGGTTAATTCTTTTCAGAAATATTTCTCATGGTGATATCACAAATAAATAAATTAGACTGTTATTATTGCAATAATTGTATTAGCCTGCCCATAACTGGTCAGGTGACCATAAGTAGTGATTCACCTAAATAAATTTAATATCTGCGACTCATTGGCACTTGCTCTGTACTAAAGGAACGTAGCCGAACCAAGATGAAGCCATGTATTAAATGTATGTATGTATGTATGTAAGCCATGTATAAGGTTAATTCGTCATAGAATTCTGAGGAGTTCACTTTGCCTTTCCTAGAAATGATAGATGATAGAACTTATCTTCAACATTTCATATAGCTCGAGTGAGATCTATCCTGAGGGGTATTTAATAGCTCAATATAATACATTTCGCTTCAGGAACTTTGAGTTCCTAATACCTTGTACCCTCAATTACTAATTTAGAGTGGATTTCCGATTAGTTTTATTTACTACAGAATAATTTACGACAATTGCTATTATTGTGAAATCAATAACGTATATAGCACTACTAGGGCATAATACATATCTATGAGATTCTAGAAACGGAATAATGCAGTTTGTAATAATGTTCATGCTGATAATAATGAGATATCCATGATATTTTATTCTATATTCATGCAAAATGCATAAAGTATATTACCTATAACAGAAATCTAATTGTTACTGACAATCTTAAAATAGCTCTGGAGTTTGCCGTATTAGCGGATTAGTACTTTCCTCACGCAGTTTATTTTTTTAGTTTTGATAATGAACCTTTATAGTAAGTAGAAATGATGTTAGTCCCTAAATACAATGATTCGGTTTATCTCGAGCTATTTTCATGTTTAAAACTGATAGAAACGTATAAAAAAAAAAAAATAAATATTTTCTGATTGATTTTAGTAATAACACCTCCACATCAGCGGTGGACTCTAGAATGCTGTTGCGGAGCAAACCTAACTGCAAATTCCTTTCCAAAAGGTATCAGAAAAGGCGAGAAGACGTCCTGATAAAATTTTGGCGCGGAAGCAGGAGCTAGCTGGGCTTGGGAAGCGATACCGAGCTTCCTCTGGCACTAATCCTCACTCTCGAGAACTGTTAGTAAAAGGACGAAAACTAATATACATATATATAGCCTAACGACTCCCTTCCGCTATCTTAAAACAGTATCCTTAAAGACAAAAACTTATATACATATATGTGGCCCAAAGATTTCTTTCCGCTATCTTAAAATAGTATCCTTACGGATGAAAACTAATAAAATCGTTAAATCCTGGAAGGGAAAAAAAAATAGTATCCTTAATAACAAAAACTAATTAGCGGAGAAGAAGAGTGGCCAAGGATGTTCTTCCATGCTAAAAATCGTCAGATCCTGGGAGATCTAAAAAAAATTATCTTTTTGGCTTACAACAATTTTGTTATATTATTTTATTTTAACAACTTAGATTTGGTAATGAATTTTATTCGGCAAATATAATTTTATTAATTTCATCCGGTTAGATTTTAATTTCTACCTATGAAAAGTATATAAATGAGTGGAAAACCTAGTTTTCTCCACTCAACATTTTACATTTTAAAGTTTATTACTGTAAATTCAACCTTAAAAAAAAATAAAATTACAAAAAAAGTAAAATTACTTTTCATCCTTTCTAGAACTATGAAATTACTAAGTTAAAATTTGGTAAAGATTGGTTCAGTAGCTTCAGTAAACTCTAATGTAGTATGGTGCAAACCTTACACAGGTCGATTTTCAAACATCACATGGGATCCACATGTTTCACCACACATGTAAATAATTCCTAATAATTTAATGAATAAATAAAAAAATCATTATCCATTTCAAGCTATTTCAATAGCTTCAATAGCTCGTCAATTTCAACACCGTACCCATTGTAATCTCTCATCTACAATGAAAGATGCTAACCACCAATCGATCAATTTTCTAACTTCTCTATTATCTATATATAATTCCTTTATTAATAATAAAACAATTAAAAATCAGTAGATTTTGTTATTGTTAAACTTTTCTGTAACAAAGATGATCTATTCAAAACTTGGTACAGATTGGTTCGGTAGTTTTCGCGGTTAGTCATCACGAACAAAAATAGCCTGTCCCTTTATATAATAGTACAGATTTAAAATCTTATGTTTTGAAATATATTTTAGTAGAACATTAATTCCTCTACAACTCATTAAATATTGTTTTTTTTTATTTTTATCATTTAGGGAGCCCACGTAAGCTCACTTAATCTGGAAGGTATTAGTGGTGAAGTGTCATTAAAAAAGTTTTACTGAAGAAAGATTTGAATAAGCCTTCCCAACGGGACCGAAAACTTTGGCGACATCAATCTAAAGGCACTCCTTCCCCGCCGGTGAACTCCCTGAATATTTCAAATTATTTCAGTTCGCCAAACTTTTTTCTAAACCTCCGGTCGGGACATTAAGCCTTCTTATAGCTAAATAATTGGTCTACTCCGGCTTTCAACGCAGAGCTAACGGATTCTCTTCGGCCATGACTGAAGGTAACTTAAGGCTAATCATGAGAGTAGCTCGCGTGCTAGTTGCTAGAATGCACCATAAGCTGACAAACTGAATATACATTTGCTGGTAATTAGTATGCAAGCAGTTCACATGGGAACCAGCAGTGCCTGCTTCTGGCACGCAGATAAGCAAGTGTGGATACACACGCCAGTTCTTTGTTTCCAGTATTCTTGCTTGGAGGGTGAAACACTGTATGCTCAGTTAAAAAATGTTTTGTTTTTTCGCTATTAATTCTCCTCCTTTAAAATTCAGGCGAATTATGGAAAGAATTTGAAATTAATCAAATAACGTAATTTCGTTACTTGCAACAGAATATAGAGGAAATTTAATGCAACTCAAATCAAACAGGAAAATAAGAAAACGTTATGTGTTAGATTGGATAAGCAGACTGGAAAACCATGGACCAACTATTTCTTTCCTTAGAGAAATCAGACAAGAATTCATGAAAAAAATTAAGAATTCTTAGAAAAAATTGTGAACAAAATTTAAACAAAAGATACCCATATGCGAAATGCTATACAGCCAGAACTATGTTGGAATTAACTCTGCAATTTTAACTACCGTCAATTGATATAAATCTCTGGAGGCATTGTTTAGAGTGGGAAAATCTACGATTTCACAGTTTATTCCAATGGTTTGTGGTGCATAAGTTACTGTATTAAAGGGTTTTATCAAAGTAAGTTTTTTTTTTTTTTTAATTTAATAAAAAATTATATTATAAGTAAAACATAATGAAGAATAAGGAATAAAATGAGCATACACAAAAAAGAAACAAAATATTACTCTAAACGTCCTAAAAGGATCTTGCCTGCTTACTGGCATGCCAGTAGCTGTAGCGTACTGCAGTCAAACATGCCATTACAATGAAAAAGGACTTTCTATGCATGCGCACTTCATCACTAGCCCATCAACTGGCACGCTAAATCAAATGCTGTGTGATCTACTAGCAAACCAGCTACTGGCATGCAAGTTACCGTACACACATGCCAGTGAACGGATAGTAGCAGGCACGTGCCTCTATCCGTGAATATTTTGCGAGTTACTAGCATGTAGAGCGAGTTACTACTATCCCCTTAATAATGTAAGTAGTTAAAAAAAAAAACAAACCTGAATATTTTTAAGTTACCTATATTATCTGCATTTTTTCGCATTAGTACAATTATCGTATATCGATCTCCTAATGTTCTTTTGCCATCACATTTGTCCAGCCGACCTTTCTCTCGTCTTTAACTTGCTTCTATTCCTTCCTGCTTTATCGAGTACAGTTAAGCATTAATCTAAAGGGAAGCCAGTCATGACTTACTTGCCTGACAAATCACAAAGATTCTAAAATAATTAATTAATTAACACTTTGAGCCTCTATACTCACTTTACATTAATATGAACCTCTTCAAATGTAATTGCTTCTCAAAAGGTTTTAAGTAGGGATCGGAATAATGAAGTTAAGTTAATTATTAAAAAAAATTCTGAAAGAATTAAATACGAGGATTAACAACATTATTTATTACATTAAGGATTAACAAACAACATTATTTATTCAATCATATCTTAACATAAACATTCATAATTAGAAGTAGGGATCTTTTTCTAATCAAAAATAGTAATATAAATCTAAACTTATCTAAATGAGAGATGCTAAGGTAATGGGAACGACGTCGTCTGTGGAATTCCATGATCTCGGATCAGTGATGTTGTCATCAGAGAATTGCGATGTCTAAAAGTTTACATGGTCGTATCAGCGAAGACAAATATGACAGACAAGACACCGATAATATTTTTCCGACCCTCTATATAACTATCGTCCATCTTCTTCCTTAACTCTGGTTTATCTGAGAAAAAACATCTAAATTTCATTCGTTTTGAATAAACAGCCGTTACACTGAAGCCTCCTGGTTTGAATATTTCAAAAAAATGTTTTCCCTCTTTTATAGCACGCATACATATTACCTTAGGGAATGAATCAGCAAATGAATTTCTTAGGCAAATGTTGATTTTCACATCCTAAACTTATACCGAGTAATACAATTTTGTATACAATATTTTTGGATGATGTTTTTCTAACAGTATGAATTGATTTGGTTTTCCAAACAGTAAAATATTTCCCTATGATTGACTTCGTCCAGTTGTATTTTCTTTGAGCCCTTGTTTTCAATAAACAGGATTTTTTTTCTAACTTTCTTTATTTTATTTTTTTTATTCGTACTCTCCCTTTTGACCTTGAGGAACCTTGAATGGCTAATAGAAACACTACGCCACGTGGATCAGCAACACTACGCTCAAGAGTCGAGTAAGAATAATTTATGTTCAAAGCACACCTCTGGGCCTTAGAAGCGTTGTTTGTTTTAAAAAATAGATTATTACTGATCTTGTAAGAGCCACAGCGAGATTATCCGAGTGATAAAAGAAACAAAACTGGTAGTGGATAGCATACCTAGAATATGGCAAGTGACTTTGAGAATCGCGAATATTAATAAAATTTCTAGAACGTCACTACGGCTCTCTGGCGTAGAGTCTTAACTACAGTGTTGAGATTTATCTATTTACCTAGCCTCCTTCCCTTTCTTTTTAATACGTCATTATTTACTCTTTATCCATAGATTAATGACCTTTCACGTATCAAATAAACAAGTAAATGTTACACATCCTTATGTAATAGTAAAATTTACACCGGATATGTTTCAATTCCTAAACAGAATAAATTACTACAACGGTTTTTAAAAAAAATCATGGCCAATCACCTTGAGGTATAGAAGTGAAACAACAAAAGTAAATAAAACATCAGATCTTTTTCCCTTAGCTGGGCTATGTTTACATCCATTATTCTACATCACCAGCCCCGCATGCAGTGTTTCGAATATACAATTCCACGTACGGGCTAAGTGCCTCTTTGAGCCGACCAGCCACCGGACGTAAACAATAGCATCAATGCTCACAGCAGAGTAAGTGAACCAAACCCACCCTTCGTTAGCGCGGACTGTATTATACTCCCTTTCTCCTAAAACATTTCAATTGTTTCAGCTCGTGATTTCAATAGAATGCATTGTTTTCAAACTAAAATCATCTTTAGTTATTTGAACATCGTCTCCATACAGTTTGTTTTAAAAAGATATGTTAGACTCAATTCAAAATATTGATTTTGATTTTATCGTTCATATAGTTCATACTCTTGGTAGTGAATCTTGGAATTTCTGAGTGGGATGGGTTTATAGCTAAATAATAATTTAAAAAATAGTATTTTATTTTTTTTTTTTTTTTTTTTATTAATAGAAATTTACAACTGTATTACAAAACACATCTAGTAAATATGCGGTATATATTAAATATAATGACATGAATACAATTTGTAGAGGAACTACCCATTGGTAGTACTCTAAGGAATATTTACAAAAGAAGATCACGAGGCCATCTTCTTTTCAGACGCCTCGGAGGATTGCCAGGAATGGAGTGGGAAGCAAGTTGTGCAACAAGTGGATTTGGATGAGCAGTGAGTTTATTATGATAGGAGAGGTATCTGGTTCGTGACAAATCAGCAACGTATGGGATATTAAGGTCATTGTGGATGATTGCATTTGTGACAAAGTAGGGAGCATTAAGGATTTTTCGTAGGATTTTTGATTGGAGTGATTGAATGCGGGAAGAATTCGATGGTTTGGTGGATCCCCATAACTCTATTCCGTATGTCCAAATTGGTCTGATAATCGTCATATATATGAGTTTTTTTTATAGTGAATCGAAAGATTTGAACGTTTGTCAAGTAGGTGTTTTAATAGTCGAAATCGACGTGCAGCTTCTTGTCTTTTCAATCTTGTATGAGGGTTCCAGGTAAGTCTCTTGTCCAGATAAAATCCAAGGTATCTTATCTGTTCTACATTATTTAATGGTACTCCATTAAAGGATAGAAAAAAAAAATTGTATTTAAACAATTTTTATATTTATTAACATAATTAATCATTTACATAGGAGGTTTCCCTCTAAGATATCAATCTAATTACAATAGATTGTCTATTACCTAAATTAATGTAGTTAGGAATAGTTGTATATCAAAAGAGGGAACATTTGAAACTGATTGTGAGTAAAATAACACTACTCCCTTTCTGGCATTAGAAGAAACAGTAATGGTGATTTCAAAGTATATGTTTGAATTTTTTACGAAACCCTAATTTTTGAATTTTTGAAAAAAAAAAATGTAATTTTTTTTTTAATCTATATAATCAAAACTTTCATACCGATTCTCATCAAGTTCTGAGATGGTGAAGTAATTTTTTTTTTTCATATAATGTGTTAATTTGATAAGGAATGTGAGATGTTTAAAGGCTTGCATTTCAATAAATTAAAAAAAAATATTGGTAAGAATGATTAGATATATTTTCCGTTACCAGATAATGTAAGTTTATAATCCAATGGTGTTTACAGTGCTGAATAAAAAATGTAAGTGCATGATTATAAGTAAATGTACTTGCCTTGGTTTCAAAATTAATAAATTATTGAAATCATTCATTTAATTGGGATTTTTTCAGTCGTATCAACATTTCGTTAATAACAAAACAAAATACTATTCAAAGTTTTGTAAATATTTATTCACTAGACGAAAGTCGAAACTAAACAAAGAATATTCTAATAGAAAATATAAAATAACAAAAAAAAATGTTTTATTCCGAATTTCGATGGAGTTATACATTTTCAGTATAATTAAATGAATTTTAAAATATTCATGATGAACTTCAATTGAAAATATGGTAATATCTGTAATGGACTCACACCATAATAGTATCTATGTTAACATAATAAACATATTTTCAACTTTGTTAAGAGCTAAAAATTCCATTATCTATAACTACCATTACCTCCATTTTTTTTTCAAAAATGGACCCTTTTCCAAAATAAACGGCTCATATTGCTCATACGTATATTTTATGAAACAGTAAATCTTTTTGATAAATGTCATAGTTCATAGAGTTAATTATAATTTTAAATTAATACGCATATTATTTTTAAAAAATGAAAACATAATCATTATTTGTCTGAAAGGTATATTTACTCAAATTAAGCAATACATGTTGTCAATGTTCTCTCGAAAACAGAAGAAACAAACAGCGGTTTTAGACAGCGTGATGCCCTCTGACCTTATCAACCTTACAGGTGAAAATCCTGTGAGGTTTTCATAGATCTAAACAGCAACGAATACGAGTTTGGAAAATATCTGTACCACTAACAGCCCATAAAGTGTCATGGATTCGTTACTTCGGTAAGGTTGGACAGTTACAAAGGGACAAAAGAGATTTATTGTCAAGGAAAGAGATTTGGCCAGGTTTTTCCCCAATTAACGGTACGTACTTTTTTTTAGGCTTTGTGTGCCCCTTGAGAATCTCCCGAATCCGATCCACGGCTGAAATGACGGAAAATAAATTTTCTGCCCTCGGACTTGAACTCGGGCCCAGCAGCATGGTAGTCAAGCGCCATACCCACTAAGCTACCGTGCCACTCCCCTATGTTGATGATGGATTTATAATCACAAAAACAATCGAATTGCTTTTATGATTTACTTGTTTTATATATTTTGTACGTAGTTTATCTTTTTTATTTATATTTAAATAATACTTTTAAATTAGTCTTGTTTACGATTTTATTTTCATTTTTTAATTATTTTTAATTGTTATAAGTATTTCTTTTTACATTGTACCTAAAGAATTTGGCTACCTAGCACTATGCTCCAAATCTAACTGCACTATTACACTATCACAAAAATGTATCAATCAAGATTGTTTTAAAACATTGATTAACATTACATTAAAACATAGGATATAAGTAATTGAAAATTAGGAGTATTGCTTCTAATTATAGAAATATTCAAATTGTAAACAAAATAATAAAGCATGAACACGTTTATTTAAATTACACAATAAAATATGACTACGCCAAGTTTAAAACGATAGCAGTAAAGTTAATAAAATACACTAAATACTGGCGTATTGTCACATTGTCACAAAATAATGGTGTGCACTAGTGTATAAGCTTCTTCTTATTTAACCCTAGGGAATTTAGAGTTTGAAAATACTCAAGAAATAAAATATGAGGAATTCGGGTAAGGGCACCGATCTCCAATTTCTTTGTATATCTAAAGGAAAATTAATTTTTGATGAAGTGGGAGTCGATAAAACATTTTCAGAGGCAATATTGCATTACACTTTTATCCTTTATCCGAAAAAAATATATTTGATAACAGAATAGCTTTAAAAAAAGTTTCTAAAATTATCTTGATCTGCAATGTATAATATCAAATTGTAGATAAAACCTAAATAGTAGAAATAAGGAAAACAAAACAATTCATTAAATATGTAAATAGTCGGATGTATTATATCAAGGATGGCTTGATAACTGATAGTTTGAGTAAAAATGAAAATTTACTTAATCCTTATTTATCACTGTATACAATATATACAATAAGTAAATGTGTGATAAAATAATTTCAATGACGTCAATAATTTGTAAAGAACTGCCTATAAGTAGCACTTCAATAAATGTTCTGCATCACAAAGTCCTTATTATTACTTGAATTTGGTCGACTAGTGAGCTTGCTAAAAGGCCGATTAGTTGGTTGACTAGTCGGTCAATCCGATTATTGCTTCCGTTGAAATTCGGGTGACATCAGCAATGTTTTGTTTAGATCTTTATAGCCGACTGTAGAGGCAGCTACAGGCTTTTATTTAACTTTTATATTTATATGTTTTCGTCTGTTTTTTACAGGCGGTCCTTTGTGCCGCACCATCTCCAGAAAAACGCAAGTTGGGTAACTAGTGGATTCGAGTTGGTATGTAGCTTGGTATCTTGTTAGGGCCAAATTAGCAACGTATGGGGGGGATTTAGATCTTTATGGATAAGTATATTTGTATCATAATAAGGAGTATTTAGATTCGTAAGAAGGATTTTGGATTGAAAGAATTGGATAAGAGAAAAATCGGAAATCTTAGTGGAGTGCGAAAGGTCACCTCCTTATGTCTTACTGGGTTTAATTATTGTCATGTAAATAAGTCTTTTTTCATGTAAATTAGAAACTTTTATCATTTGTCTAGTAAATATTTGAGTAGTGGGAAGCGAAATAGTAGTTTCTAGTCTTTTAAGTCATATATATGATTTCCAAGTAAGACCATTTTCCAGATAGAGTCCTTTGTATTCATATATTTTGTATTAATATTAGTTACGGCCATATGGTCAGGATGAATCAGAGCAGAATAAATAGGGAGATCTTTGGGAAAATGTAGGGGTATAAAGGGTTTGGGAGTACATCCGGCAGATGAAGAAAGAAAAGGGGAAATTGGGTATTTTAAGTCAAGACTGTTTCGACAGGGATAGATAAAGGGAAAAATTAAGGGAAATAAAGGTTCTTGTAAGGACTAAGGAGGTGAGAGGAGGACAGTATGGATCGAGGAAGAAAGAAGAGAGAATGAAGAAGAGATGAGAGGAGAGGAAGAGGGAGGGATGTGTGGGGAGAGTTGGGTGGAAATGATAAGGCCGTTTCGTAACAAACAAAAAAAAAATAGTTAATACTGTTATGCACTAGAGTAGGTATATAATCGAAATACATATGATAGTAACTGAACCTTTAGTGTTCATATCATTCCATCAGATCTGCTGTCCTCGCTCTTTTTATTTTATTTTTAATTTTATTTTATTTTTTAATCAGAACTAGTTCTTAATGAAAACGAAATAATGTTATTATAGAAACTACAAACTTTCCGTTAAAATCCTCGTTAGCTCATACAATGATTTGCACTGATTGTAGTTCATATGCCAGAAAGTTTTAAACTTCTGAGAAGTATCTATTCTAAGTACGTATATCCTTGGCGGGCCAGAAACTGTCAGAACTTTGTTAGTCCCTGAAGAATATTGCTTGATGGATGATAAAAGTCCTCGCTGACAGCCGGGTAGGAGCGATAAAGTTTCTTTACTATATGTAAATTACTGACGACATTTATAAAAGGTTGGGTATAATTCCGAGACCTGATGGAATACCGTGACCACGTTTTAAGCGAGGGAAAAGTTGTATCTGGTGAATATACAATGATCTTCATGTCCTTAAAAGTCCTCGGAAAGTGTTTTACTTGGCGCATTTATTTTTCATGCATTATGAAATTATATCTTATAACAGAATCATATTGAATAAAAAAAATTTCCTCGAAAAAAACGAGAGGTCATTAAAAATTGAATGTATACTTAATTCACATAGCATTCGATTTGACTATATTTAATTAGTATCTATCTCAAATGTTGGGCCGATTTCGAGCTTAAAAAGGATAGTAGGGTAGCTATAATAAAAATGTCAATAAATGACTATGATAATTTTATGAAACAAGTTATTAGAGCTAATACCGTCCGCTAAATGCAGAAATCTGGGAGAACCGTAATCCTCTCTAGAAAGGCCCAAAAGAATTAAGAGAGTGAAAGAAATTAAGCATTAGAGAAAAACAAAATCTAGATATTATATTCTTAAATGTCGTGGAGAAGTGGACGTCAAAGTCAAACATTTTTTTTTATTTTTTATTTAGTAAAATTTGAAACTCTAAACAATATAAAATAAAATAAGTTAAGTAAATGTTAAAAATGACAGGTCAATTGCTTGTAAAACAACTGACTTGTGGCACTCATAAAGGTTCTATATCGTGGGGCAAGAAGTGAAACTCACCAACTCAAAACCACGGTTTTCTACTTCGTGAGTTTCACTTGGTAACCAACGATATAAGGAAATACATTAGAAGGTTCCGAGGCCATGTTCTTTTCAGGCGACTCGGATCTAGAATAGGATGTAAAGCAAGTTGTGATACAAATGGCTTTAAATGATTTTGGATTTTGCTATGAAAGGATGGGTATCTGGTTCGTGCTAAAGAAGCATATGGTACATTATGATCTTTATGAATATGTTTGTGACAATGTAAGGAGCATTAAAAATATAAGGTCAAACATGTGCACTTTTTAGAAGGGTATTGATAGCTTAGAATGTTTTCCTATACTCTGTAGTTAGTCTATAATACCATTTGTGCAATTATATATACTTTCGTAAAATCGTGCTTAAAATTTTAACAGGTTATACATTTTTAAGGTAATTTGACTTATACACTTATGGACAACCACCAATGAAAGGAGCAAGTTAGAAGTAGAACCATTTCTGTACCAGATATTTTCCTCAATATGCGGCGAAATATGTTGAATATTCCTCACCCGAAAAATCAATTTATATCAGGGCCTCAGAGAGGAAGGATATAAAAGTATTCAATATAAGGACATCGACCCTGAGTGGCAGAGCATAAGAAGGCACAGCTATTGGATAGGAAACCACTTACTGATCCTCTAAGCTCTCTGTATCTGCAGGCACAGCAGGCTGTCATCCTCAGCTAGATCACAAGCCTTCGTTTCATCCATAATATATTCTCCCTCCCATCTACTCCATATATCTCTGGTCAGAGGTGCGTCAGTATTTGAGAGATATGACACGTAAACTCTATACAGCAACCTCATCGTACGGAAAATTGCTAAAAGTGCAATAAAAATATGCTATGTGGTATATATATATTTCCCTTTAGTGGTAATAAGAAGCTACAAAAAATAATGGATTGTTATTAATATATATCACCAGTCTAGTAACAGTAAATAAGAATTAGAAAAAAAAATGATAATATGTTAAATAAATTATATATAATAAAATAATTATAAGAACAACAAATTATATTTTAAACTCCCTTCTTATTCTTATTTTTATCTTGTTTAACCAGAAACAGCTTTTACCTAAAGAAAATGAATAGGAGGTGACAAGTCATGTGAAATCAGTCAATCAAATCATCAAAGCAAATCATCAGTCATTGGGCTACATATAATCGCTCTTATAATCATAATGAACGGATTGTGAATAGTACTTACAAATCTGACCAATTGACACTTTATAACAACACTCACATTCTCCAAATAATACTATTTCTACTTATTAGGTATAAATAAATTCAGACTCATTAGTCATTTTCAAATAATATGGCAATTTGCTGTCCACTGGTACTAGCAACTATCCACAGGCAGAAATTCAATAAAAGTTCTAAACGTATTAGGAAATGTACATATGTATCATCCCAATGAATAAGTGGTTAAGCGAATTGTGGCCAATATGAGTTAAGTGATTAAAAAGAAACGTGGAGTAGTTTTCTTCATGATAATTGAGTGCTTAAGTGTGATGTTTATTTTGAATAACCGTGTCATCTTACTTAAACACTGTGAAAAAAACACCTCCACGTTTTTTTTTTAATCACTAATCTCATTTTGGTAAAAATTTGACTTAACCACTTATTCATTAAGATAACAGTATAACACATGGTTCAAGTTTAGAATAAAAAAAAAAAAAAATAAAATAAAAAAATGTGACCGTCATTAGCGACAATAACAAAGTTCAGTCTCAGCCAGGCCTCACTTTTAAGTATTTTCATAAATACCAAATATTTATTCGCTTACGTAACTTGAACCAGGACTTAATTATCACCGATATAAATTGTTTTGTATTTAGTTTTTTTCATGCGTTAAATTATTCGATTTCCAGGTCTTCCTAATTTTCGTTTATTTATTTTTTCTCTTCGTTTTATTTTATTCTGTTCATCGTTCGGTTGACAAGAGTTTATTAACCAGCGCTTGCCTGTGGCGGTGATTGTTTTCGATTTCGAAAAGATCCTATGGTTCATACTTGTCGGGATAAGTTTTATTGAGTACTTATTAAATTTTATTTACTATGTTAATTTTATAAATCTGTAACTCGGAGGTACAGAACACTATGTCCTTTTTTTTTTTTTTTTTTTTTTTTTTTTTTATACCAAAAATACAATATTACGTATTCTTATTCACTTTTTTCCCCTTTATAGAGAGGAATAGAATTCTATGTCCTTGACAAATTAATTGTAATGTAAGTTACGTTTTTATCTTACATTATACTTATTTCGTACACATGAGTATAATAAACAGTTCAGGAAATGATATCTTTTTTTATTTAAACTGCTCTCCTGTAAAGTTACGGAAATGTGACGTAGTGTTCAGTACCTCCAAGTTACAGAAATAAAAAAGTTTTATTGAGTAATTATTAAAATCTACCAAACATTGTCTGTTTGGAAGAAGAACATAGCAAGTCAAAAATGTAAAAATTCCAGGTTATTTCACTGAATATCAATAAAATGTATGACTAATATTTCGAAAAAAACTGATGTAAGTGTAGCTCTCAATAGGGCCGCTAGAGAGTACTTATGACCTTCCGCCATTTTGACAACTTATGTTACACCATTGAAAAATACAGTCAAAAAACCGTTCTTAGTAAGGTATATTGCATTAGGACTAAGAAAGAGTGTCTCATTTTGCATAGCAACGTTGTTTTGTTAAATTTTATTTTGAATTAAATCACTATTCTATTAGCAGGCGTTTTTTTTCAGCTTTAAATCCTAAAATGTAAACGCCAATTACCACCTGCTTTAAAGCCGGAATAGAAGCGTAAAGTGGGGATAATACAAAACAAAAAAGATGGATTGCTCAAACCTACCAAAAAAAAAAAAAAAAAAAAAAAGGTTGTACCACGGTTTTACAAATGCATCTACGACAATTTATAAACTTCTTATGACATTTATTTTCTTTATATTGAAACACTTAATGCTTATATAATTTTTAGTTATTTAACGTAAGTAGTCTCGAAAAAAGTGTTACATAATAAATTATAAATCAACATTTATTGTATTAATAAATAAATTAACTGAATTATAGACTCATAAAAATCCACCATGTTAAAATGCTTTTCGTATTAAAATATTTAATAATTTTTTTATGTTTTTTATTAATAAAGTTTATTATTATTATTTAATTTTTTTTTGGCAGAAAAAGGGGGATAATACCTATATATTTTTAATACTGTTTGTGTCAATAATATTAAAAACTATTGGTTAAATAAATATTTCCGTAAAAATAAAACCTTTTTTAGTTTTAAAAAGGTATACCTTATATTTGAATTAACATTGAATTAAAATTAAACATTATTGATAATATTAAAATAAATGCAAAACTTTTAACGCCTCTCTTGAAAAGTGACGATTTTTGAGTTGTGACAGTCATCTTCCAAACCGACGAAAAGTGGGTAATGAGAAATATGGACTGCTTTATTGTTACATTCACACATTTAAATCTGCTAATAAAGTTTCGTTAAAATCGAACGATGGTGAGGTCGCAAGAAGAAATATGAAATGGAAAATTATTGTTCTATATTATATTGCATTAAACACCAATTACTATCATTATTTGAACAGATTAATTAAGTATAATGTGAACATAATTAAGCTGAATTCACCTTCATAGAGAATGGAGAATTATTCAGAGACAGAAATGCCGACTGGGAGCTCCTAGCGGCTAAGTGATCTCGAAGCTGACATTATTAATGACGCAACGACTCTCAGAAGAGACTTAACGACCACGCAGAGCTGAGGCTGTCTCTCGAGACCCTGCCTCATGACAGCTCCGCTACTGAGGTCTACGTCAAAATGATATTTCACAGCCTGGTGGTTTCCCATCGGCTTAACTAATAATTGAAATATACATTTAAAAATAGTTTACTATGTCGTCGCCAATATTTCGCCAATATCCAAGGAGTCACTTGGAGAAATAAATAATAAATTGGCCACTTTTTCGACCGAAATACATAACAGAAAAACTTGTCGAAAAAAAAAAAATATTAAAACGTTCTTCATACGATATAATGAAATAGTCATGTGGTCAATTATCAGAGAAGACACCGGAGGCGAGGAAGAAGGAATATCTGCACTTCTGTACTTAGCGCGCTGGGGCCCTCGCCTCAAACCGCTCGGTCATCTAGTCCCGTTTAAAACGCTGCTTTCGAAACATCACAAAGTATTCTTAACCCTGATTGGGTGAAGTAATTTCACGATTAAGCTAACTTGTAAGACATTGCAAATACAATAATAAAATTATTGAAAATTATCAAACCTATTGTGGACTCTTTAACCCGGCGATGGTCACTAGCCGATCTGGTCCACAGTTAGTCGCTAGGTGAGCATTTCCCTCACTTCTTTGATTTTCATAAAAAATGCAGTTTTATGTTGCCAAATATGTAGTTATAAATGGTAAATAAATGTCATCATAATGCATCGATAATTGTAGTACGGAGCATAAGGATTAAAAATATATTTTTACAAAATTTACAATGATTTCTTGTAAAACAACAAAAAAAAAATTAATATTTTACTATTTACATAATAATGTGTTTTTTATCAGCTAGATCAGTTTTTCTATCTCTATACAATTATTACAATTATATTTAGTATGTTCATTGTGAATTGGAACATTACACTTTTTATATTTTTTTTTTCGTTTTTATTTTTTGGCACACCTATAACAGATCTATTTTGTATTGCCTCGAGGAGTCACGAACAAGAATGTGGAAATGTAAAAATTTCAGATTCCTAGCAAATGATTGAAAAATAATATTGATAAAATTCACGACGATTTACCATCTAATTACTTACAATTTATCTTATCAACTGGCCTTTTATCCAACAGGTCAAGCACGTTAGATCCACGACTCATTTTGAACCCAAATAATCACTAAGCACTGAAAAAAATATAGAAAAACTCGCTCAGTAAAATGCTACGAATAAACTGCACGACAGAAAAGCTACTGAGGGGTGTGGACATGGATGGCCATTGTTAGTAAAAATCTCCTAATATTCAGTCCACCGGCATCCATTTTACTTAGAAACCAAGTATTCTTATTCGCGAACAGCTATAATGAAAGTCAGCGATGAAAGTTAAATTCTGATAAGCTTATTAAATATTTTTAGAAGGGTGAGGGAAATGCTCACCTAGCGACCAACGCCGGTTTAATTCCAGCCAGTCAAAAAAGTGCTAACAATAAAGTAACAATCGGATGATTGAAGTAAATAATTCCTATGCAAACAAATATTTCAGGGTGAAAATACAATAGACATAAAAGCAATAAATTTTAAATGCTGATTATGGTATTCAATGGTTTGCCTGTACTAATTACGTTTTACCAACATAAGCTTTGTAAAACATTTGTTGTTGTCTCGTGTGATCAGTCAATATTTTTAGTCCTTCAGTTTTGGCTCTTATCTATTTACGAAAGTCCTTAAAATTTATATAAGGACAATGTATAAAAGTTCTTCACTTCAAAAAGATTCAACTTAGGTCGATTAAGTTACTAGCTGTAGATAGAAATACTACAAAGTCTTAAGATAATTAATTATATAAAGTTGATAAAGACCTTGTTGTTAAGAATCCGATGAGGTATAACAATCCTAAACTTTCTGATAACACTTTCGCTTGAGATAGCAAAGCGAACAGACCGAAGCGCTAATAAGGACTGCCGGTTCACGAGGCCTTCTGGAAAATGTGATCATTAAATGAGAATCATTAAAGAGCTGATAAACAAATCCACTTCACAAATCCTCTTCACAAATCCACTTCGCAAATTCTCCTACAAATAATTTGCTGACATCTTCTGAAAGCATAGGATTGTTCCAGCATTTTTAAAATGTTATGAACTATATATATATATATATATATATATATATATATATATATATATATATATATATATATATATATATATATATATATATATAATATATATATATATATTTATATATATATATATATATATATATATAAAGGAGGCGCGGTAGCTCAGTGGGTAAGGCGCTTGACTACCATACTCCCGGCCCCGAGTTCGAGTCCGACTGAAGGCAGAAAATTTATTTTCTGTCATTTCGGCCGTGGATCGAATTTGAGGTCGGGAGACCCTCCTGGGGCACACCCAGCCTCTTAAAAAGTGGGTACCCTTAATTGGGGAAAAACCTGGCGGTTGAGCGTGAATTCTAGCCAAATCACCTCCTTTCACAACCGTTGGCTCAGAAACAGTACAGCCTTACCTAAGTACTGAACCCGAGACCCTTCATGGGTTGTAAGTGGTACAGGTTTTTTTTTTTTTTTTTTTTTTTATATATGTATATATATATTGGATAAATCATATTTCAAATGCCGATTTTCGATTCCTCCAATTCTTTGAATTTATTGAAAATTCGTAGGAACCGATCGATCTCTCTGACGCAGATGATGGTTTCGTTATGACTTATCATATTATTACTGTATATCGATTCTTCTTCTTCATGAAATTTCTCTTATAAAAGATGTTTCTTCATCTGCAATCATAGAATAATTTTTGTGTACTAGACTCCACATCGTTCTGGATATAAAATTATTCTCTTCAATAATCAAGGATTTGCTACTTCTTGCAAACATCGAATTGTTAAAGATAGAAATTCAGTATTCGATGATGAAACTTAACACTCAAGTCTAGAAATATCACTTAATAATGAAATAACATTTTCAAAAGTACCGACTATTGTGGTGTTTTTAACATTTTTTTTATTTTATTTGAAATTAAAACACTGTGTGTTTATCTGAAACCTCAACAGGTTCCGCCTTCATTACAGCAGATGCAACCCACAAAAAGAAACTCCACCCTCTTTGCAATAGTTTTACAGCAGAACTAACCGCTATTTCTCCGCTCTCTATTACACTATGACAAATACCGATGCGGATATAAATGATAGTGCAGTAATATCAGATTCACTCAGTGCACTACAAGGCATTAATAATATGTATGCAACCCATCCAGGTATTCAACGCGTACAAGAATACTTAAAAATGCTTCAGGAAATCGGAAAGACGATCCACTTCATCTGGGTTCCAGGACACATTGGCATCACTGGAAACGAGATGGCTGACAGAGCTGCCGGCGAGGCGTTGTCTCTCCCAGGGAGAGGTACAGCTATTCTGACACCTTCAGAACTTGCGCGGCCACTAAAAGAAGAAGTGACCATGAGATGGCAATCGATGTGGAACGAGAGCCCAACAAATAAAATGAAAAATATAAAAAAATCGGTTATGCCATGGACAACATCCAACCGAAGCAAACGTCGAGAAGAAGTAGTTATTAAACGCCTGAGGATAGGACATAGTCGATTGACACATTCCTACCTCTTCAGGAAGGAGTCACCACCACAGTGCCATACTTGCAACACTACTCTCTCAATAAAGCATATTTTCGAGGAATGCCTCCGATACAAGGTGTTGTTGCAGCAGCTGGGAGTGCCCCCAGAGTTACCAAAAGCCCTGAGAGATAACGAAGAGGACATCAACAAGGTGCTCAAATTTCTAGCTCTCAGCAAGATGTTTTGCTGAAATATAACGAGATACAAACCAAAGGGCGTTGATGACCACTGCATTTTTATGCCCTAACAAAATTCAACAAACAAACACTGTGTAATATTATTTATAGTTTGAAATAAGAATAAATGAAATTTTCAACTTATATTTAAGAAACTCAGTGATCTATTGAATTAGGAGCACATCCGTGGAAGTTAGACAAAGCCCCATTTTAACTTTTACTCAAAATACTTGTAAATGTAGTCTGCGTGGTAAGATACAGTATGAATATTTTTTAATAATGAACAAATTAAAAAATGAAATAAACATTTTTTTTTCCTTTTCAAATCAACTGTTTAATCTCTAGTTAGATAGTGCATGTGAAATTAGATTCTGCAGTTACCAGAGTGTCCATTTCTTTCACTTTAGTTTAAAATATATAACATTAACCTTATGCAAAAATTAGCTTCATTAATTTCCTAAAAGTTATTAAATATATGTTGCATGTATTTTATTTGACAAGCAAACTATAGTAGAAATAAACTGGAACTAAAGCGTTTTTCTATATTGTTCTAGTAAAGAGGGAGACCCCTTCCTTGTGCAAGAAGATGCTTTTTTTTAGTTTTTTTTTCTTCCATATTAAATTAATAGAATATATTATAAAATAAATGAAACGTATAAGTATATACATTCTCTATCATGTGTTAATGGTTTACGATAAACAATCTCTCATAGTTTATCTTATATTATTTTTTTATTCTTTGTCAAATAAACCATTCAGACTCAGACTTCCAGTGCAGTAGTGGAGCATCTCAAACTATGATTTGACTCGTATAAGATGCTCCGCTCTTGCACAAGGAAGGGGTCTCCCTCTTTACTAGAACAATATAGAAAAACGCTTTAGTTCCAGTTTATTTCTACTATAGTTTGCTTGTCAAATAAAATACATGCAACATATATTTAATAACTTTTAGGAAATTAATGAAGCTAATTTTTGCATAAGGTTAATGTTATATATTTTAAACTAAAGTGAAAGAAATGGACACTCTGGTAACTGCAGAATCTAATTTCACATGCACTATCTAACTAGAGATTAAACAGTTGATTTGAAAAGGAAAAAAAAATGTTTATTTTTCATTTTTTAATTTGTTCATTATTAAAAAATATTCATACTGTATCTTACCACGCAGACTACATTTACAAGTATTTTGAGTAAAAGTTAAAATGGGGCTTTGTCTAACTTCCACGGATGTGCTCCTAATTCAATAGATCACTGAGTTTCTTAAATATAAGTTGAAAATTTCATTTATTCTTATTTCAAACTATAAATAATATTACACAGTGTTTGTTTGTTGAATTTTGTTAGGGCATAAAAATGCAGTGGTCATCAACGCCCTTTGGTTTGTATCTCGTTATATTTCAGCAAACATCTTGCTGAGAGCTAGAAATTTGAGCACCTTGTTGATGTCCTCTTCGTTATCTCTCAGGGCTTTTGGTAACTCTGGGGGCACTCCCAGCTGCTGCAACAACACCTTGTATCGGAGGCATTCCTCGAAAATATGCTTTATTGAGAGAGTAGTGTTGCAAGTATGGCACTGTGGTGGTGACTCCTTCCTGAAGAGGTAGGAATGTGTCAATCGACTATGTCCTATCCTCAGGCGTTTAATAACTACTTCTTCTCGACGTTTGCTTCGGTTGGATGTTGTCCATGGCATAACCGATTTTTTTATATTTTTCATTTTATTTGTTGGGCTCTCGTTCCACATCGATTGCCATCTCATGGTCACTTCTTCTTTTAGTGGCCGCGCAAGTTCTGAAGGTGTCAGAATAGCTGTACCTCTCCCTGGGAGAGACAACGCCTCGCCGGCAGCTCTGTCAGCCATCTCGTTTCCAGTGATGCCAATGTGTCCTGGAACCCAGATGAAGTGGATCGTCTTTCCGATTTCCTGAAGCATTTTTAAGTATTCTTGTACGCGTTGAATACCTGGATGGGTTGCATACATATTATTAATGCCTTGTAGTGCACTGAGTGAATCTGATATTACTGCACTATCATTTATATCCGCATCGGTATTTGTCATAGTGTAATAGAGAGCGGAGAAATAGCGGTTAGTTCTGCTGTAAAACTATTGCAAAGAGGGTGGAGTTTCTTTTTGTGGGTTGCATCTGCTGTAATGAAGGCGGAACCTGTTGAGGTTTCAGATAAACACACAGTGTTTTAATTTCAAATAAAATAAAAAAAAATGTTAAAAACACCACAATAGTCGGTACTTTTGAAAATGTTATTTCATTATTAAGTGATATTTCTAGACTTGAGTGTTAAGTTTCATCATCGAATACTGAATTTCTATCTTTAACAATTCGATGTTTGCAAGAAGTAGCAAATCCTTGATTATTGAAGAGAATAATTTTATATCCAGAACGATGTGGAGTCTAGTACACAAAAATTATTCTATGATTGCAGATGAAGAAACATCTTTTATAAGAGAAATTTCATGAAGAAGAAGAATCGATATACAGTAATAATATGATAAGTCATAACGAAACCATCATCTGCGTCAGAGAGATCGATCGGTTCCTACGAATTTTCAATAAATTCAAAGAATTGGAGGAATCGAAAATCGGCATTTGAAATATGATTTATCCAATATATATATACATATATAAAAAAAAAAAAAAAAAAAAAAAACCTGTACCACTTACAACCCATGAAGGGTCTCGGGTTCAGTACTTAGGTAAGGCTGTACTGTTTCTGAGCCAACGGTTGTGAAAGGAGGTGATTTGGCTAGAATTCACGCTCAACCGCCAGGTTTTTCCCCAATTAAGGGTACCCACTTTTTAAGAGGCTGGGTGTGCCCCAGGAGGGTCTCCCGACCTCAAATTCGATCCACGGCCGAAATGACAGAAAATAAATTTTCTGCCTTCAGTCGGACTCGAACTCGGGGCCGGGAGTATGGTAGTCAAGCGCCTTACCCACTGAGCTACCGCGCCTCCTTTATATATATATATATATATATATAAATATATATATATAATATTATATATATATATATATATATATATATATATATATATATATATATATATATATATATATATATATAGTTCATAACATTTTAAAAATGCTGGAACAATCCTATGCTTTCAGAAGATGTCAGCAAATTATTTGTAGGAGAATTTGCGAAGTGGATTTGTGAAGAGGATTTGTGAAGTGGATTTGTTTATCAGCTCTTTAATGATTCTCATTTAATGATCACATTTTCCAGAAGGCCTCGTGAACCGGCAGTCCTTATTAGCGCTTCGGTCTGTTCGCTTTGCTATCTCAAGCGAAAGTGTTATCAGAAAGTTTAGGATTGTTATACCTCATCGGATTCTTAACAACAAGGTCTTTATCAACTTTATATAATTAATTATCTTAAGACTTTGTAGTATTTCTATCTACAGCTAGTAACTTAATCGACCTAAGTTGAATCTTTTTGAAGTGAAGAACTTTTATACATTGTCCTTATATAAATTTTAAGGACTTTCGTAAATAGATAAGAGCCAAAACTGAAGGACTAAAAATATTGACTGATCACACGAGACAACAACAAATGTTTTACAAAGCTTATGTTGGTAAAACGTAATTAGTACAGGCAAACCATTGAATACCATAATCAGCATTTAAAATTTATTGCTTTTATGTCTATTGTATTTATTTTAGTTGAAAAAAAAACTAAAAAAAAGCATTTTTTTTTTATTTTTTTTTAATTTGTTTGGATTATTGTGTTATTTCTTTAGTTAAATAATCTATACTATTATATAAAAGACCAAGCCATTTTTCGATTGTGATCATTAACCGCGAAAACTACTGGACCACTCTATACTAAGTTAATTAATTAATTAATTCTATCATCTTCGTAGTTCAAGGAAGGCTTAGGAATACTAAATTTACTTTTTTTTAATTAAATATTTATTAAAAATGCAGTAAATATGTGGATTCAAGTAAAGTTTCAAAATCGGATAGGTAGCGAGCGTCATTCTGCAAAAGAGGTAACAATGTTACGGTTTTTTCTTGAGCTTAAAATTAATTATAAAATTTACGTTTATTCAAAAAGCTATAAAATTGTGTTGCGAGATGTGTATCCAAGGGAAGTTTAAAATTCGACCGATATATCACTAATAATAAATTAAATACACTGCCCATCTGGTTTAGCAACTTAATCATTAACAACAGGATTTCCAATTATGCGTTTATGCACTCTTCAACCATTTAATCAGTTCAATGGTGCCTGGTTGATAATTAAAGCTACACATGGAAATATCATTCATGTTGTAATTTTCACTGGAACTCGCATATATTAATGCGAACATTTCCAATTAAAGTTTCTTCTACTATTATAATTAACATATCGTAAGGCCAGGCTTACAAAAACGTTGCAGTAGATCTTCAGACTCAGTGTTTCTCTCATAGTCAATATTATGTATCGCTAACAATCAAATCATTCCTACAACATAGGGAGATAAAGCTCGAAAAGTAGTTTTGATGTCTTTTGCAGTTATTGTATTCTTTTTAAATGCTTTCTGCAATACAAGATTTTATTGATAACTTATAAAATAAACTTCAATTATCTATGTTCTTTAATTACGAGAGCGGGCGAAGCCGCGACGGGTAATGCTAGTGGTATATAAATTGTTTATTTCTTATCAATTAATACTATACTTATGCAAGGAACTTAGGATGAATGCTTTAAAGTCTGGGTTAGCATCTAGTTTATTGATATTCATACAATTCACAAGCCTACCGTCACAATATGAAACAGGAAAGATGTGACAAAGCTCAGAACTTCCATACAAAGTTTTTCATGTTACATGTTTTTAAAATACTCTTTTGAAATTATAAAGAAGTTCATTAAAAATACAAAAACAAATAATAATAAAAAGAAACACGAATGTACTACAAGGGAACACTTTGATAACAATGCAACACGATAATGGCCGAAAGGCAGAGTAATATTACCTAATTAGTCCGCTTACTCCATTAAAATGAAAAACGAATGTTGAACAAGCTCTGCCCTGCCATTACCCTGGAAATGAATCTCGTTTAACTTTTTTGTTTTATTTAATTAATCTCAGTACAGTTGATTTGTTCAGTTGTTGTTAAAATCTAGTTATACCTTTTCATATTGAGAGGAGCTAGAATTTTGTTTTTAATATATTCTTTTTTTCTGAAATACATATCTTTACTTGTCTTTTAAATAATTAAAACTCTAAAATAATCGAATTAAATTTGTTTCATAACCGTTGGAATCTAGTGGAGCTTCGAGGTCGTTTTGGTAACTAATCTATTGTATGCATATGTATACATAATTCTTTATTTGTTCCATGAAAGATTAGTCTATATATATATATATATATATATATATATATATATATATATATATATAGTTATAGAAACCCAATGGTATTAAGGAATAATAAATAAATGTACACTATCCCCTCTCCTAGATAATTGTATAAAAGGGGCACCCCCCACCTTCGTCCGGTGACACTCTGCCTCTACCCGTTATGATGTCAGTTTGTTCCACGAAGTTTTGTAATAGGCTTTAAGATTGTGCTTTTGCTTGATATAATGTATGTCTGTCAATAAAAACGCTCTTTTTAAAAACTCAGTCCCGTGAACCTTTTATTTAGCTGGCGCCCGAACAGGGACATTTGGAAGCGTTAACGTAACTTCGCGGCAGTTCTATCTTATTTCAGGTACAGAACAGCGAGACCTCTTTCCACTGGCATGAGAAGATTGGGAGCTGAGTATTAGTACATCAGCAGATCTTCAAGTCTTTGGGAGCGCTTTGGTATTCCAATACCTTAACCAGAAGGACCTTCAACCTCTTTGCCAAGGAATCGACGGGAAGGAGCTAAAGGAGGAAGTCATCGAGAAGACATCGAAGACAACGAAGACATCGTTGTATCAAGAAAAAGTATAATTATTTTATTTTAATTTTTATTTTTAAGTAATTTTGTAATTTAAATATAAGTTAGTAATAAGTATAATAATTTAAATTTAGCATTTATCTTTATGAATGGTTTGGAAGAAAAATTAAGTAACTTAAAAATAACAGGTTCAACGTTAGTTAAAAAAGAAGATATTAATATGGCTCTTGAAATTAAAAATCACGATTTAGCATTAATCCCGGAATACGACGGAAATCCGTTACAACTAGTTGATTTTTATCAGAAATAGCGAATTTTTATATAATTTATATTGTAAAGAGGACAATACTCATAAAAATACAAATCAAGCAAAATTAGTTTTAACAATTTTAAATAAATTAACAGGTAAAGCTAAAGTCGCCGTATATGACAAAGAATTTAATACCGTCAAAGAAATAATAAAATTCTTAAAAAGAAAATATCAGGACACGAGAACTAGGGAACAATTAATTTCAGAAATTTTAAATACGCGGACTTACCATAACGAAAACCCACTCGATTTCTTGGAACGACTGGGCCAAAAAAGATGCGATTTATACGCACGTATTTATTCAGACAATGAGATACTAAACAAACAGGACGAAATGTATAGGTATGACAAACAGATATCCCATCACGCAGTACATAGCTTACATCCGGCATTAACAGATTTTATTTATCACATTAAATTTGACTCGTTAGAAGACCTAGAAGAAATATTAAGAAACAGCGCGGCTCATATTGTACATAGACTTTACGGAGATAAAAAACAGTATAAGAATAACCCAACTCAAAATAATTACAAAAAGAAAAATTTCGAAAATAACTTTAAAAACAAAGAGTACCGACCAAACTTTAACAACCACTATGATTATCAAAATTACCGACCCCATCAGTACCACCGCGAGCAATATACGTCGTATAATAATCCCCAACAATACCGACCGTATCAGCATGAACAAAGTCCAACCTTTAATTCTTATAACAATAACAACCAACATAACTTCCGGCCACAACAGCGAGCTATTGAATATACTACTCCGATTTATAATCAACCGTGGGACCCCCCAGTCGCAACATAGATTTTTTAATAAACCACCCTCTAGAAATATTAGGCAAAATTACCAACAACCGCAAATAGATTCTAACACCGTTTCGATGAGAACTGTTTCTAATAGGGTTCATACAATTGAAGAAGACAAAGACGAAAAAATTAAATTATTGTTAGAGCGTATTGAATCTTTGGAAAAAAAGACAGGATCATTTTTTAGAATTAGGCCCGAGCACAAGCAGACCTCCGGACCGGATATAAACAATTTAAATTCTAAACCGGATAAAGAAATAGATAACCAGGATAAACAAATAGAAATTCATGACTTGAACTTAAATAACGATTTACCGAACTTAACTGATAGTATGGGAAATAAATGGCTAATTGATACGGGTGCCACAAAAAATTATATACACACCCCGATCACATTCCACATTTCTCGGAAATTTCTAAAGAGGATTTTGCAATTGGAACACCTACGGGAACGGCGGAAGGATCACAAAGCGTGATAATTGACCTAATGCCCCTGATAGGAATTAATCAAAAAGTCAAATTTTTAATATTTCCGTTTAGCGAAAGGTTTAATATTTTATTGGGCTACGAGACAATGAAAAAACTAAAATTAAAAATTAATTTAGAAAAAAATGAATTAAAATTTAAAAAGAAAAAATTCAAATTAGAAAATGACTTATTTTTTATTAATGATAAAAACGAAATAAAAAACTTAATTCGCCACGAACATATTAGTTCGGAAATAAAGGAAGAATTAATCGAAATTATTAGCCAACATGGCGAAGTATTAAAAAGGGACGACGAGAATTTAAAATCTACAGGATTAATAAAACATAAAATAATAACAACAAATGAAAATCCAATTTATACGCGTAATTACCGTTACCCGGAACAATTTAAAAAACAAATTAATGATGAAGTTCAAAAACTATTAAAAAGTAATATCCTAAGACCTAGCAAATCGCCGTATAATTCTCCGCTTTGGATCGTACCGAAAAAATCAGACGCGTCGGGACAGAAAAAAATTAGAATGGTGATCGATTACAGGAAAGTAAATCAGGCTACAGTAAAGGACAAATTTCCCCTACCGAATATCGAAGATTTATTAAATAGACTAAAGGGATCGAAAATATTTTCCACCATAGACCTCGCGTCGGGATTTCACCAAATTGAAATGGATAAAGATTCAATAGCTAAAACCGCGTTCTCCACCGAAAATGGGCATTTTGAGTTTCTACGTATGCCTTTTGGCTTGTGTAATGCACCCCCAACCTTTCAGAGAGCGATGACGATGATGATACAAAATATCCCCAATTCTATGATTTACATCGACGATATAATAGTCTACTCAAAAAAACGAAAAAGAACATTTAAAAGATTTAAAAAGAGTATTTGAAGCCCTAAAAGAACATAACCTATCAATACAACTAGATAAAACCGAATTTTTTAAAACCGAATTGAACTTTTTAGGCTACATCGTAACCCCAGACGGATTAAAAACAGACGAGAAAAAGATAGAAGCAATTTTAAATTTCCCCATTCCGCGTAATGAAAAGACGACGAGACAATTTTTGGGCATGACGGGATACTATAGAAAGTTTATTAAAAATTACGCAAAAATTACCAGACCGATTTCTAATTCATTAAAAACAAAAAAATTTATGGCACAAAGGAAATTAAAGAAGCATGTCAAACCCTAACGGAAATGATGAGTAACACACCAATTTTAAATTATCCGGATTGGGAACGACCATTTATATTAACTACAGACGCCAGTAATAAAGCCATCGGAGCCGTGCTCTCACAAAAAGACGAAAATGAAATAGAACACCCAGTAGCATTCGCGTCCCGAGTATTACAAAATGCGGAATTAAATTATAGTTCAATAGAAAAAGAATTACTAGCGGTAGTATGGGCAACCCAACACTTTAAGCCTTATTTATACGGTACAAAATTTCTTTTATGCACGGACCATAAACCTTTAACGTGGATTTTTTCAATGAAAAATGGTAACACGCGCATAATGAAGTGGGTTTGGAAATTACAAGAATTTGAATTCGAAATTAAACACATTCAGGGAAAAACAAATTACGTGGCCGATGCACTTTCCAGGGGAAGCGACGAATTGAATCATAATAGCGACGTGGAGGAAATGGACGTCGAAGAATTATTAAATCAGGAAATAGCGGACGAAAACAATTCCGAGTATGACGCGATAATAGAGGACTTAGAAGTACCGCCGGAAGATGATTTAGCGACAATCCATTCCCAGGAATCTAGTAACGAACAAGTACGAATTTGTGAACCCGAAAAATGTATAAACATAGAAAAAAATCAAATAATTATAAAAAGGGGAAATACAAAAATTAATTTCACTAAACCATTTGGGAAACGCCGATACGAATTAAACATTTATGCTAAATCAGATATCGCTTCATTATTAGAACAAATACTCGAACCTAATAAAACATACGGGATAATTTGTAAATCACCTAACGAAATAACCGAAAATTTATATGACGATTATTTTAGAACAATACAACAAATAATAGAAACGGAATATCCATCGGTTAAATTGAAAAAATATAAACAAATTGTAAATGACATCGAAAATCCGAATGAACAAATAGAAATTATAGATAATTATCATTTAGGCAAAACAAAGCATAGGGGTATAAACGAAACATTCGAAAAACTTAAAAAAGAATATTATTTTCCAGGGATGCAAAATAAAATAGCCGAGTATATTAATGAATGCGAAACTTGTAAAGTTACGAAATATGACCGAAAACCTATAAAGACCAAATTTCAAATTACACCTACACCAGAAAGACCGTTTCAGGAATTAATGATTGACATTTTTAATTTTAACAACGCAATAATTTTCACAGCAGTAGACACATTTTCGAAACACTTATTTGCTCAAACCTTACAATCAAAGAACGCAATTAATATTTGTAACGCACTGACTAACTATATGACATACTTTCCCACACCTCTACAAATATCATTAGACCAAGGGACGGAAATGAAAAATAATTTAGTAAAACAGTTTTGTGAAGAAAATAATATTGTCTTACATTATACTTCAGCCAGCCACTCAAACTCTTTGGGATTATTGAACAGAGTCCACTCTACCCTAAACGAATTATTGAGAATAATAGGAAAAGAAAAAGATAAATGTTCTATGCAGCAGAAATTAAGATTAGCGGTAATAGCGTACAATAATACCTTAAATAATAAATTAAAATTAACGCCCAATGAAATTACTTTCGGAACCTCCAGATTAGAGTCAGACGAAAACACCGACCTGACGGAACAATACGTATTAAAATATCACAAGGACCAACAATTATTACATAAATTAATTAGATCCAAAATAAATGACGAAAAAGAAACAAGGACTGAAAAATTAAATAAAAATAGAGAAGACCCTTTAGATATTCAGAGACAATTAGGAGATACAGAATATTTGAAAAATACCCAAGCGAAAATAAAAAGTAGAGACAAATTTAAAAAAGTAAATGTACTAGTGAAAGATAAGAGACCGATTAAAACCCATATTGACAATATTAAAAGGCCCACTAGAAAAAAGAGAAAAAAGAAACAATATATTTCAGACGACGATAATGAATCCATTCGCGTAAATATTTCGGATGTCTCGGATAACAATGACTCAGATAATGATTCTGATTAAAAATATTTAATTTTATTTAAACAATATTAAAAAGTCTTAAAAATCTTTTATTTTAAATATAATAAATTTAATGGTATTAGGAGTAATGTTTATGTTATATTGAAAAGAATTATCTGTATTAAACTGACAATGCTGTAGTTTATTTTAATAAAGTCGGACTTTTGTATTTTGCTGTGAAATATTATATTCCATGTTAATAATGTAAAAGATCATTCAAAGCATTATTTTATTTTTCACGATAATATTCTGTTTGATTTATTTTGTAATTAATATTTTGAAGTCACTATCATAAAAATTAGGATACTATTATTTTGTCTTGAAATATTATTTTGATTGATCATTGAAAAAGTATGTATTTTATTTTGAAATTATTATTAATTGTAATTATTGTAATTATTGTAAAGGAGTGTTTGAATTATTATTTTGATTTAAAATATTATTATTTTAATTGAGTAATTTTGAAGCTAAAAGTATTATTTGCAATAGAGGAAACTAATTCAAAGACTCTTATTTTTATTTTTCCTTTTGTTTAAATAATGTATTATTTAGTATTAAGAAATATCCTATTATCTTTTAGTTATAAGGAAAATTGTACTTTAGCGTGTAAGGAATTCTGTAACGTATAAACATTTTATAGTTTAAGCTTATTGTTAATATTAAGAAATGGACAAGGTCTAATCCTTTTGTTTATGACAATTGTATAAAATCCTATCCTAGCGTTAGACGTACAAGGTTTAATCTTTTTATTTTTCAAGTGTACAGATCCTGACTTAGTAAACAGGAAGTTCAAAGTATAATCCTTTTGTTTATAGAATGTTATCTATTGCAATGTTATGACTTAGTGTAAAAGGTATTGAGAAATGTATAAGGTCCAAACCTTTTATTTTTATTGTATAGAATCTTACCTATTAGATATTTGTTCCATCGGAGACCTCGGAACTTGGGGGGGAGAAGTTATAGAAACCCAATGGTATTAAGGAATAATAAATAAATGTACACTATCCCCTCTCCTAGATAATTGTATAAAAGGGGCACCCCCACCTTCGTCCGGTGACACTCTGCCTCTACCCGTTATGATGTCAGTTTGTTCCACGAAGTTTTGTAATAGGCTTTAAGATTGTGCTTTTGCTTGATATAATGTATGCCTGTCAATAAAAACGCTCTTTTTAAAAACTCAGTCCCGTGAACCTTTTATTTAGCTATATATATATATATATATATATAGAGAGAGAGAGAGAGAGAGAGAGAGAGAGAGAGAGACTGATCATATTGGATGGATATTATGGACGAAAATTGAAAAAAAAAGTAAAATGAAAAACTAGAAATAGAATAAAAAAAAAGAATAAAAAAGTAGTCAATATAATAAATATAAATGTAACGAGAAAACAGAAAAAAAAAAAAAATTAAATATACAATTATCTTTACAAAAATTTAAAACATTAGAAATAAAGTACAAATTTAGGAAAATGCGTTATGTCTCACATACGAGGATAACATACATCATATTTGTATACATCTATATAACTAGAAAGAGTCAGTTTAGAGTAGTTACAGATCACCTCGAATCGAGTAGTTGAAAGAGGTCGAAGCTGACCAATGGCTTTTTCGGATTGTTGAGATGGTCAAGATTCATTATAAACTGTATTGCTAATCATATATTTACCCATAAGGTGCCAAATTTTTTTTTTTTTCAACGATTTTCACTCTAAATTGTATATTCCTAATCAGTGAGTACTTAAACAAATAAATTGCGAGAAAAAAAAATAACCCAGCTTGGAGTATTTATCAAATTTTACAAAAGTCCCAATTGGGGACCACGCCGCATCAAACTTATAAGCTGTAACTTTTGTAACCAGAACACATCACAGGTATAATAACCACCAAAAATAATCTAATTAAATGTTTTAATTCAACAATAGCTGCAAATAATTGAAAGTAAAAGAAAAAAATCATCTAAAATGAGGAATATTGTTATGAATTTGTAAATCTAAATTAGTTGTGCCAATTCTCCATACAGTGAACATGAATGCCAATATCATATTTTGAGCACTGCTTCCGGACATTCTTCTTACAGACTGCACATTTTTGTTGTTTTCCTTCTGGAGTTCTTTCGATGTAGTGACCTGTTCGATTTTTTCCAATTTCTCGAAGAAACCCCTTGTCTTTAGGGCCTCTCTTCTTTGTTCTATATTTTTAGGTCATACAAACCTTTTTTCAAAAGAAGTATATTCGCGCTTCCAACTACTCTTCACTTTTGCGTTTTTCTGGAATCGAGTGGAATCGACTGTGGAGGAGTAGACAGAGGGATCGTAGTTTTTTCCTGACAAGAAGTAGAGGAAGATGGTTGACAAGATAAATCATTGGCAGAGCCATCAAGAAGATCCAAAGGAACGTTAGTGTGAATTTCGATATTTCCGGGAACATCATTCGGCGGAGTTCATCGTTTAAATCGTCCACGTCAATCTCTTCACTATCGGAAACGGTATCAACAATTTGGGGATGCAGCTGAACGATGCCTATGTGGTATATTTAATCAAGATCTTCACCCTCAAATTGATCCAAAAAATTAGGATATTGCATCGCATCTTCAAGCTCAGCGAAAGTCCAGAATTGTTTTGGCTTCATATCTATGAACACAACACGGGAAAAATACATAATTGAAAAGTCAAAATAAAGTTCAAGTAGACCTCACTTTTTGTAGTTGGCATGTGGCATGATCCCCAAATGGGGATCAGCATAAAAGCAGCATAATAGCATGATGTCAGCATTTATGTCACAAAATAATATTTTTCATACAATCTTGAATGTATTTGTGATGTTATATAATGATAACATCAATTAGACATTGATAGGTAGTCCAGAACAAATTTTCAAAATCACATAGCATAATTCAGTTTCTCTTACTGTTGGTTTTCAACCTTTATCTGCAGATTAAAACACTAAAATACAATAAAAAATCCAAATAATGGGCACATACACTTCTCAGACAGTTGAAGAGGCTATGTGAATTCCAGAAAGGTAACTTACCACGCACTGCTGCCATCTAAGGAGCATTTAAATGTATAGGTCCCAATTGGGGATCACGACAACAAATTGGTTAAATAGAAATAGAAAAAAAAATAACAATAACGTTAAACATTACGCCAAAAATTCTTCTTCTTCTTCTCTCACTATCTCCTGAGTGCTGTTAAGCGTGGAGTAGCATCCTCTGACCATCTTGTCCAACGGTCCCTGTCCTGTGTAAGCCTTCTCATCTCCGGCATGGTGCTTCCTCTTGCTGCGCCAATTCTCTCAATCAAGTCTGCATACATGAGCCTTGGTCTGCCTTGAGGACGCCTTCCTCCCGGTCTTGCTTCTAATAGCCATCTGGCCTTACGGTCATCTCCCATTCTATTAACATGACCAAACCACTTCAATTGTCTTTCCTTGATCGTATCCAGAACGGATCTAACTCCTAGTTCACCTCGGACTCTTTCAATCCTTATTCGGTCTCGCCTGGTTTTTCCTAATATTTTCCGTAGGAATCTCATTTCCGCAGATACTATTCTGCTAGCATGGCGGTCCAAGAATGTCCAGCTTTCCGATCCATACAGTAGTACTGGAAGAAAAACTGATTTGAAAAGCAGAATCTTTCCTGCTCAACTCCTGTTTTCCAATAAGTGTCATGGATATTTGGTAGAATATTCCGTTGGCCTTTTGGACTCTATTCATAATCTCCTGGTCTATTCTTCCATCCTTATAGATCATTGTTTCCAGGAGCAGTATGTATCGGTTTGCTCAAGGGTCTCTCCATTGCAAGTGATTCTTAGATCATTGTTCCTTCGCCCAACACACATCACCTTGCTTTTGGAGGCATTGATCTGCATGCTTCTTAGTTGCAGTTCTTCTTGCTACTCATCCACAGTGACCTGGAGTGATTCAGCAGTATCCGCAACCAATACCACATCATCTGCATACAACAATGCCTGTACCAACACTGGAGTCATATTCCAATATCCCACTATTGCTCTGGGTGTCCTCCTTTTACAGAATTTCCAAATTGAATCCATAAAAATTATGAACAGTAGGGGGCTCAGGCTATCACCCTGTTTGACTCCCTTATAGAAATTGAATGACCTGGACTCAGTGCCGGCTAGCCTTATTACTCCCTTTAGGTCTTGGTAAACTGATTTGATGGAACTTATAAGATTTTGTGGGATTTTCCTATCTTCCAATGCAGCCCATATTTCCTGTCTAGGAACGTGGTCGAAAGCCGACCGTAAATCCAAGAAAGCGAGGTATACTACTTTTCCTCTATCCCATGCCTTCTCTACAATCATTCGCAAGGAGAAGATATGATCCTGTGTCTGTCTACCGGGCCTAAAACCTGCCTGTTCCTCTTCCAAATTCTTTTCCACCAATTTCCTTAATCTTTGTTCCAAGATCCGAGTGTATAGTTTGTATACCACTGATGACAGACAAATGGGGCGGTAATTATCACATACACTCTGGCTTCCCTTCTTATGGATTGGGATAATGATGTTGTTTTCCCATTCTATTGGTATCCTTTTGAGATCCCAAACCTTTTGGAACAATGTTTGGAGACACTTGTCAAGGTCATTTCCCCCATACTTTATAAATTCGGGTGCAATCCCATCTGGCCCAGCCGCTTTTTCCATCTTTATTTTAGTAATGGCTGTTTCGACTTCCTCCTCTTCTATGGCGTCATCCATGTCGGGGACTTCTGGTTCAGTTGTTGTAATTCTTCTACGGCAATCTCGAAAATTCCTCTGTCTTTCTTCCATACTGAATTTTTCTTGAAAGTGTTTCCTCCAAACTTCCAGTATGTTCCTGTCCTCTGTCACCAATATGCCATGCTCATCTTTTACACTTCTCACAGGCTTTGCTTTCTTGTTCCTTAGTGCTCTTGTGATGTGCCAGAATTTCCTTATATTTTCTTTATAGTTTTTATCCAGCTCTAGCCCGAATTCCTCCCAAGATTTTCTCTTAGCTTCCTTAACTATTCTCTTAGAGTTGTTCCTTTTCTCTATGTACATTGCCAAGTCTCCTGGTGACTTGGTTCTACAGTACCTTTTCCAGGCCTCTTTCTTTGCAGATATGGCTTGTTTCACTTCCTCACTCCACCACCTAGTTTTCTTAGTAGTAGGTCTTATTTGTTGCAAGCCACATACTTCCTCTGCTGTTTTGAGAATACTGCATTTGATTTGCGCCCACATGGTGTCAACATCTGTGTCCCCATTTACTTCTTGAAGTTGGTCTTGAAGGCCACTTACATAAGCCTGCCGTTTTCCCTCTTCTCTTAGCTTGTTAATTGATATCCTATTATATGACTTGGCAGTCTTTTTCCGCGGTTTTAGTATCTTGGAGTCAGCCATCAACAGCCTGTGGTCTGTATTCAATTCTGCTCCTCGTATAACTTTAATATCTGTAAAGTACTGCCTGAGTTCCCTATCAATGACAAAATAATCAATGATGCTCTTTCTGGTGTCTATCCCATTGCCTCTTTCAAATGTGATCTTATGGATCGTCCTATGTTTATACCATGAGTTTCCAATAAGCATATTATTTTCCACACAGAACCCAATCAGCCTGATTCCATTGTTATTGGTACAGTCTTCAACTCCCCATATACCCATTGTTCCGAAGGCTGCTTGATGATCCCGACCTGTTCTTGCATTTAAATCTCCAGATATTATGATCATTCTATTTCGGTTCCTTGCGTTGTCTACTGTTCTCTGCAGGTCTTCATAAAACTGGTCCTTATGTACCGTGGCAGAATCTTCAGTAGGGGCATATACCTGTACCATGGATACTTTCCCGATGGAGAGCACGATATCCATAGTAATAATCCTTGATGATATGGGTTCCCAGGCTTCTACTCTATCAAACAGCACATCCTTCATAACAAAGCCAACACCTTCTCTGGCTCTTTGTCCTAGATCAACTCCTGAATATATCATACTGTACCCCTCTGGAAATTTTACCAATCCATTCCCTTTCTTCTTCACTTCACTCAGCCCAATAATATCCACTTTACATCTTTTTAGTTCTTCCACCAGTTCTCTCTCTTTACCTGTAAGTGATGTTATGTTCCAATTTCCAAATCGTAAGTCCTTTTCCCTGCCGTGTCTGTACCCATTTAACAGTCCGGATCCGAGGCTGCTTATGTTTCTTTGAATCAATTTACTCCAGATGGGTGATTGGCCCGATGCTAGAGGCCCCGTATCCTCGGGACAACTGGCCCCCCGAATATTTGTATCCCCTCAGGAGAAAGGGTGGCCGGGCTGTACCCCCCAGCACTGGGTACCTGTTGGTCCACGGGTCTTTATTCAGTATATTCTGACCACCCCTCCTAGGAGGGATCCCCCATCCGCTACCTGGAGGACGCGCTCCCTAGTGGGCAGGTTCCACCGAGAGACGCCAAAAATACATATGCAAAATAAGGACACCAGGAAGTTAGGATTATATTCTGGAAAAACCACGACTTACCAAAAAAGTTTCGACCTCATTGCTAAGCAACGATTATAAGAAAGTCGTAACCAATGTCAGTAGACGCTGAGACTTCGTATGATACAGTGTGTCTTTTCTTATGTTTAATTTAAAATCTTCATCCATCACTTATCCTATAACATGAAACAGATTTGATGATTTTATACAACATAATTGGCATGTCAGGTATGAGGGATGTAACAAGCCGCCGAGTTGGACAAAATTCAATCATTGCGATTTAACAACTAAATTCCTGGAATCAATCAACTGATTTAGCAATGATTAAATCTTTTAGTCATTTTTAGTGGACTAATGATTATTTGACTAAAAGATTTATGTAATCATTATCAAATCAGGTTACAAAAAACAAAGTTGTCTTATAGTTATGATACTGCGGTACTTACTCTTAACATGATTGTATTCTTAAATGAGGTTTACTATGAGACTTTAATGACAGTAAAGTCATGTGTTCTGTGGAGCTTAAATTTAACATTACGAGTACTGCAATGTGTGTTATTATTATAGTAGTGTTTTAGTTCGTGTTAATATTTACTTGTGTATGACCTTCGGTGGGCATCTTAAATTTCTATCATTAAACTATTTTTTAATATTTCATTTGTTACAAGATATAATATAATTGAAAAATGATATATAGAGTAAAAATTATAAAACAAACGAAAAAGACATACCTATAACGTAATAGAAAATCATGATATAATAAAAAAAATAAAATAAAATAAACAAATAGTGATATATTGTTCTCAAGCGAGAAGCATGTGAGAAGAATAGTGGATACGAATGGGTATGTATCATATCATGGAAGGTTAGGTATCTTGTTTCCACCGAATATGGAACGTATGGAACATTTAAATCTTTCTGTATACGTTCATGTCATATTAAGTAGCATTGAGGATTTCATGAAGGATTTTGTAGTGTAAGATTTGGATACCCGAAGATTTGAACGGATTAGTAGAGGCCCGAATCTCAACTCCATGTAAAAATTCCTTTTTAATTAACTGAGAACGTTAAACACTTTTCTTGCAAATATTGAAGTAATCGAAAATGAGGAGTTATTTGGTTTTTTATGTTTCGTTAACTGAAATATATAATCTAAAAAAAAAAAAGAAAAAAAAAAAGGGCCATTCATTCATAATATCTTCACTTTCCTCGATCGTAATTAGACGCTTCCAGAGACTCTGTGAGGTCTTTGGAATCTCCATGAACTCCGTGAGTCAATCGCGGCAACAGTTTAAGGGACACTGTGTCAGTTTCAAAGTGTTTAGGAATGAAATATATACTTCAATTGGGATTAATACCAAAGCAGTATTAAAATGATGTATTATACAATTATTTTGCCGGTTTAAATATGGTAAAATACTATATATATGCGGTGAAGTTTCCAAAAAAAAAACTGATGACAGAATCTATTTGGCCGTGTATTCATTTTGAAACTGAATAATATTGTTTCCAATTAAATAACTTTTCTCCCTTCCCCACGGGCCCTTAATTGAGTTTTGTTTTCTATTTAACTTAGATTGAGAAATTATTCTTTCATTTTTTTTGCATTTATTTATATATTTTTAAAAATTATATTATAAATAAAAATGTTTCGGGTCTCAGACAGTAAGCTTTTTACTTGCCTGATATAAAAATAATTTTTTTTATTTATCTTATTGATTTGAGTGAAACATAATTTAAAAAAAAAATAGTATATTTACATCATTTCATAATTTATATTATTGCTTTTAAAATAGTATGATAATTAGTTATAATTGCTGTGAATATTATAATTGTATGGCTCCGCCGAAAAACGTTCTAAGTAACAAAAATAAAATTTTGAGTAATCAATGAAAGAAAATCATGATCTAAAGTTTTCGTTAGTTTTGTAGGTTAATGGAGTACAATATCATACTAAGACGTAATATTATACATTTTAAAACCTTTAAAATCGCCACTTCGGAAATTTTGTCGCTTAGAACGTTTTTTGGCGGAGCCATTCAGTTGTTAATTTTAGAAATATTAAAAAAGTAATTTTGAAATTGTTATGCAATTTAAAGTATTCGAAATGTCTTGTGATTCATCAAAACTTTAGTCATTACTTCATATTTTAATTTTTCAATATCAAAGCGAAAAAATAGGTTTATTGTACCCCTTTCTTCTTATCTATTTTTTTTGTCACATCCATCTTTTGATTTTTAGGGTGAGCGAGCTCTAATTCATGAGTTCCATCTTTGCATTGCCTCAAAATCTTTAATCACATCAAAATCCTTTCTTAAGCCCTATTCGAAATATTCATTCGAGACGCCCTTGTTCTTTTCCCTTCTGGTTTCGAATCTTGAAATTTTCTTGTTTCAGAAACATTCATTTTTTAAACTAGCCCTAACCACTTTCACAGTTAATTTTCCAATTTTTCTACTAGTGGTTTAACTCAAAATTCTACTACGATCATTTTATTTCTTATTTGGTCACATCTGGAATGTCTCTGGAGGTATTTCATTTCAACTGAAGCAACTCTGGTGTTATGCTTGCATGAATAAATTTAGCATTCTGAAAGCGAATGAATATGTTTAATATCACTTTTAATAACCTATTAATTTCTAATCATAGTATTATATATTAAAGTTAGATGATATCAAATTTGCTGAACTAACTAGGTTTTAAAGTTTTTTTATCTATATAACATATTGAATAGGAACTATTGTAAGCGATTAGCACTTATAAGGGTGCCTTTTTTCTATAGCATCCCTTGGTTCGCGCCTATTTGAGTAACACGGGCGGTCGCATGTTGTACAAGGTGTAACACCCTGTTTTTTTATCCGTTATAGTCCAAATTTTATATAAAATCTATTAAATAAAATATTTTGACCATTATACATTTTACATATATGTACAGTATATTACCTGAAATAATAATGTTTTGAACGTAAATGAAAATATGTTTACGATTGAAAAAAAAAAAAAAAAAATCATAACTTGATAACTATTTATTAACAATATTATATTCAAATATAATTATTTATATTTGAACATTGGTTGCATTTATGAACAAAAATTGCAAACAACTTTCTTTGAGGAATAATTTTTACAAATAAAATGTAGAAATCCACAGGCTCTTTTCCCACCGTTTCATATCCTTCACTACATCGATTTCCGTATCATGAACATGTTATATTTTCTATTCACTTAAATCCAAATTTTGATTTGATTGTTGGGTTCTTTTTTCTTCCACGTCTAGCTCCTGCAAATTTGGATTAATATCTTCCAATTTTAAATGTTTCATTCTAAAGAAAACATTTCAAAATTTATAATTCGCTTACTAAAGTAAACGAAAGTAAAAATGCAAAGGAATCCTACTTGCATTATGTCAAATCTAACTGATTGCTAAGAAAGAGACAAGAAAAAAATCAAAACGAGAGCGGCCGTTTGTACTTTTTGCACCTCTGAGGACAATCACTGACTAAATATTTTGCATGGAGGAAACTATCCCTCCAACCACAGTGGAAAATTACCGTCGGGAAATAGAGAAGTATCTCGAGGAATAACTGAAGCCAATTTTCCGAAAAGCTCAACGGAAGCGAAAGAGAGGGAAAAGTCGGGAGTTGTACAAAATACGACGGCACGACCGGGTGAAGGCTAAGGGTGAACCTACATTGGATCCGTGTCTCTCCAATCTCAGTTATTCCAAGAACTCCTAATTCGCAGTCGGGCAGAAGGATTGGAAAAAATGGCATAATTGGTTCAGAATTATCTTAGCCGTCTTGAGACAATTTTAAAACACATTTCAATGAAGTTGGCGATGTTTGATGCATTAAAATCAATAATTATCGCTATGTTAATAGTGATTATTATGTTAATTGTAATTTATTAATTCATTTATTCTTTGTTGTTTTTGTGTACCCATTAGAAAATAAATATAAATTTTCATAATGTAAAAAAAATATATATATTATAATTAACAAATATTCGTTTATGTTACAATACAAAATAAATTTAACATATATAATAGTTAAATTAAGTTAAATAGCTCCATGGAAATATGAACGAATATAACACCGACATTAATAACTAGCATCACCCGTTGCGGCTGCGCAGAAATAAGGAATTTATAAATAAATATTGTATTGTTCTTTCAGTTTTTAACTAACATGTTACTAACATTTTATGTCGCGGCTTATTTTTATAAAACTATATCTGAAGCTAGACGCGTTAGGTTTTTAAAAATTCCTGAGCCAGACATGAGAAGAGCAGAAGTATATCTGGCGATGACGTCTTTTGTCATCAATATTTCCGAGGAAAAAACTCTACCCAACACTTGCTAACTACTTGACAAACTTCTGTGTACCAGAAGCTTCTTCTTATTCCGCCTTCTGAAAAAAAAAAAAATCTTTTCAATTCTCGCTTCCTTTTTTTTTTTTTTTTTTAAATTTTTTAATCTTTTATTAATAGAAACAGGACCGTATTACAGCTAAATCTAGTAAATAAGCGGTTCGCTATGGAAAATAATGACATGCTTAAAACTTGTAGAGGAACTACCCATTGGTAGTACTCTTACGAAATATCTATAAACGAAGAAGATTCCGAAACCATCTTCTTTTCAGACGCCTCGAATGGAATGGAACGGGAAGCAAGTTGTGCAACAAAAAGATTTGGATGAGGAGCAAGTTTATTATAAAAGGAAAACTATCTCCAATGTTTATACTCGCCTAAGAAGACCAAATGAAATACCGAATAAATACATTTTGATCCTTTATTACAACTATCTATATAATATCCTCCAAAGTTGAAAGAAAATTACAAAATTTTTTTTTTTCAATTCCGCATATAAAATAGATAAACCATTGTCACCTTATTACCCCTCACCTATGAACAAAACAGACCCTTTTTTGAAAATATCAACTAAAATTTGATGAGTTTGAAGCTAAATGTTTTGTTTGTTTAGTTCGTTTAACGTCACTAATCGGACGATGCTACGGTGGGAGTCCTAAATTTTGCCTATCCAGGTATAATTAGGATAGGGATCTTCAAGGAGTACCTGACCTCGCACAGGCTCGGGACCCCATTTTACGTCCCTTCCGAAGGACGGCATAGCTAAAGATTTTTTACTCCCTTTAAAAAATTCTAAGGTCATCTGGCGGTCTGCGAACCCGCGATCTTGGGTTTAGTAGGTTGCTATGCTAACCACTACACCACAGGTGACCCCAATATGAAGCTAAATAAACGGGAAAACCTGTAAGATCCGAAAATCAAATATTAAAAGAACAGAAAGAGCATACAATAATAAAACGCAGAATGCAAACTTGATTATATAATATTAATTTTACTAATATCTTAACGTAATATCCAGAAAAAAATAAGGACGATGTTTAATGTTAGTTTTTAGCATCATTGATGGTTACTAAAACTAATCAGTCCAAATTTAGTTGCCAAAATTACCCATAAACACAGTTTAATCCACCCATCTACCTGACACCCTTCAACCTTTACATTTAGACCGTTTTAGGTCTATTTTAGTTTGACTTCCTGTACATGAAAATTGGACTATTAGTAATGTTTATCTCAGCAGTGGCAAATAATTCAGTCCTATTTTTTTCAAATCATTTCAATTGGGCTATCTACTATGATATGAAAATATTTGTCATATATTTATTAAAAGTGATATTCAAAGCCCTCTTTTTTTTCTTAGTCGTATATCGAACCTAGGCTACAGGGTAATACATAGTCAAAGTGACGAAGGAGTTAACTATTTGGAGAGGATACACGAGAAACACTGAGCACTAAACTCAGAATGAGGACCTTGTGTGGAGAAATCTGTTCCCGTTAAAGTGGAACTGAATAGAGCCGATCTAATCATCAAGTTTGCTCCCGAAGGAATAAGTTATCTAATAAGACGGGAACGGCGGGTGACGTCCTCTCAACGTTCTGAATGAGTCATGAGTGCGCATCCCTGCTTCCCCAACTTCCCTCCCTCTCGGCTCCTGTCTTGTCACAAACTTTGCTCAAGTTTCATATTTATTGACAAATTTACATATAAATATGTTATAGTGTTAAAACATAATTATGTAAATATAGTTGTCCGTTTGTTGATCAAAGAGAATATGGGGTGGAACAATTCAGTATTATTTCCTTTCTAAATCCTCTTCAGGGTAAGCAAAGGAAATTCGCACGGTATAACTATTAGAACCAACTTTTAATATTTTCAGACATTTTTTTTAATTGAATAAATATTACCTAATTCATCACTATCGGGGAATGAGTTACATATATGGAAAGAAGTAAATGTATTCAACGAACGAAATCAACAACGGAAATTTTAAAAAATATATATTCACTGAATTTAAAAATGAATAAAGCGGGGAAAAAAATATACAGCCCCTAAGGTAAAAAAAATATAAAATAAATGATAGCATGAAATAAATTGGGATAACACGATTTTGTCATGATTTTAGTAGAAACAAATAAACAAAATTAGAGAAAGAAAGAGAAAACAAAATAATACAATAAATAATATGAATATACAATACTTACAAGCCACGGACCAACCTTGTTTGAAAAACCAGGCTCGAAGAGATACTAGTGCTGCTGTCTCTGCAGCGTCGCAGAATCCAAAAGAGGTTGAGTCCTCTGTGGAGAAGTTGGCCATTGCCAGAAATTCAATAAAATAAATATTTACAAAAGTTTTGAGGACCACCGCCGTTTTAATCTGCAAGGTAGGTTATATCGATGTGTCTAACTGGATAATCAATGAACCAAGGGATTGGGATAATTGGAAAGGTACTAGATCATTAGATCATTACGTAGAGTTTCATTGTTGACATAATATGAAGCATAGACAATAGCGTTTAATAATAGATTGTTTTATTATCAACTCACTTCAATTTCTTGGTATTTTTTTCTTTTTTAAAAAGTCAAATAATAAGTAAGTCTAGCTTGTACTCGATAACTGTTTTGCCTGCAGTACAGCACTAGCAAAGTACCTAAAATTTTAATGAATCTCCTATCATATGAAAGTAGAATTTTTTAATTATTTGACCGAGGCTAGTACCAGCCAGATACCTTATCTGCAGTCTAGCTTAGAAAGCCCTAAGACAAAGTGCAAAATTATTTTATTCTTTTATTTTATAAGCCCATAAAATATTCTTTTTGCTATATGATATCGTTAAAGTGAACCAAGCAAATAAAAAAAAGTCTATTATAAAATACGGGTTTAAAAAATTTAAAAAAACAACTAAAGAAATGGAAATGAATACCATTGCCCTATTCCCAAATGGGGCATTTGAGGTGGAACCTGTGGTCGAGAAACTATACCCAACGGAGGTTCATACCCTATTAAGGGCTTTAATAGAGCAGGGGTCGTGCCATTAGGAGCAATAGATTCTAATTCTGGAGTATTTCCCTCCTAGAATTTCTCACATTATTCTATTCTTGCATTACAGATAACCAATTTAAATTTTATATGAACATGTTTTTCGGTTTATTTCTTATTAAACGTAATTGTTCTACGTGCTGAATTGAACCTTCATTTTTTTTAATGTAGCTCAACTGTTTGGCGATCATTGCCATAAAAAAATATAAAAATAAATGTCACTATTCCAGCTTTTTCAGAATTATCCTTCTGATAATTCAACATACATACAGGAAATGTTTGATTTCTTTGATCCTACGCCGTCTTGGGATTTCTAGTCATTTCTACCCTCTTCTTTTGACCCAACCCTCTTAGACAGTCTTAACCGATGATTCATAGGGCAAACTGTACATTAGAAAAATGTGTTTTAAATCTCAGAAATCGCTTCAGTTTTTAAAATATATATATTTAAATCATTCATTGCAAAATTTGTAATTCACTGGTGGCTAAAAACAACATAAAACTTTTTTACACTCGATTCAAACAAACACTGGAATGTAAAATTTTTGAAAAACTTTTATAGTAACTGTAATAAACCCATGAGATATACTAAGTAAACGATACCTATTAACGTGTATGCTTTATTTAACATGTATATAATATAGGTAAGGCGATTAAAAAGGCAGATATGCTTATTACAAACAAGTGGTACCTGTGAGATATGCGCTCCCGTCATTGTTGGCTTAGGAGGCGCGTCTATCGGAAAGTTAACAAAAATTGTTATTGAAATATTAAACGAAACAAAAAGTAGATATAAAACTGATCAGAGAAAAAAGATCAAAAGAAATGAAGATAAATTTAAATGGATTTACGAGATAGCTTAAAAATTCTTAAGTCACGGTTATGCCTACCATCACGAAATAAAAATCCTGTAGAAACATGTTAACATATATAGTGATGTTCAAAAAGTTAGAACAACTTCAGTCTCACATACAATTTTTTTAACAAAACTTGAAAGAAGCGTACAGATGCTGGTAATGAAATAATAGAAAAATTAGTTCCGCAAACATGAGCTACATTTCTTTAGGTTTTCAAAAATTATAAAAGTAATGCTTTAGAAATAAGTTTATTTTCAAGTTTTTTTTTTCACCACTGCTTCACTGCTCGCTGTACCAAAGCCCCCCTTCCTAAATTCCATGACGCAAATTCAGGTCTGGCTAATGACAAATAATCTATATTCTGTTACTTCAGTCATGAATCGACTTTGAGGTTGGGAGACCCTTTCGTTAAATTGCCATTCTACATTTATAGTAATATGTTTAAGTTCCATATAATTTATTTTTATGAATTTTTTAAAAATTTATTATTAATTATCTTGCTAACAATAATTAATTTGGTTTACAATAGCTTACTTCTATTGCATGCTATTCTTTCTTTCTTTATTGGCGCGACAGACGCATGAAGCTGTCCTTGGCCTGCTCCACAGCCTCCCTCCAGTCGTCTCTATCAGCTGCCCGCTTTAGATATATTTTAGATAATTTTAAGTCCTCGGAGACGCCATCGAACCATCTTCTTTTCGGTCTTTTATGAGATCTCACTCCATCCGGTCTATTCCAGAACAATTTTCGGCATGTTCTGTTCTCACCCATTCGGTATACATTTCCCATCCATTTTAGCCGTTGAACTCTTGTGAATATCGTCAATGGCAAGTCACCGTACAAATAGTAAAGCTCCCGGTTCTTCCTTCGCCGCCACATGCCTGCATGCTATTACATAGATATAATCCAGTTTATACTAAAATTTCAAAGCGTGGTGTCTGCCTGATTTCTTTATATGGTTAAAATTCGGTTGGACGGCGGTCAGGAAGTTTATTAACATTCAGTTTATATAAAAGGTCAGGAGTAATGACAGGCTTCTCTGTCAACATTTTTGTTTCTAGATTTCTGCCTTGAAAGCAATGGAAGGAAGACTGAAACTCTCTGTCAGCAAATCGACCACTACTGACTACCTCGAAAAAATCGGAACGTTGAACATCTCGAAGCTTAGTTACACTTAAGTATCAACTGACCGCTTAAGTTTCTCGTATGACCCCTTTACTTTATTTAAGAGACTATTTTATCCACCCTTCCCTCCTGATCTCTCGCTCACCGACTACCATTTTTTTGAAACCTTTACCACCCTTAGGAGATTAAAAATTTCATAATCAAAATTCGAGATACCATTTATTTTTAGATTTCCTTAATACGAAAGGCTCAAACTTCAATTCACAGGTTAAAGAAAAGTTATTGTACTCATTAGGAGGAATGCATTGAGAATAATGAACATTATTTTGATTAATTGGCTTTGTTTCTTTATGTTATTTTTTTATGCGGAACAGGAATCTTGTCAGTCACTTAAAAACTAGATATAAGTGGAATGAATAATCAGTTACGGACAAGTAAGTTTGGCTAGTAACTCTCTAGGAAAGTGACTTTGGCTTCTTTATCAACATTTTTGTTTCTAGATACGCATATTCCTTTTAAAGAAGTAGTCTTATTTTAGAATTATTATGATTTTACTCATGCGATATTAATGAGCTTATGTTTATGCATTGTCCCTATATACAATAGTTTTTAATGCAGGTATATTTATAGTTAATAAAGAAACTCTATACCTAGTGTACAACAAAATGAAGTTAATTGAAGAAATAAACTAGCGTCGCTAAAAACAGATTTAGAGATAGAACTGCCACACATTGAAAATAATTTCCTTCTAGTCCTACGTTATTAATAACATTTAAAAACAACTACGTGCGGTTTAAAGACAGGCCGTGATATGCCATAAATGTAGCGTTGGGCGTGAGTAATGCCTCAGATTTAGAGAGGGCATGAAGGATGGGAGGTGACCCGTGTCTTGCTATCTCTCCTTCGGCCATTCCTTCTTTCCTTCCCATCGCTCTCCACCAACTGGCATCATTTGTCTCACTACACTGTTTTATCTGGGCTTTCTCACTGATGAATGATGCCATTTACTACCTCTAAGGGTTATTGTATTTTCATTGTCATCATTTCAATCAGCCTCTATATATGAAATCAATGGTTACTAAGAGCTAGATACATTTTTAATTTATTTATTGAAATTTACAACTTTATATAAAGAAATACATCCAGTAAACATGAAAATAGCGTAAAGCTGAAGGCTTCACCACGTATTGACTCAGAATGAGTTGTTGCGCCGCTGATGATGAAACATGAAAATAGCGTTTATCCTAACATAGCCATTGCTTCTGAAGCAACTACCCACTTCAGGTTCTATATGATATGTTCCCAAAACCACATTCGTTTCAGACGTCTGAGAGAGTCGGGAATAGAATTGGAAGCCAGTTAATATACTAGTGGATTTATATGGTTTGGGATTTTACCATGAAATTAGAGCTAACTGGTTTGGTCTAAATCAGCAACGTATTGAACATTAACTTCTTTATAGATAAGTTTAAGTGTGACAAAATAAGGAGCATAAAGAATGTTTCGAAGGATTTTGAATTACAAGGATTGGATACGAGATTATTTTGACAGTTTAGGGATGCCACAGATTTTAACTTCGTATAATCACGTAGGTCTTATTACTGTCATGTAAATGAGGCTTTTGTTATTAATCGGCATCTTAGAGCATTCTATTTATTGTTGTTTTAATCTTTTTGTGGATCCCACATTAAATGTTTGCAGATACAACTAAAGATCTTATGGGCTCAGTTAAAATTGATATCCATAAAATGCCAATTATTATACTTAATATTTTAATGGCTGATATGGAAAGAAGTACCCATCAGCAGCACTTCAATGAATGTTGTATATTTGTACAAATTTTCTAGGTCATCTTCTTTTAAGACGCCTCTAAGGATTATCAGGAATCGAGTGAGAAACAAGTTGGGAGACTAATAGATTCGAGGGGTATTAAGCTTGGCAAGGAAGGATAGGTATCTTGTTTGGGCAAGCATGTAACATATGGGGACATTTAGAATATTATATATTTCTATTTGTGACATAATAAGGAGCATTGAGGATTTTAGAAAGGATTTCGGAATGTAAGGATTGAATAGAGATGATGGTTTAGTGGAGCCCAATAACTCAACTCTTTATTCAATGCAAAGCTTCTCTAATCAAGTTCTAAATTACTGTAGCGCTCCCTCTCAGCCTCCATTGATTATTTTAGTGAAACGGTCTAAAAAAATAGCTTTGGGATTACTGTGGGCATGGTATGCTCTCTCATAAGTGGAAGCACAAGCTAGGTCCGGTAAAATTAATTAGTTCCGGTGTGTCCCTGAAATGTTTATTATATTTCATATATAGTGAGATTATGATGTTTTTTTATTTTTATTATTTGTCTCTTTATTAACAATTGTTTATTTCCTTTAAGTTATTTTCTGTTTTATTTTGTATTATTATTTAATATATTTTGTATCTCGTATAGTTAAAGGATTTTATTTCTTTTTATTTAATTTAATTGTAAAGATTGTATAAGTGGATTCATTGTAATCCATATTATTCATTGCCCTTAAGAGAAACAGCTTGTAATATTTATTCGATAAAAAAATAGTTATTCAATATAAATAAAAAAATTTAAAGTGACATACATGCTTTTGAAACGGGTTTGTAGAAACTACTTCATTAGGCCAGATAAGGCTTTGCCACTATAACTACAAAAATCTAAGATATCCAAATTTTATAAAACTAGAGATGGAAGCATAACTAACACGAATTCCTAGGCAGATTACTGTAAAATTTCAAGATAAAATAATCAACCCTGAGTTTAATTATTCAATCTTCTTCGAAAACTTTCAACTTATAGGTTACTTTCCCTTTAGCATCAACTTTCTTTCAACTGCTATGTTACCAGGACCTGTGGTTTAAAGGTTTAATTGAGAGAACAGGCACCAAAAGTAGACTTTCCCCGGCCGTAAGCGACAAATCCTTGTAATGAAGCGTTTGTCATTTCCACCACCGCAGACAGAAGAAATCCTCCACTCCCCCCCCCCCTCCTCTTCCAAAAACAGTTATTGCAATTGAAGAGGAAAGGACCCAAGTTCCATTCGCAAATCCACTAGACTTTGTTTACTGCTGGCGAGGTCTAAGTTTAATTTCCCGCCTCTAGCAAAAAAAAAAAAGGCAAGCCCCACTTGAGTGAGCCATAATGGGCCGGTCCCGGAACGCCTAATATGCCGTAATTAGTTTGCGGTCTTCTTAGCACCCCTCCCCTCCCTTTTCCACTTCCCCCTTCAGCTAAATCAAAAGATTAATCCTCCCTTTATGTCCCGCAACTTTTTCTTTATATTTCTACACTATCATATCTTTTATTTTTTCTTCCTCTTTAAAAAGTTCAGGACGTTATTAATTTTGAAACATTGAATGTTAAAATTACTAAATTATTTCTTAACGTTAATGGAAAATCTATATATTTTTTTAATCTATTCATTAAAATTTACAACGGTACTAAAAATATATATATATCTAAAAATCAAATCTATACTATTATACAGGGTGTATCGCAAGTAGATGACAATAAGCAAAATAGATAAAAACTAGATAAAAAATGTAGTTTAACAACGCAAACCGCATCAGTCCACCTCATTCCGTTCCAGACATATGCCGTTCCAAAGATTATTTCAAGAAGACCGTTGTTTTAATAGGAAAACCTCAATTTTCCCTGCTTTAATACATTTTTTTTCAACGTTCAATCACAGTTTTGAAATCAGCATTAAATTTTCTTTAAGTCTTATGCACTTTCAATGTTCACAAGTATCTTTTTAAACCGCAATAATATATCAAAATATAAAAATTTTAAAAACGTTTTGTTTGCGACAAACTTTTGAGCATCACTACTATTTTTATAATGCGAAATTGAGAGATAATTCCAGTTCTAAGTACACCGTTAGAAAGATAATTAAATTTCGCAACTTCTGAGTAGTGATGATCTAAAGTTTGTCGCTAACAAAACGTTTTTAATTTTTTGATATATTACTGCGGTTTAACAAGACACTTGTGATCGTTGAAAGTGCATAATCGTTTAACTACATTTTTCATCTAATTTCTCTATCTCGCATATTGCCATCTACTTGCGATACACCCTGTATAAAAGGACAAGCCATTTTTAGTATGTAATCACTAACGGAACAATCTGTACCAAATTTCAACTACATCATCTATTTAGTTCAGGAAGGTTTAGCAGTATTAAAATCTAATTACTTTAAATTATTTTTTTATTTAAAAATCGAAAATATAGGGATAAAAGTGTTACATAGAGGTTGAATTTGATAATAAAATTTACTCATATTCAATTAAATTATAAAAAAAATATATTTTAATATGTGATTAGACGTGTGGATCCTAGTGAAATTTGAAAATCGACCGATCGACTAGCACCATTCTGCAATTGAGTTTACAATAGTAAAACTAGCATACCCATCCTACCAAATTTAAAACTACACAATTTCACTATTTCTAGGAAAGTTTAGAAATCAAAAATTTTACAATACAAATTTAAATGTACAATGTTGACTGGAGGAAACGAGGTTGAACACAGTAATAAATCATGTAGTAATATAAGTAATAAATATAAGTATAAGTAATAATATAAGTATAATAATAATAATATAATATAATAATAATATAAATATTTATTAAGTAATTTTTATGGCTAGAAATTAAAATCAAACCAGATGAGATTAATAAAATTATTCCAGCTGAATAAACATTACTACTAATTGTGTTTTACCAATTTTAACTATGTTATAATTACTCCTATGCCTGAAAATTTAAAAAAAAATAATGCTCAATTGTATACTTCAATACAAGTTTTCTATAAACAAATAAAACTACAACTATTAGATAAAATTTTACTAATTGTAAGTTCTTACTTAGGAGTGCGGGTGAAGCCGCAACGGGGGATGCAATTGAGATTTCAACGCCCATTATTAAAAGTTAATCGCTTGTGAAGCAAATACTTACTGCAGTAGAACCTCACTAATCCGACAACTAAGGGACCAATCGACAGGGTAGAAAAACCATAAGGTTGGATTGACTGAAGAGTTTTATGAAGCAAATGTTTTTCATAGGTAAAAGTATATTATAATTGTGTTAAAAATTATATATTCATATTTTAAAAAAATAAAGTAAAAAGAAACGCACTTTATGTGCACCAATTGATTAATTTGTTTGCAAAGAAGTGTATTAGCTAGCTAGTTATGAATAGAAGCATTGGCCACAGTAACACCGTATTGTGTTTGATTTAAAGCAAACTAACTCATATTTAAAATAATTTATGAAAAAGTATGCTCTAAAGGTCGTTGTTAAGAAAAAAATCCGAAAAATAAAATAAAAACACACTATGTGTGCAATTTTATGAAATGCCGCATCTTGGTCCCCGGTTAAGCTGCTGAGCTTATTTACCGCTCGAATAGTGATAAATTAAGTCAAGTCTAATTTTGAGTATAAATATAAAAAAAAGTATTTCTTTAGAATCAACCGTGCAGCAGATATTTCGGAGATACTTAGAAAAATTCGACATATTTAACCCTTTGACGCTACCAAACAGCCATGGCTTTAAGATCCAAAACTAAGTTTTCGTACACAAGCACAATATTAACAACATATAAAATAATCCAAAACTACTTTTACACACAATTTTACTGTACTATTATGAATTATTCCGATAATTATATAATTATACGAAAATATTCCGCCGCCAACCCCGAACTCCACCCGCGAACGGGTCGCGTTACCCGGAGAAACGGGCTTGTGAGGTTGTGACTCACGGAGTAGTGAGCTTCTAGTGTAGTAGCTCTTACAATTACATCTTTTTATCAGACACCTTGGAGAGTTGGGGATAAAATAAAGTAAGTCGAGGGATAAGTGAATTTGAAAGGATAGGTATTTCGTTTGGGCTAAATCAGTAAAACATTTAGGTATTTATGCATAAGTTTATTTGTGGCGAAGTAAAGTGTATTAAGGATTTTTCCTTACTAAACTAAAACTATGTCACACATAAAATCATGCATAAAGAACATAAAATTCAATAAGCTAGTGATTTAGTCCAAACCAGATATCCATCCTTTCCTTGTAAACTCCATTACCATTCAAATCCACTGTCTCTAGAATTGCTTCCCATTCTAGTATGGGATGCTTTCATTCTGGAATGGATTTTTGTTAACCATAGGTAAGTATTGCCATGCCTTGTATGCATATGTGATTACATATAGATTATCTATCTAAAGAATTATATTTAGCAAGTAAATGTATATTTTATATGCAAACAACTCTATAGGCCTCTCGTTGAATACCCATGGGCCAAAGCTGTAGAATGGATTCTCAATTTGATCTAAATTACTTCCACAGCCATCGTCTTTTCAAGGGAGGTTCTCCATTGAAGGGTCTCTTTGAGTGTCTTTTCCAAAAAACTGAACTGCCTCTGTGAAACGCATTACGAATGACTTCAATTTGTTCCAAAAGAGGCACTGAGATTTTACCTTTAAAACACCTTTTGCTTGCATCAGTTTTTATCTATCCATTTCAGGCCAAGGCTAAAATTTAAAAAAAAAAAAAAAAATCATAGAAATATTTCTAAGCTACCTATTTGAAGAAAAAAAAAATGTTCAGAAATATCAGAAGTAAAAAATGTTGCGTTTATGAAACATTTGCCTATAAAATATATAAGTTTTTTTTTTTGTCTGAGTTGTTAAGATGATATATTTATAAATGCTACTATAATAATGCTTAATGAAAATTTTTATCACGATGAAATCATAAAATCAACTCATACAAATCATCAACAAATCATAAAATCCTTTAAAGAAAGAAAAAATTATAGTTTTCACACGCAAATCACAATTTTTATTTTTATTTGTAGTATGCTTTAATGCAATCTGGATTTTACATTACATCTCTCACTCAATGTAATAAATATTGAGCAAAATAGCAACCCCTATTAGATAAAAATTAACATTCAAATCTTCTTAAGCAGTTGCGCTTAAAAAAAATCAATTTTACAAGTATTGTTCAGTGGATTAAAAAAAACAACTTGGGGTTAAAGAAATGTTATAATTTGCTTACCTTAATGATTCTATTTATACAATCTTAATATGAACTGTTGCAAACATAAAATAAAAATATAAAAAGTAAAATCGATTTTAATAATAATTGGAAAACCTAAAACCGCGAAAAATGGAGAAAAATGCGTTATTCGTCAAGCATTCCTGAACAATATAATATCGACACTAATTAACCTCATGCTAGAAGTAACTTTTTGCATTCCATCAATGCCACAGAAGGATACTGGTTTCAGATCTCCAAGCAAAGGGGGAGCGTTTGATATATGAGTGCTGAATGAACGAAAATCGATTATTACTTTTTACTTACATATGTTAAGGAATTGTGTTTTATAAATTTATGAAGGTCAACTTTTATATAGATTCTGTTGAATTTAACTATGACAATAATAAATCTGTATTCGAAAGATTAAAAGATAATTAAATAATTATTTAAACATCCAAATGATTTCTATTGCACCATTATCTTGATGAGGGCAAGAAGGCCATTATATCGAGTTTCCTCGGAGTGTAGAGTAACAAACATCGACCGGAGGCCTCTTGAGTCACTGCTAATTGGGATATTATCGGATTGGTAGCTCCTGGTATATTGTTATATAGGTTACTGCGTCGGTACTGGTTCCATTGGTATCACTGATCTTAGATAGTCGTCTTACTTAATATTAACAATATTCTAGGTATAAGGAAGTTCGAATTTGGTAACAGTTCTGCAAATTTTATTGGAGAACTTTGTTACTCAGCAATTGTAAAATATTATTCAGAACTGGCAGACAAAAAATTCCACCCAAATGTTTTGTTTTTTTTTGTTTTTTTTTGCTAAAAGTTTCATCATGTTTAAGTATTTCTTACCTCTATATACTTTAACAGGTCAAATGAAACCCAAGAAAATTAAAAATACAAATTAAGTAAAAGAAAAGCAGTATTTAAAAATCTAATGAATGAATTGTGAATCTATCAAATTTTAAGTAATTAGGTTTATATTCGCCCAATGTTTAATGTTAGGTGGAAAACTACATTACGCTTTAGGTCAAAATTCATTATGATAGATTATCAGGAAAATTTAAATAAATACCACCATTTAGTGAAAAAATTCAATCAAATCTATTTAAAATTGTATAACTTTATTTATTATTTTTTTTTTTTTAACCTTTTAACAAGCAATTTATCCTGGAGGATACACATATTTAATGCCTTTTGCTCAATAAATGAGATAATGTCCGACGCATTATCCTACTCATTGTCGTCTAATATATATATATATAATCACTTTATTTGTTAAAGAAAAGATCTTGTACAAATATTTCAAAATATAAACAATTTAGTACATACTTCTTATGAGTAGCTGGCCGCACATCTTAGTAAAGTTTGCATTATGAATAAAATAAAATATTACTCCTACTATATACATACTACACATTATTAGATCCTGGTATAAATGCATAATTTTACATAATTAAAAAATTAATAATTAATATTCTTATATACATGAACAAAGATTAGATAAATAGAAATACTAATACATCATATCCATAAAGCAAATAATACTCAAATAATAACATCAGAGCAAGTAACTAGTTAATTAGTAATTTCGGGAACAGTGTATATCTTAGCAACTGATAATAAAAATAAGTAAATATAATTTTCTTTTTCAATACTGTCTATATTGAGAATATTCTCTATATTTACATAAGGAGGTGAATCAGTTATATACTGCTGCAGATATCTCTCTCTGCATACATTGGATGACGGGCACCGGAGAAGAAGATGATGTAGGCTATTAGATATATGTTGCTTACAGGCATTGCAGATTTCTTCATCTTGAATAGTGTAGGATGTATTTTTTAAATATATATTTACAGCCCACACGGTTTAGAATTCTTAAACGGCTGACGACTCGTGTTTTGTGAATGCAGGTATTAAAAGTAAGATACTCTTCTGGAGAAAAATCCAGACGGCTGATAGTTCTGTAGACGGGGTTAGTATTTGAATTTAGAGCTCTATTAATGTCCAGAGACAGGAAATGGTTTTCTATTTTTTCTATGATATTCTTATTGTGGTATTGCAGTTCCGATCTGTAGATATCGTGAAGTTCATTGAGGGTGTTAGTAGATGTGGCTATATGATGAACTTGTAAGACCCAGTTAAAATCGATGTCAACTTCTTGCATACTTCTTAGCCTATTGAAGCACATTCGTGGATACCTGTTCTATGGGAGCGTTGAGAGTCTTGTCCAAAAGTTAATTACTTTTTTCATGACCATCATTTTCAGAGGCGTCGACCAGTCTCAAGTCTAACTATATAATTCGGAACTCTTTTCGGCCAGAGGAAAAGATTTTTAAGAAATTTCAACTGGATGACTTCGAGTGCTTCTAAATACCTGAGGCTCCATATCTCAGCAGCGTACAGCAATGTAGTCGAAACCATTGAATCGAACAATGTCATTTTAGTTTTCCAGGAATCACTCTTCCCTTTTCTAAGGATTTCTAAGACCCTGCCACTCGCCACGGATGCCCTTTGAATAAAATGTTTTGATGCTTTATGGAATTTTCCAGAGGATGAGAATGGTACCCCTAAATAAGTATAGTCCTTGGTATATTCCAGTCGAGAGTTCTGCCAATAGAGAGGTTTCAGAGTCTTGATTTTGGGAGACTTATGGAAAACAACTACTTTGGATTTTTCTGGATTTAGTGTTAGGCCGTTGATTCCGCAGTATTCTTCAAGTATCCTCAATTTCTTTTGTGCGCCTTGCCATGTAGTGTCAAGAAGAACAATGTCATCTGCAAGCAACAGCATTATTACTTCATGGTTTTGGTCTATGGAGATACCTTTAGCCTCTTTGTCTTTGAAGTAAGCGACAATATCAGAAATAAATAATATGAAGAGCGCAGGACTCAGACATTCTCCCTGTAATAAGCCAGATGTTACTTTTATTTCTTCAGATAAGGCAATTCCTATTTTAATCTGCATTACCGCTTCATCGTAAAGCGCTTTCAACAATCTGATAAATTTCCCGCTAACGCCAATATTGAACAGTTTCTTCCATAGAAGGTTATGGTTTATAGAATCAAAGGCTTTTTTGAAGTCTATAAATATTCCGTACACATAGCTACCTTTCCTCCTCAGGTTAATGTTAATGAGTGAACTCAGTGTGAAAATATGATCCACGCAACCTCTGCCAGTTCTAAACCCTGCTTGTTCCTCTGGTATTATATTTTCTGATTCGGCCCAAAACATGATTCTATTAGTTAATATACTTGTGAATAATTTAGTGATTGAGTTTATTAATGAAATTCCTCTGTAGTTATCGGGATTTTTCCTGTCCCCTTTCTTAAAAAATAAGCGCAATATAGAAGTTGCCCAACTTTTGGGGGGTTTCTCGTTTCTTAGGACATTATTAAACATATGTAGAAGTTAGTGTTCCCATTCCGGTGTAAGAATCTTAAAAACTTCATTCTTCAATTTGTCTATCCCAGGGGATTTATTATTTTTACTGCGAGCTATACAGTGCTGAAGCTCTTCCAGAGAGATTTCTGTATCGAGGAAGGGATGGGTTACTGAGAAAAAATGAACTTCTTGGGTAAGCGATCCACAATAGAGGGCATTGTAATATTCTGTCCATTCTTTCAATTCAATTTCATTCTGGTCGGGGTTAGCTGGTTTTAGCATATTCGTAATTTTCCAAAATTCAATGTTATTTTTTACATTTCTTAATTTCTCTATTATTGATGTCCTGTATTCCTTTTTTTTTTTGTATTTACTAGGTTTCTATAGCATTTCCTACTTTCCAAATATTTTTCTAGTGCATTTTGAGAATATCTGCTCTTTAGCCAGCCTCTATATTTTTTACGTAGTTTTCTTTTTTCATTGGCACATTCTGTATCAAACCAACGCTGAAGTGGCTGTAATCTTGGTTTGGTTGAATTTTTTTTCTTTACCATTATTCCTGCATTAACCATAGCTTCATTCACACCTTCAAGGAAATTGTTATAGAGGGCATTATTATCATCACTGTGAAAATATATTTTATTGGAATGAGATAGGTATACATTTAAATCATTTATTTTGTTTGTATTCCAGATAGTAGTATATTGTGCTTCTTGAGGTAGTGGGCTTTCTGCTGTAGAGTTTAGATTCTTGTGATCGGTGATTTTTAAAGTAGTATAACAGGCCAGATGGCTGAGAAGCTCAGAAATACATATAATTTCCATATCTTGGAATATTAATGAACAATTATCGTTTATCCATGTTAAATCAATGGTACTTCTTCCTGATGTTGATAGGTATGTATACTTTCCAGGTCTGTCGGATCGAGTTCTACCATTACATAAGACAAACCCAAGGCTCTCCATGGTTTCTACTAACAGTTTACCTCGTCTGTTTATATTGCTGTGAAGGCTAATCCTTCTATCGTAGAGATTTGAGTTCATTATTGTGTCCTCATCTAAGTTATTCAGATCCCCGACATGACTGTTGAAGTCTCCGTTCAGGATAATATAACTGCTGGGGAACCTGGCAGAGATACTGGCAATAGTAATATTAAGATTATCCAGGCAAGAATCTATTTCACATCCTGGTGGCAAATAAATATTTCCTACCGTTATAAGCGACGTACCAATTTTTATGTTATTAAAAATCCAATACCTAGAACATTCCACAATATAAGCGTTACATACAAGATCGGTCTTGATAAGTGTTATCAATCCTCCGCTACCTCTTCCCTTTGCTCTAGTTTTTATAGCTCTGGTTGAATAAGCAGTGTAATCATGCAGCCAATAAGGCAGAACAAAACTATCGTGAACCAGCCATGTTTCAACTATACATATTACAGCGCTTCTTCTTAGTATCTTGCACTCTTCTTCCGTGAAGTTGAATAAGTTCCTAAAACCATTAATATTATAGAATATTATATCAAAAGTATTATTTCCGTTTACCAAGTTGTTGTTAAAATTTCGTGATCCAGTGCGAGCCGGAGGTCGGTATGCCGGAGGTGACAGAGGTATAAAGGTTATGAGCGGTCATGAGGCTTGGCTGTCAGAGGAGCTTCTAGGCCGGAACCTAAAACGCTCAAGCTTCTCCTCTGTTTTTCGTTTCCTTGGAGTTTGACTTAGTTGATCTGCTATCTTAGAACCAATATCTTTATTGATTAAATCATTAATTAAAATTTCTGCTCCCCCTAACTTGTATGTGTTGCCTTTGAATTTGAAAAGACCTCTTCTATAACTACAGGTGGCATCAAAAACTTTTAGTTTTAAAAGGCATGAATGAATTTTTTTTTTTCCTTCCTCTCTTTCTTCCGGTGTTTTGTCGTGACTTATAGAAATGCCTTTATTTTTCAATAAATCTTTATTTTCAAAAATTTTCATTCCTAAAAGCGAGAATGAAAATGTATTAGATAAAATAATAACAATATTTGGTAGTATTGATCTAGAAATCCCTGCATATACTGTCAACAATTGTTTCAGGCTTGGGAAGGGCCCTATTTTAGTCTCACTAAATAATAATCATTTAAAAATGAAAATTGTCGTCTAATATCCTTTATTTAATCTTGAATTTTATGATACATGAGTGGGGGTTATCGTGGCTAAAGCCATTCAAAGCAAAAAAAAGATGAAATGTATTCCGAATGTATTAACCCGTTAAAGGGTTAATTATAAGAGGTAATTATAAAAGTTTGTTTTCAGTAAGTTGATATTTTTAAAAATCCAAAGAGTTTCACATACCATAAAAGTTAAAGTGTATGGGAACACAACTTAAAAAAAAAAATAAAACGTTTATGAATGATTTAATAAAGAAAATGAAAATCAATAGGAATTTGTCGCATGTCAGTGAATTACAATGAATAACGAAAATCGGCCAATTTTTAGCCTTCACCGCGTGCTGGCAGGAAAATATAACTGAGACTATTGAAACCGATTACAACACTTGTTTCGCTGTTTGGCAGTGAGGCACAATCTCTTACCAGCACCCTTGAGAAAAAGGAGATAAATTTGAACACAAGCTTCTCAGGGTGATTGTGGTACCAAAGTGGGGTATAAAATTAGGAATCTCATGATGAACTAAAAAAAAAAAAATAATCTATAAATCACGCTGGACAAGAAAACAAGGAGAATACAGTGGGCCCGTCATCTAGCAAGGAGTCACCCTACAAGCCCTCCCTTCCAAACAATGAATTTTACTTCTTTAGGAAATAGGCCTAGAAGGAGATCGAAACTAAGATGGGTGGACACAATAAAAAAAAATAAGCAGCTGAACAACATATCATTAACTGGAAAGTTATAGCTGAGGAGTGGATTCGATGGACGAGCAAGTTAAGGCGAGTGTCTCAGAGCTCTCGATACTTAAGGTCGTGAGTTCCAATCCTGCTGGGCGGATTAAAATTTATTTCGTGGGGACCCATGATATATATCTTGATCATGGTTATTATAGGTTGGTAACTTTTAGGATAACCGGTCCTTCCTACCCTATTTGGAGTACATAAGAACGTTAAACTTAATAGCTGTGGTAGGGCAGAGATGTAAAGAGCTGGTGGAGGCGCCTAAAGAACTGCTATACTTAAGGTCTGAGAAAGCCAACCAAGAAAAAAAACATTTCCTGACAGGAATATTTTTGGAACTATGTATTACATAATAGGTATGAAATGATGGTCATAAAGTTTTAATTTTTTTTAATTTAATTTTGTTTACTTGATTGTTGAGCAAGGGAAAAGTGTCTAACGAAAATGGCTGTACATTCGGCATAGAATATTGTTAGGAGTATTGTTCTCAAATGGAATTTCAAATGAATATTTATACGAAAATGGTGCGAGAATCAATCCTAGGGAACCCCAGCCAATAAAATCATAGAAAATAAAGGAGATTTCTGAGCCTTGATTGACTACAAAATCATTCATTTTTTCTAACCATAATCTCAAATGTAACGATCTTCCTAATGCAAAGGCAGATTTTACTTGGAATTTGACAACGTCAAGACCTATTTAGGTTGCAGAGGTGTGAACTAGTTAGGTACAGAGGAAAAATATAGCCATTGCACTTATTACATTAAATACACTTCAAAGGAGAAACTTTCTGTGCATTGTATAAGAAAATGAAATTAAAAAATACAAATGTTTACAAAAAATAAGTCAATATGTTGAAAACAGTGTTTATACAAATGAATGTTTTTAAACCTAGCAAAACGTTAGGATGATTTAAAAAGTTTGCCAAAATAAAAGTATAACTTGGCTGATGTGAAAAATAGTTTAAGGATATTTTTATTTTATTAATTTTTTAATGATAAAAGTATAGTTAACTGTTGAGATGAATGGAGGATAAGATAATTAGGGATGCAGTCAAAGAGAAACACCACGTCGAGTAGAAATACTTGAATGCGAGCCAACGTTTCGACGGTTAAAAAGTATAGGTTTGATTAAACCAGAAGGAGGGATATATCGCTAGGCTAAGAAGTGTGGTGGCAGACTCGAACTTCCTTTTCAACGCAAAGAACTGAAAGGCAATAGCTCTTAGAGGAGGAAGATTTATCTTCGAGTAGTGGTGCCAAATAGGTAGATAGCTCATCAACCTTTAAAGTGACAGATCATGTCATTTTACATAGTAAAAGTTTTTAAAATATTAAAAAAATTAAAGGAGAAGATGATTAGGGATGCAGTCAAACTGAAACGCGTCAAGTGGAAATACTTCAATCCGTGCCAACGTTTCGACTCTTTGAGGCAAATTCAGAATTATTTACAATATACTAATTCAGGTTGAGAACTCCTAAAGTAAGCGTCCCTAGTCCTACATCTGAGTGAGTAAATAGAGCTCAAAAAGATGCCAGAAATTCTCTCACTTGGTGATTATAGGATCCTGAACCAATGTACGCAGCAAGAGAGATAATAAGTCGCCCAAGATCAGCAATATGTTCATGACCAGGCATATATAATATATATATTATAATTCAAAATAGTAAGTAATTTTATTTTAATAATAGATCTTTAGATTTGTAATCTAGCATTAATTATTTATACCAAAATTAATACTAGATAAGGAGAGGTATTCTATTCAAAACCTTGTTTTATAGATGTAGAATATTTTTTTCGTCAGTGAAAGTAATTTGATTCTGAATACTTAAAATAAGTTTAATGAATCATATTTACCAAACATATAAATATTATAATAAAATATTAATTTAATTTTTAAGTATTTTTCATTTTAATATGACACAGAACCAACTTGAATGTATTGATTCCAACCTGACAAGAGAAGCTACGAACTGGCAGCACTCCAGTGATTGATTGCGCTATAGGTCACCACACCATTTCCATTTCCAGCTCTTCGGGGATGCTTTTCCATGAGTTAATCGGTGAAAGAATGATTTCTTTGGCCTCTCAGTACTCCTAGATTAACTATCCTATATATCTAATTTATACTTTTTAAAATTAATAATTAGAAATATTTGTCGTAATATGTAGTAGGCTTACTCCTCACAGCTCTCAATAAGAATCCGGAAATCCATAACTCTTTTCGGAAATAGACAACTGTTTGGCCGTATTTAATAATTTTCTAAATCGGCCGAAGTTAACATATAACCTCAAACTACAAAGAAATCAGTAGGTGCGTTGGTTTGACTTTTTTAAAGTTGGGGACGGTCATTTATAAAGGGTCGGAAACATATTTATGGGGTCTTGTTTTCTTTTGGGTCTAGTCTCGTCTAGCTGGTCTTGTCTATCCACTATGTTTCCATTCCTTGTCTGTATTACCATCTGAAATTGTAGACACCATAAAACCCTGATGACGCATCACCGATCTGAGGCCATGGCATTCCACCCACGATGCCGTACCATACCATCTCTCACTCATTAAGATAATTCCCGATTAAGTTTCTGTTTTGCTACTAATAAAGTTTATAAATCTAGTTATTATCTCTATTTCCCAATGTAATTTTATATGTCAACCATTTTCTTTTTTATTAGTGTTTTCCTTCCAGCAGTAACCCTGTTGAAAGGGATTTTTTTTTCTGTAAACACCAACCTTAAAAGTATACAATGTACTTGTAATTTTTAATTTCTGTTTTGGCTATTTTTTTACATATGCATATAAATAGTACATGTGTCTAAAGGTCAATTTAAAAAATAAACAAGAAAAATAAAATAAAATAAAGAACAAGAAGTTATATAATATAAATAATTTAAAATTTAACAAAATCAAACAAAAAAGTTATATAGAGAAACATTTATGAATATTTAATGGTTTACAAATATTTCATATTTATATCCTCTATTTTTATGATGGATTTTTTAAAAAATATTTAGAAATCTTCAAATAAATTGTTCATCAAACATTGACTATCCACCGGCCAATGTCCTAGTTTCTGTATTATTGTTGTCAGTAGTATAGTTCTGTAGTCAGTGTGAAGTCTGCATTCATAGATGAGGTGGTGTATATTTTGTTCTTTAGAGGAATCACAAGGGCATAAGAACGAATCTCTTATTTCAAATCGATAAAAGTAACTGCTTATTGCCGCATGTCCTGTGATTCCTTGTGTAATGTAGAATTTCAACCCTTGTTCCAATATAAACTGCGCAAAAATGAATTGATATTCATCAGATATGTTTTTCCTGATAAATATCTATTCTTATAAAAAAAATTATTTACAAGTGATTAAGAAAGTAAACATCGCAAAATTATCAATGTCTCTAATTTAATAACAGTCCAATTTATTTTATTTATTTTTCCAGTCTCATGTCATTCATCCAATTAATTCCTTTACATTCCTTTTTCCCATGATTAAGTTAGCTTCGTTATGCTGGCCCCACGTAACCTTTGCGAAAAGAAAGATTAAGATTTTACTTAATCTTCTTAAGAAATTAACTAAGGTTAATTAATTACTTTAAAAAATTGATAATTTATCCGACATAGCAGCTTATGCAGGATATAACCATAAGTTGGGAAGTGTTTCGTAATCTGAGTTCGTAAACCGATTGATATTTCTCGGCCGAACATTCTTGATAGATTTATTTAAAATTTATTTTTAGTAAGTGGAGAGATCATATTGTGTATTCTCGTGAGTGCTGTAGCAACCCCCATCCGTTAAGAAGATTCTTTTACTTAGAGTCACGTATGAGGATTCACTGTTCGTGGCGCATGAAATCCTAGACATCCATTCTACTCTGGAAACCGCGGTACATTATTAAAGGGTAAAGGAGAGGTTTTAGAAGAAGATTGAGGTGCATGAATATATCAAGATTTACTCTAATTTGTGTCCTTTAAATTCTCTGTATGATTTTTGATGTCAGTAAGAGAGTAAAGAGATTGAAAAACCTTTAAAAAAGGAAGATGAAAATATACATTATTTAAAAAACATCTTAAGACTACAACAAGCATTTAAGTGTTTTATTTTTATTTTTTCATACATCAGTACTTCATAGAACAATACCTGTACAACAATATATGATTGTTCAATAATTTGTGACTTTTTAAAAATATGTTTAATAGGAAAAATACGAAACCTAAAACTGAAATTATTGTTAAATTCATAAAAATTTTCATTTTAAGATTACCTTACACATTATTTAATCACTCTTATATTTCAACCTGTTTCACAATCTTATGCAACTCCCTTCTTCTTAAAATCAGCCATGCTCTTACCCAAGGTTCATTCAAAATTCTTCTATATCCTACACCTGCTCGCAATCCAATTAGATGTTTACAAAGTTTCACATTATTTAGAAATACATTAGTCCAATAGAAATTCAGTTCATTCGGAAATTCAGTTATATCCAATCAGGGAATTATTTAAGGAATTATTTGTACCTGTTTTCTTTTCTTTTATTTATATCGATTATTCTACTGTATGTTGAGAATTTTTTTTTTTTTTTTTAGATTATATATTTTCTTTTTTTCAATGTTTATACCATATTATTTGATTTAATTTCTTTGATTGTATATCTCTCTTTTCTTCTCCTATGAATATTACGTTTGTTGAGGTTTTCTTATTCTCGTTTCTGTATATTCCAAAATATATTAGTTTTAATTTAAGATTTACAATTATAAGTATCTTATTATAGCTGTCAATGAATTTGGCTGATATTAACGTAGTCAGACAATATTACCATATAATTATGCATTTGTAATATTTTTAGGAACAGAATGTCACAGTATGTTTTTCATTAAAAGACAAAAATAACCCAGGAATAGGACCTTTAAGAATTGCAATAATATAAAAAAATCAAATCATCTAGCTATGAGACATTGTGCAATACAGTAAATGAAAAATAAATATTGTCTTATTGAACAGACCTTAAAAGTAAAAATTAAATGAAAATATAACTAATATAACTAATAACTACTAATATTCATTAATAAAATAAAAACAAAACTTTACGTACAAATCTATCGATAACATTAGATCACATATAACGAGATATATTACACATGAATTCTTTTAAAATAAAGTTGAAATAGAAGATTATTGAAGAAACTTGGATATGAATAAAACTGATGACGTAAGCGACTGTGTAATTCAATAGTTTATAGTGAATGCTAGATTGTAGAAAATTCTTAGAACAAAAACTTGTTTTGAATTAGCTTAGGGATAAATCTTGCCGGATTTAGAAAGGAAGAGAATTCCAAATGGCGGGAGCATCCAGTTTCTTAGAGGGTACAATAAGAAAAGTTAAAATGCTACAGTTTTAAAAAAGTGGGTCTAAAAAAGTGGAAAAACGTGATCTGATTTAATGTGAGTTGACAGACGATTTGGTTTTTATACACAGGAAAAATATTGATGATTTGGTAATTTGGACACAGACACTAAACGCCAGCAGACAGGCAACGGAAGGCACAGACAGACTTTGATACCTTGACAAAGACAGACACAGAACTTTTTTTTCTCATTCTCCATAAAATAATCATTTAAAAACAATAACAACTGAAAAATAAAATTAAAGAGGTCAATAAATAAATAAAATTATGCAGATAACATTATAAAAGGGGAAATACTTCAAAATTTCGTAAGATTGCCATGATTTTCTTTGATTAAATTTTTTGAATAGTGATTTTGGTAGTCTTCTAAGACTAATCGAACCGTTTTGTTATCCTAAAGTGCAATATTTATGCAAGGAGAACAACGAATTCTCTTTTTTATTTTTTTTTTTTTTTTGGGGGGGGGTGCTTTTTTTAAACAAGATTCACTTCAAATTTGTAGTTTAAGATACACGTAAACAACAGATGAATAACTACCTTAAAATCATCAGTATAGATATTTGAGGGAGTAAAAAATGTTTATTTCAAAATCTTTTATTTTGTTGACTTGGACATCCTTTCTCATTAAAGCTGGCAAATGAATCTCTTTGTACAAAAGAGAGAAGGACGAAATTGTCGCTGCTAAAGAATAGACGTCATTTCTAAGCTTCAAAATTGTTATGACAGTGGCCTTAGCTTGCTGTGGATAGTGTTCTGTTTTGTTCTCTCCTGTTTACCAGTTCCAGTCAACTTAGCTGACATCTTTCCATTTAGGACTCAGAGAAGTTGTTAATGGAAACCTTCTTATTTCTCTCAGGGTGTAGCGGCAATATAGGAATTATCCAAGGGCTACAAATGACATTCTACAAGAAAATATTAATTTTTCAACAGTTTTATAACCTGTAACGTGTTTTATCACATTATAACAGTTTTTATTTTTAAAATTGTCATTAACTTTTACAATCAATTATATATAAATTTTACTTGAGAGGGACATGCTTAATATATATATATCATATATATACATACAAGATTTAAGTTTTATATATGTCTATATTGTACTTGATTATAAAGACTACTGATATCGTTTGTAGACTAAAGATTATAAAATTATAATAATTATAAAATCTCAATAGCAGCCCGTCTCTCTACAACAAAACATACTGTATACTATGGTTTATGTACCATACCGAAACGAAATTGATTCAAAAGATCGAGAACGGATCGGAATGAAAAATGAAGCGGTTCTTCAGTATGAACGGAACGATGGAGCGCGTTACGCGTGTCTGGAACAACGTATTCCTACTACTGGTACGAATTTTTATCTTTACTTTATCAGTTGGTTATCTCTTACCACAAAGGAAATGCAATTCCTCCACAAAAACAACTACTAGACCTTGACGTGAGATGAAGTAACTGAAATAAATTCAGTGCCCGAACGAAAGATCCTATCAGGAAGGAAAGGAAATTGAATATTTGGAAAGTGTTAACAGCCTCCAGGGACAGATAAGAGGAAGATGGAGAGCTTGAGAGGACATAGAGGAAATTCTAGTGATACATATCTTAAACTGTCTTTATTTCAGCCTTTGTAAGGCCGACTGCGATTGAGGGGTAAACTGTATCAATGTCCTATTGTACTGACTAACTTCCATATCAGCGAATATTTCTTATGGTAGACTGCTTAGGGCCAGTACACACTTTCAATGTTATTTTATTTTAAAAATAAAACTCAAGCTTATTATTTTAAAATCATACAAGCTCTACACATGCCAAAAAAATAAAACAAAAAACTAAACTGCCGTCTGTGATTTGGGTTCATCATGGTACATGCACTGTCTTATCACTTTGGGGAGACAATCCCAGACCTCTGGATTATCTCAGTTTAGATCAAGGATCAAAGCAAGGATAGATGGCAGATATTTTTTCGAAAAGGTATATATTTGCATCAGTATGTACTCGACGACAATCATATACGACCTTAAAGTGGGAAAGTAATATTAAAAATATTAATACTAATTAATTATAATACTTTTTTTATTAATGAGTGACAATAATCGTTAAGAGAGTTAGCGGACGGACGGTTACACCCCTGAAACTGAGATAGTCCCCGGAAAAACCTGATCCATTTAAAAATATAAAAAATTTCTTTTAAGGCGTTCATTACTCAATGGAGCACCGACGCACACTGGGGCCATCTCCTCACTAACACCGCTCAAAACTCTATTTTTGATTTTTGGGTATTTTCACTATTTTTTGTGACTAAAATAATCTACATAATATGGCAAATCAACTAGTAAACAACACGGGATTCTGTTTGTTTCCTTTCAATGTTATAATCCGTTTTATGTCGCGGGTTATTAGAGAGCATTATTTAGTCGATTGTAAAGTGCAAAGCATTCCCATACGCTAATTTTTTTTCTTTTAAAGTTTTATATTTCAAGTCATACTATGTGGCATTCAAGTGAAGGTATATAACATAAAATATTAAGGATGAATTTCAAAATTTAAATTCTTAAAAGTTAAATTTGATTAATTCAATTTTGCGCGAGGGAATTGAAAAACTACCACTATGATATGATAATAGAAGCCTTTGTAAATATAGATTTGAAGGCAAAAGTGCAATTTCCTTGCGCAAAATTAAAATATTGATAATTTTGAATTTAATGAAAGACCCACAACAAAGATTTTAAGGCTTACAGGGAAAATCTTAGTAGAAAAACTTATAGAATCAAATAGGTATTTAATATAAAACACTAATAAATAAAATAGAAAGGACGAAATTGGAAATAAATCATTAAATTTTAAAAATACAGTTTTAAATTTCTATTAATAAAAGAAAAAAAAAAAATTTAAAATTTGAAGCCTAAATCTTTGAATTTGATTATTTCAATTTTGAGCAAGGGAATTGCAAAACTGCCATTGTGATATGATAATAGAAGCCTTTGTCAATATAAATGTAAAGATAAAATTGCTATTCCCTTGCGCAAATCAAGATATTGAAAATTTTGAAGTCCAGCAACAAAGATTTTAAGGCTTATGGTAAACAATTTAGTATTTTTTTTTTTTTTTTTTTTTTTTTTTATTTCAATTTATTGGCATTGGATAGTTCCATACAGCCAGATATAATTTTTTTGATTAATTAGTAAAAATTGAAAAAAATATTTACTTAATTATGTTTTAAATGAAGTTTTTTATTGATTTAAAATAGTTCAATATGTAGCTTATCTCATCTCTTCCGCTTAGTGATATTATTTCTTTATATGTAATGTTGTTATTCTTAAGGTCTTCAAAAAGTTTTTTTCTATGAGGTGTATATGCCTTACATTCCATAACGATATGGTGCAAAGTTTCTCGGTTATTGCAGTTTTGACAACTGGCCGATTCCGAAATTCCGATACGGTGCAAATAACTGTTACAATTTAGTAGGAAGACTTCTAGATTTCATAAAATTAAAGACTTTTTAATCGGCTGCTAATATATAATAACTAGCCTGATCTAATATATGATAATTGATAGCTAACCTAAGAAAAATGCCAACATAAAAAACAAAATTATTCGACCCCGATGTCTGTGACATGTTAGCAAGTGGACCATCTAGCTTATACATTACATGTCACATTACATCTAGCTATATATTACGGATTAGAATGATTCTCATTAGAACCATAATAAACTTTTTTTAGGAGATCAGGTAGAACTAACATTGATTCAATATTAAAATTTAAAATGATTCTTCAAAATTTACGTAAATATTAAATAACAAATTTAAAGAAATTACGTAAAAAAAAAACTTTACATAGTTATTCATTAATTATAATCCTAAAAATATGATTGATACTTAAAATACTTTAAATGCTTATTGTACAATATTTTATTATTTTTATACTATAGGTCATATTAAGTAAATTTTATTACATTTATGTGTTTAATTAATGGTTCAATATGTAGTTCTACAAATTTTGTTTATCATTACGATAATTCTGCCAAAGAAAGTTTTATATTAAATATATAATATTAGTACATTAGTAAAAGTAATGTATTTTATTAAATTAAAACTTATTATTAATAAAAAGTATACCTTTTTTAATTCAATTATAACTTTATCTTTTAGTTTATTATTTACAATAAATTTATAAAACGAAAAAACCACCCGTTGGAGTTTTGAGAGCGAGCGCCCTATTTAAGGCCCCAGTATGCGACGTTCCTTCGTCTAGCAAGGAAAATTACTTACCGATTAGTGTCATTATAACAAGGAACTATCTGAAAAAACAGTAAAAGGAACAATACAGAGTTGATTAATCAAGAGCTTAAAAATTAAGCTATTTTTCAGTCAATATTGCAGTTATCTGGGAATAAAATATTTATCCATTCACCCAACGTAAGCAGAAATATAATAAGTACTTAAGCTTTTTGTTTTACTTTTAGTTCTTAGGCCAGGCCTACTCAAAGAATAGATGAACCCCGACAACTGCTAATTCAATACTTCATAATCTGATTTTCCTTACACATAAATTCCTTAAAACATTACAGTTACAGTACAAGAAGTAAAAAAGAGGTATTAACATATATCTTTATCTTTATATATATTATCTTTCTAAAAGATAATTAATATCCAACTTTTCAAAAAAATAGAACGAACGAGTTTTGCATCTCACCTCTTCATATGGAATATGTTAAACTCTTTAAAAATTGACAAAAACTTTAGTACAGATTTTATAAAACCAGTTCCCTATTTTCTTTTTAATCTATTTTTTTTAGTATTCACTTTACAAAGGAAAGAAAAAAAAGTACATCTGGATAATGTGAAGTGTAATTTATCTAATGAGAAGGCAACGACTTGAAGGGAAATCACTCTTTCCTAGCTCTGGAATAAAAGTTTTGTAATAGAAGACTCTGATGGTCCGTTTTCTTTTTACACGCCATGAAGGGTTATCGAATAGGAAAAGGATTGATATTTTTGTTTGATAGGATTGATGTTTTTTATCTGGTTTGAGCCGAATTTTTAAAATATGTTATCAACTTTTTTATTCGTCACGTATGAAGCTTTGCAAAATTAATAAAGGATTTTGGAGTGTAAGCATTGAATTTGAGATATATTAAATGGTTTAGTGAAAATTCGATTCCCAACTCTTTGTGTTCAAGTATGCCTGGTTATAGCTATTTTTTAGATTAGTTGAAATTATAAAATTATAAATAATTCTTGGTTGATAATTATTTTTTTTTTAAATATATTTTTTTTATTTTTGAAGAGAAAAGACTTGACACCGGTTGGGATTCGAACCCAAGTCTCCACCTCTCTAGCGTGGTGCCTTATCCACTAGGCCACCGAGCTCGTATCCGAACCAGGGAAATCCTTTCTCTTCATCTCGTATCCAAACCAGGGAAATCCTTTCTCTTCATCTCGTATCCGAACCAGGGAAATCCTTTCTCTTCATCTCGTATCCGAACCAGGGAAATCCTTTCTCTTCATCTCGTATCCGAACCAGGGAAATCCTTTCTCTTCATTCTCGTATCCGAACCAGGGAAATCCTTTCTCTTCATTCTCGTATCCGAACCAGGGAAATCCTTTCTCTTCAATCAGTTACCATATATGCGGTGTTGGATTATTACCTGGGAGGCCAGTATAATATTTTTCGCTAACACATCCACGGGCTTCATATCAATGCCCTGGTCTTCCATGAAGCTCCTTGTTCTATTCGATAAAGTTCCTTAAGCTCTGAACCATAAATAACAAAACATAAATGTATATTGTTAGGAGCTGGACAATTGGGGAAAGATTTGAAAGCATTGTACATGTATCATGAAACATGTTCCAGGGAAAGAGCTTTAAACGAACAATATCACCAAATCTTTAAGCAATTATCTTTTGATATTGATTATATTAATTCAAATTTACCTATATCTGATATAGGCGTCATAATTAAAATTAGAGGCGAACTTCTCAACTTGAACTACAGACCATTCATTCAGGGACAGAATTACATTTGTTCTTAGTGAAATGTTGGAGAAAATGAAGATATATTTCATTATTTAGGACGTTGTAAAGTCTTGGAGGGACAGAGGAAAAAATATTTTGGTGCAGTTACTATGACTGAAATTGATATGGTCAAATACCTAAATGGTGAAGACTGGGCAGCTCCAGTGAGTTACTTGAAAGAAGCCTATATCAACCGTTCCTTTCTTATTTAAAATTTTAATTATTAATAACCTAATAAATATTTGGATATTATTGATTAATAATATGTTATAAATAGATACAAATAAAATTAATTAGGTATTATTAAATAGTATAATAAAGGTTGGATATAAGTATATATCATTATTTGAGATACAATTAAGACATTATTATAGGATATATAATAATTATGATATTATTTTATAAGACATAATTAATGATTAATAATAGATTATATAACATGTAATTAGATAGTATTGTATTGCATTGTTTGTGAATAAATTTGCTAATAAATTAATAAGTATTTACATATTTAAAAATAAATAAACTATAATGATTTCAAAATATTTTCATATTAAAAGCGTTCCTAACAGATAGCCGTAGCTATGTCAGTAATAATACTTTGAACACTTTTGTAAATAACATAAAAATCTGTAAATATTTTTAATAAAAGATTTTCTGTCTGTCTATTGTTAGGAATGAAAATTGCATTATAAGATAACTTCAGCGTTAGTGTTTCATTACAGTTAATCTGCGATATATTTCATAAATCTCAGAAACCACCGAACGGATTTGAGTGAAATTTGATGTATAGCTTCCAAGGGCCATAGGTGCTCGCTAAGAAAGGAATTTTTAAAAAATCGGCCTGGATCGCGGCTAATTCGCGAAAAATGCGATTACAATTTTTATTGGGTAAATAATGATAGATTTATTGTCCTATGGTATTCGGAGATAAGCTAAGTTTAAAAATAGGTTAGATGTCTAAGCCGCACTTTTTGACCACAAATTAAGTTCCTTATAGTTGTAAACAAACAAAAATACGATCGATGTCGAAACCTTATAATACGGTACTTTCTGTGAACTCATGATGGCTGCAGAGGTGGACCCTTACAAGTTTGAGTTGTTTTGTGACTAGAAACTATTAAAAGACTTATGTTAAAGAGGAGGTTAAAAGACTTATGTTCTCTGGTGATGACATGTATAGCCAGTTCGATGTACATATTCCTTGCTTCACCAATAGCTTCGTCCCCAACTTCTCTTGCATCATTGAAGAACAACTAAAGAAGTCGGCTGCAAAATATATCCTAGCACATGCAGAGGTCAATAGGGAAGCTGTTAAGAAATACATGACAAATCATCCTGAAATTAGCAGAAAAGTGGTTAACAAACATAAAGAAAGTCAACCCGAAGTTAAAGGATATGCTGTATAGACATCTTCTGAGAATCACCCAACTGTACTTAGAGGGACTGTATAGAAGTATAAGAAAACCCATCCTGAAATTCATAGAAAGTCTTAAAAAAAAATTATCAGAAAATAATCCTCATATTAAGCGTGTAGCTGTAACAAAGCACGATGAAAGATGTTCAATGGAAAGGTTCCAGCCAGTATGACCCAAAAACAGTCGATATTGGTCAACGGTCAACTTGCAATGGGTGTTACGATGTTAAATGGAAGGACAAGAGCCCTGTCATGTGCTGCAGTAACGGGAAAGTCCAACTTCGTCCCTTTTAAGAATATCCTGAACACTCGCACAGCCTTTTTACTTACGAACATCCTGAGACTGAGCATTTTCTAAATAATATTTGGATATAGAAAGGTTGTTTCCAAATAACGTCATTTGGAGCAAAAGAGATAAAAAAGGGAGATATAATGCCAACATTTAAGGTTCGAGGACAAGTATTAATCACAGAATTGGGAGTTTGATGCCTGAAACTAAACAGAAACCGTATTTTATTCTGGTAAATTTTGTTGGTGATGACAACCATGAAAGAGGCATTCGTTGTGGTCACTTTCAAAATGTATAGCCTGCATTCGTAGGCCAACTCCAGAAAATTTTTAATAAACATACCGAGTATATCAAGGAGTTCAGAGCTGCTGTTGAGTCTGTTCCCAAAGATCTACCCGATTTCCAGGTAGTTATCAGTGCTGACAAAAAAACCTTCAAATGCTTACTGAGGACGATACAACACTCCAACTACTAAAGAAGTTGCTGTTTTGATTGTTGACCAGATGTTTGAAAAGCGAGACATTCTTCTCCACAGCAGGCACAAAACAATGATAAGAATCAGTCAGTTCTATCAAGTGTATGATTCTCTTCAGTATCGTCTCATGTTCTACCATGGAGAAGATGGGTAAAGTATAACAACCCTCAGCGTGACCCAAACACCAATACACCACTTAAGAAAACTGTGTCTGCAGCTGATTTTTACTCCTAAATGTTGATGTAACGAGGAGGTGAAGAACCTTATTTACTTCAATTTCGTAATCTCCTCAACCAATTCATGCTTGATATGTACGCAAAAATAGAAAAAGAAAGACTAAACTTTATTCGAAAAAATCAAAAAAGTTGAGAAGTTGAGACTATATTCACTTTAGATATGCCATGAGAAAAGCTGACGGTCTGATATCAGAGCTGAGTAAGATGGTAGTGCTACCTCGAAGCTTTACTGGAGGACAATCAAAATAATATAATATTAACTTTTGCAAATTGCCAAATTTACTTATTGAAATTATTCTAAGAATGGAATTCTTTAGGTTTATTTAAGTAATAATAATTATCAACGTTAAGCTTAACTTTTACTAATTTAAGTTCTCCTTAATCCTAATGATATTAAACCGTAGCGGAGATTTTTACTCCTAAAACTGTACTGTGTACTTTCAGCTAGTTACAAATAAATTCAAAATCAAAGTTTATGAACAATATTTTTTTTATTATAACTGAACAAAATTATTGTGTTATATATATTTATATTACTTTTAATTATAAAAAAAAACCCACACTTATAATATAGGCATTGCCTTTAAATTTTAAGTTTGTTTAAGTTCAACCAATTTATTTTATTTCCTTTATGATCAATAATTTAAGTCGGTACAATGTAATGCCGTTGATACAATTCATTGATTCTTTATGTAGTGTTTTTTTATTTAGTGATCACAATTCCCTATCATCTTCTAAAAACAATAACTATTTGTCTGAAAAAAGAAACGTTCTTATGTTGATCTAGACACAGTTCCAGAGGTAGTGACTGAAAAACGATTGAAAGGAAAACAAATTGTGACCTGAAAGTGCTCCTGTCACATTGACATATATCATGAGATTTATTTAGGTGTCAGGCGCTGTGATCGCTTTTTTGGTATCTATTCTGAATCTTTAAGCAGTTTTTCACTCTCCTTGAATGATGAGTTAAGCTACAGAATATGGGTTGGAATACTGATGGAAAATGCGATCTCAGAATATTTTAAGAATAGTAATAAGTTGCTCATCAGTTCTCTTCTATCTTAAGCGAAAAATATGAGCTTATGAACCAAGTTCGTTCATGATACTCAATTTTGAGCAAAAAGTTAGAATGTATAGAATAAAATAATTTACAAGAACTTAAATGTAACTAAGCTAGCTCATTTAAGGCATTTGACTGCTATGCTTTGAGGTCCGAGTACGAGGGCAACTTAAAGTAGAAAAAATATGTTGTGTTATTTCAGACGTGAATCGACTTTAAGGTAGGGAGACCCTCCTGGGGCATACACAGCCTCTATAAAGTGGGTTTCCTTAATTGGCAAAAACCTTAGTGGTTAAGCTTGATTTCGGCCAAATCTCCTCCTTTCGAAACTGTTAGCCAAGCAACACTCCTTACTGTGTTGTACTGAACCCAAGACCCTTTATATGTTGTGATAGAGGTTATTTTTATTTTATTTTACAATCTAAATAAAAACTCACCTAACACAATTCTGACGTACTAATAAATTTTTATATTGTTGGCGTGTGGGGCAATCCATTAACAGTTCCGACGTTTTGGATAGAAAAAAAAAAAGATAAGCGCAAGTAATTTTTGTATTCAATTTAATCCTTAACGCTCCATTATAGGTTACAAATAAACTCATTCTTAATGATCTTAATGTACTATTAAGATCATTATCACAATGTCCGAACCAATTACCTATCCTTCCATGATAAACAATGAAATGAGTGTGTATCGATACACAATGTATATGCAAATTTCAATTTTTTATTTTTTTTATTCCGATATTTTTATTTTATATTTTTCGTATTGATACCCACGTTGCAGTGTATCGTTTTCTCTATATTATAAAAATACAAGATATAACTTTATATAGAAATCATAGATTAAAGTAACAAAATCTTTAAATTTGGTGATTTGGGGACTGTCAGTAAAACTGGTACAAATCTGACTAATTGTAAGTATATGTACCTACTGACTGCTGCTAATTTAGCCGAAACGTCGGAAAATTAATTTATCTATTTCTAGTGTATTTAAGTGTCCACATACCATAGCCATTTTCTGTTATATTTAATTACGGTCTATAAATCTAAATAATTAAGTACAACATGAAAAAAATCTGATATGAAGATATATGATTCTGCTATTCTTTTACTATATTTCCTTCAGTAATTTATTCTAGTGTAATACTGCCTACTAAAGTATTCTGCCTTGTGAGGGAAATTCCAAGGAGAATGTCTGGTCCACTACAGATAGCTCTCCTTTGTCTATCTCTGTGCGGACGCCCCCACAACAATGAGGACCTCAGAGCCTCAGATGCTTGGAATCCAGAGCCTGCTAACTGCGCACCCTACCAGCTATGGTATCAACTCTAGCCTGTCTGTAGCTTTTATATAAACTTGCTAATCATCAAACCATACTGAATTAAGATTAATATATTTGTAGTAAAGGTTGGTATATAAAATTATAATATTTTTTTTTTCTCATTTATTGATATTTACAACTGTACAAAACAATATACATTAAGTAAATGTGTTGATAGTGAATTCATTGGCATGTAAATAACTTGTGAAGAACTACTCACTAGTAGCACTTCAATAATATCTACACTAAAAGGTCTCTAGGCCACCTTCTTTTCAGACACCTCGGAGGATTATCGGGAATGGAGAGGGAATTAAGTTGGGAGACTAGTGGATTTTAGTGGTTATGGAGCTTACTATGGAAGGATAGGTATCTGGTTTGGGCTAAATCTGGAACATTAAGATCTTTATGGATAAGTTTATTGGTCACAAAATAAGGAGCATTGAGGATTTTTCGAAGGATTTTGGATTGTAAGGATTGGATACGAGATGAATTGGATGGTTTAGTGGAGCCCCAAAGCTCTACTCCGTATGTCCAAATAGGTTTTATCACAGTCATGTAAATGAGTTTTTTGTAATTTATTGGAAGCTTAGAACGTTTGTCTAGTAAATGTTGAAGTAGTCTGTAACGACGAGCAGTTTCTAGTCGTTTTAGTCTTGTATGTGGATTCCAAGTAAGACGTTTGTCCAAGTGGAGTCCTAGGTAGCGGATCTGTTCAACAGGGATTAGTGGAATATCATTAAAGGATACTATAGGGCAGGATGTCGTAGGTTTACGACGAAGGGTAAAAGTTATTTGATGGTATTTGTTTGGATTTATTTTTATTCTCCAATTTTGACACCATTCTTGAATGTTAGTAATATGAGATTGTAGTGATTGGGAAAAATTATAATTAGAAGTAAAAATCAATTCCTGAATTTAATAGCTTAACTGCTAATGGAAATTTAAAAAAAAAAAAAAAAAACTTAATTCAAACTTATCAAAATGAGAGATGCTATGGTGTGAGGACGGCGTTACCAATGGAACGCCATAGTCTGGCGCATCAGGAAGGTGTCATCTGGGGATGACTACGTCTACAAGATCATATGGTGGTGTCTGCGACGAAAGACATAACGATATTTTTCCAGCTCTTCTTATAATCATTGTCCCACCCTATATAGTCTGACCATCACGCCTACTGATTTCTTTGGAATTTGAGGTTGGAAGCTTCCTAGGACCGTTAAGGGAATTGCCAATTTCTCTGTGGCCCACGTGGTTACCCAAAAACAACCTTTTGAATTCGGCCTAACTTCTGTCTATTTCCAAAAAGGAATTTGGATTCGCGGGTTTTTCGTTAAGAGCTACCAGGGGTAGGTCCCCTTATTATTACAGCAAATATTTCATGTTGTTAAATTTAAAGGTGTTAGTTTAAAACATAGTAGTAACGGCCCATAAATATTTGATTGTAGACTATTTCATGCGTGATACATTAGTTTTATTCTCGGTCCTATTGTAAATTTTGTAGTTGTTTTCAATTATAAGTATTACGGAGTTGGAATAAAGCGTCTTATTGTTTTATGCCCTTATAGATTCCTTTAATCTCTTATTTAGTAACCGTCTAGTTGCAACCGGATAATTTTACCTTGGTCAAACAGTAACGAAATGCATAGTCATTGTCGTTTACTAAATTGGTTCCTGTTGGTTGTATTTTGCACAAAAAACTTCAGAAACTCTGTTAAGCTAGGCTTGTGTCCCCTGCCAAACTATCATGAACAAACTCCAAGTTCCACCTAACTGATCCAAACGTACGAAAGTACAGCGATATTTTGTTAGATGCCTAAATCCTTTTATAGCACAAATTTATTCAGTGGTACTCTTTGATATTTTTTCTAGTAATGTCTTTAAATCACATTTTTTTCTTCTGATAATTCAAATACATGTATACAACTGCGCTGGTGAGTCAAGGCCTCCTGTAGCATTAACCGCCAATCATCTCAGTGTTTAGTTCATAGTGTCTTACTCTCAAGATGGACAAGGTGTCTCACTCAATGTTATCAGCACATCTCCCTCATGGTATATGACACCCCTCTTTGCATGCATTTTTGTGTTTGTTTATTTTAATTTATTTATTATTTTATTAAGAACGTTTTACAATCTGCCTTAATGTGGGCAATAAGTGATATGGATGGCTAAATGGATCGATTTACACAATAGATACAATAAAAAATAAATAAAATCAAGGAATGAAAACAAATAATAAATTAAAATAAGTAAATAAGCTCATAATATATAATTCAATAAATAATGAAAAAAAAATAAAGTACCTCAAACTATACAATACATAAAATGAAAAAAAAAAAATCTAAAAAAAAATCAATAAAATAAATAAGATAGCTATTAAAAAAATAATAATAGTAAAAATATAATGCAATTAAATTAAATTTTAAAAATACATTCATACTATATTTACAACGAATACACATCTGAGGGAGTCCCTAACTAGACTTGTCCCCCAACTTATGGAGGGACAAGCCAGATTCCCAGAGATCTCAGCGCATCTCTCTCAGCTGCGTCACTGGTGTAAAGATAATACCAGTCGAGACTGAGTGAATGCGCTATAATGTTTTCTTTGGAAGTGTTTTAGGAACTTTATCTGGATTTATTCTCGCCATATGCCACGCTCATTGGAGCCTTACAACAATATTTCAATTTTATACAGTATTGCGATCTCTGAATTGTTCTCAGTTTCAAAGTGTTGTATCTGAAAACCCTTTTGAAAAATTGTGATATGAGTTCGTTTATCGAATGTGAGGAGCAGAGTTTCTTGTAGTTTATATAGTTTCATTTAAAATTTTTCCAGCATTCAGAGGCATAGGTCGGAACAGGTGTTGGGGTTTAATACAGCTGAAGTTTGTTTGTGCTTAGTAGATTCCTACTTCTAAAGTGCATTAGGAGACCAAAACAGCACTTACTAACCAGCAACAATTACCTTCATATTTATTTCTTGCTTTTATATTTCAAGTGGGTTTTAAAATGTAAATAACGCTATAAAGTTATTCAAGTCACAAAAAACCAAAGGGTCAGTCATCAGCCTCAATCTAGTGATAATGGGATTACGCTAGATGTTTGAACTTAGAACATTTGCCAGCAAAGGTATATAAACTACTTAATACAATCTCGTAACTAAATAGTAATGTATGTAATTGCGATTCCGAGTTTTTAATTAATAAAGGGGTCTTTCATTTTGCTGAACTAAATACGAATTCTGAGAAACAGGCAATTTCAACACTGACTATTCCTACAACCCTTGGCCACTAGAATCCATTGTGGGCAACACAACGCTGTAATCTAAGGTAGCAGGCACAGTCTAATGCCACAATGCTTTAGTTATACCTGATTGGAACCCGGCCCTTGCCAGTTCAAACCTTATTGTGCTCTAGCTCAGGTTTGTTCTCGCAATCTTAAGATGAATCAGGTGAAAACATTTTTAAAAAAGTATTCTTTAAAAAAGAAATATGAAATAGTTAATCAGAAAATAATACTTCAGAATAATAATAAGATTATTCAAACTTATTGTTTGCTATCAAACTTGTATTTTTAAAATACTAAATCTTTCTTCATATAACAACATCAAAGCAACATTAAGTAGTATTTTTATAGTTTGCTAGCATCACCCCGTTACAGCTCCACCTGCTCTCATAACAAAATAACTTGAATTGAACCAATAATTGATTTTTTATTTATTTATCCATAAAAAAAATAAGTATACGGTTGGGCATTATTTCTTCAATGCTAATTTCAAGCATAGCAGTATATTTTATCTGTTTGAAATTGCACTGATAAGGTATTTGAAGATAAAATAAAATCTTAATTAGACACATATTTTTTTTTTATTTTAATGTATGAGTTGGTAATCCAAATGGACAGAGACTATTAAGAAACTGTTGCGGATAATGTACTTCGTTATCAGAGGTTACAACTTAAGGCCCATGAATAATATTTTTTCACAAAATATTAAAACGCAGAACCAACATTTTAATTTGGTAATAATTCTTATTGGGCAGAAATAATTTTGTTGGATTTTAATATATAACTATCAAAGTATATGACAGTGTGGCAAAGCTTTTGTTTTTGCAAAAGTTTTTGCCACTTATAAGTAAATCTTCAAATTTTACTGTCATCGACAATTTTTACTTTTTTAATAATAAATTAAATCAATATCAGTAGATTTCAATAATGCTAAATCATGCTGAAACTATAGAAATGAAGTGGTTAAAATTTGGTACAGATTAGTTCACTAATATTTTTGGTTATTTATCACAAACGGAAAATGACTTGTCCTTCTTTTTAACAGTATAGATCTATTTAAATTTGTTACTTTATAAAATAAAACTGATAAATTTGAGTATTTGCAAATCTGATGACATGGAAAAATCTGATGAAATTGGAGAAACTACCCTTTGGTAGAATCGTAATATCTTAAGTAAACGATCGTCATATGATAATAGTAAAACAGAACCTTCACTTAAAATCGTAAACTACAGAATATAAAAGAACGTGCCTTTGCCCTATAAAGTTAGGCCCTTTGAGCATTACCCTAACGACTGTTACTATTACAGCACAGTCAGATATAGAGATAAACCAAGTCGTAAAAGATATTTTAAGCTGACAGGCCAGCTTCATTCTGATATTCAATTATTTTTTGTTATTGGTAGATTTGGTCTTTATCTAAATTGAAACTTTCACTGGTATATCTATAAAATTGTCTTTATATTTTAGTTATGTCTTTAGCTATGTCTAGCTAACGGTGGAAACTTAAACTTCAATTTCGTTGAAGTTCAATATTAAGTTGAGTATAAATAATGAATTATGATAAAGTTTAAATAATAAATAAATTGGACATCAAGGAATTTAAATTTTATATTTATAATTTACAACCTGGTTATTCGATTGTAGTGATAAAAATTAAGTATATAAATATTGTTTATTTTATATATTCTCTCTCTCTCTCTCTCTCCCTTTATATATATATATATATGAATAGATTTCTTGACTGTTACTAAACATATATATATATATATATATATATATATATATATATATATATATATATATATATATAAATCAATGTGTGTCCTTTATATGCTTTAAAACGGTAAGAGATAATGCTCCATGTGAGGTGGCATTTTTTTCGACATAATCAGGGGAAGATTATAGGCCTATTGGTATATTAATTGGATGCATAGTTGACAAGTTATGGACCAATATGTAAAAATCTTGAAATAATAAAAATCACTTCAACAAGCGTATTTCTAGCAGCTGAGTCATTCCCATGTTGTTTATCGTAAAAAAGCGAGAATCCAGATGATTTACAATAAGACCGATACATATATATGTATATGTAGTTATATATATATATATGTATGTATATTATGAACGGTAAATTTAAGGGCGAGGATGTACTGGTACCGCGTATCCCAATGATTCGTCATATTACATGATATGCCATTCGAACCTAAACGAGTGCCATTAGTTTCTAGTACGAGTCCCCTTTGCAATGACCACCAAGGCGCGGGGCAATCACTAAAAGGTTGCGGACAAAATTTTGAAAATCCATGCTTCTCACCTGCACAGTTATATGCGGCATGCTTATTCCTTGAAAAAACATCTGATTTATTTGTACACCCAACATATAGAAAAGGAAAAACAATTGTATATCCAGCAGCACTTCAATAAAATGAATAAAAGTAAAATATTTAATGTTTTGAAATTTATTTCTAATCAAATACAAAAAATTACACAAAATAATTCAAACAATGCTACAATAATTGTTGTACTGAGATTTTTTTTTAAAATTGTCAAGTACGTAGCAACGCACACCGGGTACAGCTAGTTTATAATATACTTATTTCACTGCATATACAGATATATATATATATACAAATTCATAAATCAGTATTTATCTGTAAATTTTTTTTTTATTTTATTTTTTTTTTTTTTGGCCCAAGACTTTCATTGAAGTCTTGTACATGAACATTTATGAAAGTGTGAACATTGTACATACTTAAACATTTTTAAATTACACTCTACTAATTAAGATTTTATTATAAATTACATACGTACAATATACAATAAAGTTATTTCACTCTGCATCACCATAACCGATTCGTGAAATATCCATATATGAAACATGGTGCTGACAGTGCTCCATATTCCTTTCAATCTTTACTACATGTAAAATCGAATAAGTTTTAGTCAGGTTAAAGCTGCGTGTTCTCTCTACATGCCGGTAAGTAAGCTTTCATAATCAGAGATAACGTTACTTAAACTAGTCATATATCATAGCTTCAATAGATCATTTGATTAATATGTTCCTTCATATTAACTTCAAAACCACACAACAACAATTGAGAGATCTTCTGATTGAGTTTTTTTTTTTTTTTTAAATACTAATGTTGATATCTATAGAAACACTTATTATATTTAGGAAGATAATTTTCCGAGTACCCAAAAGTTCTGATCACATTTTATTACGGAGTTTTCCTGCCCAAAACCTTAATAGCTTCGTTAGTGTCATCCCAAATGTAGTAAAAATTACAAATACCCTACTCAAAGCTGAAGCAATATATTAAAATAGCGTCAGCCGAATACTTATTCGTCCGTAATAACTTTGACTACATCGTTAAATTATATTTCTTCTTAGCAAAGTAATCTTCCTAACGTTGGGTACTTAAATAACTCAGTTTTATATAAGTATTAAAAATAAGAGCATGGCTAAAACCTTGCTTAGTGTAAAAGTAGCAGTATATTTTATGACCATAAAACTAATATAGGTATAATGTATGTTTAATAAGGTTCTTGAGGTTCAGTCAATAAATAAAACAACTATTTCGGTGACGTTTCGAGATTATATTGCTCTCATGATCATGCCCTGCAGTGAAAAATCAGGTTACAATTAAATTATATAAGTTATATAGGTTATTTCCACACATAAGGCTACAAATATAAATATATTAAAACATGCGTCAGAATGTTATAAATGTATATTATTATTCTGAATGTATTAAGTAAATAAATATACATTTATATTTAAACATATATAATTTGTTCATAATAAATCAAATAATTAATAGGTATTAATTCTTATTCAACTTCAAATTTCTGGCTAACCTGTCAATTAAAGTGGCCAACAATTAGTGAATATCAGGAAATACTGAGCTACCACGCGTAAAAGGCATGTGGGAGTGAAGAACTCCGTGCCACCTGATCCTTATTTTCTTTTTTTTTTTTAATTTAGCTCAGGAGATCCCTTATCCAGCTTCTCTTCAGCCTCATATGTGTGTTTTTTAGAATACGAGTTGTGACAGTGTCGTTTATAAGTGTAGGCATATATTTGAACTGTATTTGTTCGTAAACAGTTGGCATGCGAAGGTCAGTATGTAGAGTTATGTAGGTTGCGAACCAAGATGCTTTCGTAATAGTCTTAAATGTTTTGTTTTTTTTTAATTTGAGTTTGTTAAATGTGTTATTTAGCTGTATATCTATGACGCGTAAGTCCAAATAGGTGTTCCAGTGTTCATTTTGTGCCTATGTTGTAAATTGAAATGTTCTAAGAAAGGTGAGTATTAAAGTCTTAACCTTTGGTTAAGAGTTTTCCTTTTTCATAAGGTCATAATTTTATTAAGGCAAAGTATTTGTTATCGACATTTCTTGATTATAGAAAAATGAATATTTACAGTGCTTTAAAATACTAAACCTAGTAAAAGTATGTATGAGTGATGGGGGTTATAAATTTGAACAAGAATTGGCCATTTTCAGTTAAATAATTCACGTTGGAGTTGCCAGGCTTTATTGCAATACTGAGCAACTTAATTTCATTGCTCGCTATACTGTTGAGATGTATGACCGACCCCTAAGTTAGATTGAGTTGAAATATCTAATACGTGTCGGTGTCAAGGCTGGACAAATGGCTACGTCTTGTATGGGTTGATAATCATTACAGATTTGGTGATTCGTATGATTCATCAAATACCTTTTATAATACTTCTGCTGAAATTATTTTATTATTAAATAAAAGTATATTTTGATTAAACTTTTTTTTGTATGTAGTTAGGTAATTATTTTTTTTTTTATATATAATATTTCTTTTTTAAAATCGTAATTCAAGTTCTTATAAATAATAGATCTTGTGGATCCCTGGGCCAGTTTAATCAAGCATTTGAGACGTTGATTCGATATTTGACTCCTTAAATTGTAAAATGTTTTTCCCCATGAATCAATTTTATTCAATTAGGATTGGTGAATTAAATGCCACTTCATGAGTTAATTCCCTGATGAATTAATCCCTACTATAAGAAAATAAAACCTACATACATTACTGGTGCCAAATACCTTCTCTTAAATGCCCCATTTAACAAGAATATTATCACAACACAGGCTAGCTTCAGATAAAAAAAAAAAAAATACAGAATTATTATAAAAATAATAAGTACAAAATAAACCCTGAAACCATATGCAGATTTTGTAATTATAATGAATAAGAAAGCCTAAATCGTACCCTACTCATCTGTCTCCAATAGCTAATACCCAGGCGGATTTTTCTAGTTAACCTTCCACCAATTTTTGTAACAGGAGCGGTCGCGCGTTGTAAAAGTACAACACCTTTTTCTTTTTTTTTTTATCCGTTTTTGTCAAAATTTTTTATTAAATGAAATATTTTGACCATTCTACATTCGAAGAAGAGTATATGTGGAGTATTTTACCTGAGAAAATAATATTTTGGACGTAAATAAAAATATGTTTATGATTGAAAATAATGAATATCAAATTTATAACTAGATAAATGTTTTTTACAGTATTACAGTCAAGTATAATTATTCGTAGGTCTAAACTAGCTGCTTTTATAATCAATTATTGTAAACATATTCTTTTGAGGAATGATTTTTACAAATGAAATGTAGATATCCCTTGGCTGCCTCCCTTCTTTTCATTTTCATCACTACCCCCAACATAGGTTTCTGTATCACGATCTAGAACATTTTCTGTTTCCTCTCCACTCAATTCCAAAATTCTACTTACACTATATCGAATCCAGCTGATAGCCGAGAAAGGAACGAGAAAAAACATAAACAAATGAGAGCGGTCGCTTGTTGTATTTTTTGCAACACTGAGGACTAAATACTTTTTAATGAGGAAACTATCCATTCTACCAGATTGAAAAATCACTGGTGGCAAATAGAGGAGTATCTCGAGGAATAGTTAAAGCCAATTTTCCAGGCAGCTCAGAGAGTCCTCCATAATATAGCTACGATTTTAACAATTGGAGATGAGGCAAAAATTAATGTACTATACAATTTCCTTTCAAATGTCGTTAAGCTTAGATAATTCCTTTTGAATGAATAATGAAATTATTCGCAAGTTGATTAATGACAAAAACAAATTTAATCTTTTACTTTTTATTTTAGTTTCGATTTGTTTGTTTAATTTAAATTGTTTACTTGTACATAATAAAACCACCTAAATATTATGTTATATCAAAAAATATTATTAATTTAGAAATTTAGTTTTATACGTCTAAAATCAAATGGGTCTGTATTTTATTATCCTTTAAATATGTACCTATACACATGCATTTTTGCTTTATAAGTCTAGATTGGCCAAATTCTATTGTAACAAGCGTAACGCTTATTCAATAAAATATTTTCATTCATTCGCTTATTCATTCTTATATATATATATATATATATATATATATATATATATATATATATATATATATATATATATGTATATATTGTTATGTATAGATATACATATTATTTAAAAACGACAAGCTAAATGAAGGCTGGACATGTGCAGGTTGAGGAATCGGTGCAGGAGCGTAACATAGCTCACATATATCACTGTCTCCCTCCGATCCTTTGTAATAACTCTTGACCAAATCCTTTCCCTGCGCGCTCCGCCTCTCAGATATATTGCTATTCTTATATACTCTCTTCTGGGTCTCGAGGATCTGTCCCTTACATTGGTATATCAAGTCATAACCCGACAACATTGTGTTAAAGCAGCTAGCGAGAATAATGATCTTGTCCGTTCCCTACTTTATATTTATTTAACCAAAAAACTACACAGCTGATCTCAAATGGAACCTAGTTTGTCTAGTTTACAATATATCCTTGCTTTTATGAAACACAGATCAATTGGTAGATCATTTATGGGATGAACCGTCCATAAAAATATTTCGATAAAAAAAGTCATTCCGCCTTACGATCAGAGCGCAATATAGTGTCTATTACGGACTCAAGCGGTTTTAAATAATTATATAACTGTTTTACAGTGTCAATAACCCAAAATATTCTGGTTATGTGGTTCTGAAACGTAAAAATTGGAATCCGACTACGCGATTACTATTTAGTAATAATTATTTGTTTATACTATTTTTAAACAGATAATTAGCTTCATATCGCACTTTTGAGACAGCTATTAGTATAGGAATCGATAGGAATTTAGTTTTCAATCTATACCTGTTTCATTTTATTTATCTTCGGGATCTCCAGGCGGTCACACGTTACTTGCCGCTATTTTGAGCCTGGGTGGCTCTTTCCTAAATTCCGACGACAATACCTTCTGGGTACTTTCCTATTCCAAAGTCTAAAAACCAAAACACCTTGATCTATTAACTCTGCGTTCTTCTACCCACCTCCTAAACACTAGATCCCAAACCTTTTAACCTGTATATCCCCTCACACAAAACTTTGACAAATCCTTCATCATTCGTGCTACCTCTTTTTGAAATTACCTTCCCACTTCTATTCGTAAAGCAGCTTCCATAACTTCCTTTAAAAATAACTTATTCCTGTACCTTTTAGACAATCAATCTTCCGCAAATATGTCAATAATCAAATAAATACTTAGAATTACTTCTTTTTTTTTCTCTTACTTTATTTTATATGTTCATATATATATTTATATATATATATATATATATATATATATATATATATATATATATATATATATATATATACGATTGTGATTTATGTTTTTCCTGTAAAAAAATTACTGAAACATTTAATTTGAAAATAATAGGCCAGGTAATTGTACTTTTAACTGTGTATTATTTTTATTCTTAGGGGACAGTTAGTCCCAGAATAAAGTTTATTTTTTCATTTCATTTAATTTCACACCTAAGCAATATTCGTGGGGACTAAAAACGAGATGCCAGCTGCGGACTTTTTCTTCAACTTCTGAAAAAAAAATTACAGCAAGAATAGCTTAAGAAGAGTAGTGAAATACTTACTTAATATTATTATTATTTATATTATTGTAGGGAGATTCATTTATAACAAAAATTCCAGTACAACAAAAGTAGTGGATCTTAAATTCATTTGATATTCGCACGTAATATCAAACTCACCAGTAAGAACTATGTTTACTTTAGTTTATCATAAGCCTATATAAACTACAACCAAAAAATGCTTGTACATACTAATGTAAATATAAACCTATTCGAAAAACATGTACCGTGTATCCTTGCTTTGATCCTTGATCTAAACTTAGATAACCCGAAGGTCTGGGGTGTCCCAGAAGTCAAAGGAAAATGCATGTACAATGTATAAACACAAATCACAGGCCTCAAACAATACGAAATGGTGCTAGCCACATTTCTTTCAATTTAAAACATCACACCGATCCACATTTCGCTCCACGTATTTAAATTTTCTTTTATAATTTAATTGAAATTAAGAAAATTTTATTATCTATTCCATGCTATAGTACCGCTCCGTAGCAACCTCTTATGAAGAATAGTGCTCGCTACCAATTGGTCAATTTTCAAACTCCACCTATCTGCATATTATCGCTTTTTTTTACACAAATTAATTGAAAATCGGTATATTTTATTATTGCTATACTTTCCTGGAACTTTAAACATGATGTTAAAATTTATTACAGATTAGTTCATTAGTTTTCGTGGATAGTGATCACAAACAAAAAAATGGCTTGTCTTTTTATATAATAGTATAGATTACAAAATATTTATTTGTTAGAGATAATAAAGTATGGTAAAATATATCATAAATATTTTCTCATATGTGTCATCAATTATAAAAAATAGACTATAAACAAAAAATATAAGCAAATAAATAAACGAAGAGATAGGATAAAAGTGTACAGGAGAATTTAGTGTGACAGGGGATCAGATTGTCAATACACCACAAGATATCTGTGACACCTATCCAGCCAGTTTGGTTCTCCTCCACGATAACGTCTTTATTTACCCACTTCTGGAGCTGGAATGACTTTCTGTTGCCTTACAGTCCGATGAACTTTCCAGCAGATATCCAGCTAACTGTTCAAATGTTTAAGCTCCAAACTTGTTAATGGCTGATAGTATTATGTTACGATGAGTTGGAATTTCTGGAGATAGTATATTACATATTATAGCAGTCGTTTTTACAATTATTACTTGATTTTAAATATATAAATTACAGGCACATAATTTAATTAGTCATTTTTTTTTTAATGTAGCTTAAAATGGCTTAGAAATGTCTATGACTTACTAACAATTTCAATCGGTCCGGACTGCCTGAGAATACCGCAAATAGTTTAAATCAACCCATCAGTGGCCTATTGAAAGCTTAAACCACGGGATTTCCTCGACTGAACTTCCTAAACTCGAGACACCAGATTTGTTGATTGCTATTAAATAGATTAGAAAACACAAACGGAATAAATTGAAACTGAAATTACTTCCTGGTATTCCAGCTCCACCATTCCAGTTTATTCTAGAATTCCATAAAACTAATAAATTAATCACTTTAGCACTTTTTATACTTTGAATCGAAAATGAATCCATTTTAATTTTTTGTCTGTTCTATATTTTGTAATATGGAATGCGGTAATATATTTTAACGCATTAAGAAAATTTAAAAATCTTTTGGTCCGCCTGTTAGTATAAACATTAAGGTTGTGTTATCCTAGAATGTATAAGATTCAAGTTCTGGTACCTTTCTCGTTGAATTACTACTTTATGGAAATATTATATGCAATCACTGCTAAAAATGTTAGAAAAGAATAAAAATAAAATAAACTGAAACAGTTAACAAAGCTTAAAATAGAATTAAATAAAATATAGATAAATGATTACCTGAAATTCTTAGGACTTCTTCTGGACAAAAGAATTACTTGTATCTGACTTACAAGACTAAAACTAGATGAAACATCTAATCGTTTTCGACTTACTAAACATTTACTGTACAAATGTTGAAACCTTTCGATTTATTACAAGAGACTCATTTACATGACAGTAACTAGTTCTATTTGGACATACGGAGTTAAGCTTTGGGGCTCCACTAAACCATCCTATTCGTCTTCTATCTAATGCTTACAAACCAATATCCTTCAAACAATCCTCAATACTCCGAACATCGTCACAAACAAACTTATCCATCAATATCTTAATTTAACGAATGTTGTTCATTAAGCCCGAACCAGATACCTATCCTTCAATACCAAACGCTATAATCATTTACATCCATTATTATTATTATTATTTTTTTTTTTGTCTTTATTTATCTAAACTCACAACTGTCAAATGTATTAATGACAAAAAACAAATGAGATGGCTGTAAAACAATGAGAAAGTTACGGCATGAGAGGTATGATCAGAAGCATTGCTCAGTGGTACCTTCATCTCTCTTCTTAATCATTTAATTGTATTCAAGGAGATCTCTCTTCCAGCTCCTTTTTAACCTTCTAAAGGTCTAAAGGTCTAAAGGGCATGTGGTGTATGAGTTTGCTTGGATGACCTTTATTTTTATTGTAAAATCTTTTGTAGTAGGTATATATGTGTTCTTTTATGGTAGGCATGTGTAGGTCCGTGTGTATAGTTATGTTACTTACGTACAAAGGTGTCTATGTTGTCCTAAAACTTATGACCTGAAAAGTCTGTATTTTTTGTATATGCGTCGTTTTGGCAGTTCCGTAGATTGGTGAGGCATATGTCCAAATAGGATTTATTAAGTAATTGTAGGTATTGAGTTTCTATCATAGGTTTAATTTAGAATGTCGTATATTACAGAATAAACTAGCCTCAGCCTTTGGTTTAATGTTTTGCGTTTAGAAGATATGTGTGGACCCCATGTCATCCATCGGTCAAAAATTAGACAAAGGTAACGGACTCTGTCGGTTTGCGGATTCTGTTCGTTTTCGATAAAGACGGAGGAACATGTCTCTCTTCGAAGTGAAAATGTGATGTGATGAGATTGGTTGTAATTCGGCCTTATTTTCCATATTTTGCAACAGTTGTTTATTGCGTTTAGGTTATGTTGTAAAGTCTGAGAGGCATCCGTGGGGTCTTGGTGTCTTGTAACAATAGTAGTGTCATTTGCATATGTGCTTCTGAAGCTGTCAGAGTGTCATTTGTAAATTAACATGGGTGTAACTAATTTTGCAGCAGTGGTGCAACATCCATTATTAAAACTTGCTTCCCATTCTATTCCAGATTACCCTCTGAGGCGCCTGAAAAGAATATAGCCTCCTGGACCTTCTATTATAGTACTTTATTATATAGAATTTTTATATGTGCCACCAATGGGTAGTTGCTGTACTAGCTATTGACGTGCCATTTTTAGTTTTATCATCACAATACTTGGCGTATTTTATTTTGTATTGTATACAGTTGTAAGTTCCAATAAATATCAATAAAAAATAATAGAAAAATCAGGAAAAAAACAAACATTAATTATTCGGTTCAACTTTATTGATCTTCATGAAGTAAATGATCGATTTAAAAGATGCATTTGTTCACCTCTATGTATTTTCATTCTTTTTTTTTAAATACCCTTCTCTTTAATGTTTTATCAATACTTGGCTGTTAACATCCTACAGGATTTCGTTTTGTTTAATCAAAATGTTTAACGGATAATGTTCCAAGATATTTTTCTCTGATATAACAATATAAAAGTTAGGTTCAACTCAGATCTGTAATTTAACATAAATGATACAAAAACCGACTGTTGCTTAACTTTTTAAAACAAATAGAAAGAGATATTAAAATTATGAAAGTTTTAAAGAAAAATGTTACCTAATAAAGTAAATGTATAATGTAACAACACAGGTCATATAGATATGAGAGGGATTAGCACCCAACATTACCTCCTCTTGGCATGGACTTAAAAAATAAAATAGCAAAAATGAAATAAAATAAAAGCCCAATAAGCCTGTCGGCTAAAGAAAGTATGCTATAAAACATGTGTCAAAATATCCCCTAGATATTGCTCCTAAAATGTAAATGCTAGCGACAAATGTTATATAACAAAAATCTTCTCTCTTTAATTTCTAATAAGGAAACTAACGGAAAAGTCTCGATCCGAGTAACACCAACTGAGTTAGAGCTTGTCAAAAAATCCCCTAAACTTAGAAATAGAGGTTTCAAATGTTACTTTCTTTTTTCAAACCAATATATATATATATATACAACAATACAACAAAATACATAATACAAAATACAAAATACAACAAAAACTTCTGCATTAAATTTTTAACAAGTTGAAAGTTGTCAAATTTCCGATCCGAGCATCACTAACTATGAGTGTATTAAAAAGGTTCCAAAAACTAAAGTGGAGGTTTCATTCGTTTATTTCGTTTTAAAAGAAACAGAGTCAAAAGGAGCTCACTCATTAGAACGTGGGTCAGAGTCAAGATATAATAAGAATTTAGTATAAGAAGAGTTGATTTGTTACCCTCATAATATCAAACTAGGCGTAATGTCCTAGCGTTTCCCAAAAACGTATCGCTTTTTACGAAGTTGGCCACGGGTAAAACACTTTCCATCTTGAAACAAATAATTTATTTAAATAGATAAGTAGATGCAGGCGGTATAAAAGCTATAACAATTTTACTGTTTTCAACTTTTTTTTTTAATTAAGAAACAACTAAAATTTCTAATTTATTAGACAAAAATTAGCTGAAAGAGCCAAATTCTAAAATAGTGAAAAGGGAAAAAGTATCATGAAAAAAAGATTAAATAATGGAGAGAGTATCCTTTAAAAATCTAAACTATTTAATCAGTTTTCCAAAGTACATGAATAAGTTTGTCGTGAAGCAGTGGCGGAATATCCTTCAGCTACGATTCTTTAGTGGCTATAAGTACTAACAGGGGTATTTTAAAAATTTCAAATTAGAGAATGACTTATTTTTTTAGTAACGATAAAAACGAAATTAAAAACTTAATTCGCCCACGAACATATTAGTCCGGAAATAAGAAAGAATTAATCGAAATTATTAGCCCAACATGGCGAAAAGTATTAAAAAGGGACGACGAGAATTTAAAAAATCAACAGGTTAATAAAACATAAAAATAATAACAACGAATGAAATCCAATTTATACTCGTAATTACCGTTACCCGGAACAATTTAAAAAACAAATTAATGATGAAGTTCAAAAACTACTTAAAAAGTAATATCATAAGACCTAGCAAATCGCCGTATAATTTTCCACTTTGGATCGTACCAAAAAAGCTGTATAAATATAGGAAAAAACTAAGTAAAAATATTAAATCGGATAGTTTGTTGATTCTGGTAACTTCGAATTCACATTATATCAATTTTCACTAATATTCATAATCATACCAATGATTAGTATTCAAGTTTATGTTTTAGAAGCATAGAGATTTAACAATAGAATAAAAACGATTGTTTTTCAAGCTGATAACTTCTCTTAACTATTATAATTTATATTCATTACCAGTTTTTGTTAAAAACTTAAATTTATTAATATTAATATTAACGTTTTTAACTATTTCTGTAAATTATAACTTTACTTATTTTCATTTAGACTGCAAAAATGTTAGTTTTATGTGTTGCTGCTCATTACGATGTGTTCGTTTATAATTAATATTAATAGATACGTAATTCTGAAAAGAGCAATGGATTTCTAACAAATCAAAAATCATTATTTAATTTTAATAATAACTTAATAATAATAATTTTTTTTTTAATTAATAATTTAATAATAATGATTAGTTGATAAGAATTATTTGGATGTTAATGTTAATTAGCCTTTCGAAGAATATATGATTATTACTCCGATAATAATGTTAACTTTCATATATGCGTTACTAAATACGTTTAAATAAATTAGGATTAAACTGTTTGTATTCGTTCTATTTTTAAGCTTCTAATATGCTTGCTCATTTACACAATTACATTGTATCAACGAACTAAAGAACCTATAAATTAAAACTAATTATTTTATTTTATTTTTATAACAATTCAATTCAAACAAAACAAGGTATGATCATTTTATTTAATGTCCTGTTAATCACTAGAATCGAAATATTAAATCTAAAACTAAAGGGATAAACGATTTCACAGATTTAAGTTTTAAATTTAAATGCAATACGCATAGCAATTTTATCTATCTACGTGATTAAAACGTATTGTCATTTTTGGTTAAAAAGTTAATAAGTTTACATTACGTCTCGAATCTTTATTTCTTGCTTATTTTTGTTTTTAAGAAGTTGAATTTAATTGTTATAGACATTTTTTTATGCATTTATAAAATGAAGTTAGCATTACAGATAGTTATATGATTTAAGTGGTTTTACACTTCAAAAATTAAAATAGACTTATCCGAGTAATTTGGTTAATATTCATTCAAACCTTAGAAAAACTATCATTTTATCATTTTTATAGTCAGACAGAATTTTTAAATTAATGATAGATATTTTTAATTTTAATAACGCACTAACGAACTATATGACGTACTTTCCCACACTGACGCTACAAATATCATTAGACCAAGGGACGGAAATGAAAAATAATTTAGTAAAACATTTTGTGAAGAAAATAAATATTATCTTACATTATACCTCAGCCAGCCACATCAAACTCTTTTGGATTATTGAAACAGAGTCCCACTCTAACCCTAAAACGAATTATTGAGAATAATAGGAAAAGAAAAAGATAAAATGTTCTATGCAGCAGAAATTAAGATTAGCGGTAATAGCGTACAATAATACCTTAAATAATAATTAAAATTAACGCCCAAGAAATTACTTTTCGGACACCTCCAGAATTAGAGTCAGAGAAACGAAAACACCGACCCTAAGGAACAATACGTATTAAAAATATCACAAGGACCACAATTATTACATAAATTAATGAGATCCAAAATAAATGACGAAAAAGAAATATATATATATATATACAACAATACAACAAAATACATAATACAAAATACAAAATACAACAAAAACTTCTGCATTAAATTTTTAACAAGTTGAAAGTTGTCAAATTTCCGATCCGAGCATCACTAACTATGAGTGTATTAAAAAGGTTCCAAAAACTAAAGTGGAGGTTTCATTCGTTTATTTCGTTTTAAAAGAAACAGAGTCAAAAGGAGCTCACTCATTAGAACGTGGGTCAGAGTCAAGATATAATAAGAATTTAGTATAAGAAGAGTTGATTTGTTACCCTCATAATATCAAACTAGGCGTAATGTCCTAGCGTTTCCCAAAAACGTATCGCTTTTTACGAAGTTGGCCACGGGTAAAACACTTTCCATCTTGAAAAAAATAATTTATTTAAATAGATAAGTAGATGCAGGCGGTATAAAGCTATAACAATTTTACTGTTTTCAACTTTTTTTTTTTTTCTAATTAAGAAACAACTAAAATTTCTAATTTATTAGACAAAAATTAGCTGAAAGAGCCAAATTCTAAAATAGTGAAAAGGGAAAAAGTATCATGAAAAAAAGATTAAATAATGGAGAGAGTATCCTTTAAAAATCTAAACTATTTAATCAGTTTTCCAAAGTACATGAATAAGTTTGTCGTGAAGCAGTGGCGGAATATCCTTCAGCTACGATTCTTTAGTGGCTATAAGTACTAACAGGGGTATTTTGTAGGCTAAATCGGTATTTTAGCTGTAAGACTATTCGAAAATTGATACTAGATCGATTTTCCACAAATCGAGCAGTTGTTAAATTGTGCAAAACATCAGCATATCATTGTATGAAAATACAATTTTCTAAATCAATTTTACTGTCTTAAACATTCCTCTATCGCATGAAAAAAATCATATAATTATTTCAAGTTAAGTTATATTTTTATAATAACATATGGAATCACATGCAGTTTTTCACTTGCACTTTTATTATAAGAGCACTCAAGGAAATTTGTAAAGGCTATGAGTTCGTAGAAAAATTGTCATTCTCTTTCTTTAAGAGAGTTGGAGGTAATTTTTCTGGGAGCTTTTAATATCGGAGACTTCTCGATCCCCGGTCCCTTCCAATGACTTTATCGGAAAATGCATTAATTCAGTCACTTTCAGTCTCTTATATTAATCCTTTGTCCCAGCTGATACCTTAGGCCGATAATATACTTTTCGATTCAGTCGATTCGTCCATATATCATGCCTGCCTTTTGATGACTTTATAGGGAGAAAAATTCCATGTTTGAATCTTGATCATTTTTAAAAAGAATTTACAGTATTGAGAATATTTGTAAGACAAAGTATTTTTGTATGAAACCAAACGTAATTTTCATTACCTTAATTATTCCAGTCATCGGAATAAACAAATAAATGAATCTAATTGAAAAAAAAAAAAAGTATATTTCGCAATATCTTATCTGCTTTCCTGAGTTCATATTTGAATTGCAATGACATATTCATACAAGGGTTCAATCTTCTTAGACCTTATATTTCATCTCGAATTTCGGTGGTCGTCTTTAGAGACTGATCTATCTGATGATCTAAGAATAAGCGGTAAATATAAAATCATCCCAACAGTAGATCAAAATCGTGGATCAAAGACTCATAGTAGAAGGTAAAGAAATAATCAAAAGACCTAATGAGGAATACATTCTAGTTTTAAACAATACTTGGAACACTAATTTACATTTACAGCTGATTCATGTATCTCGTATATATAAGGAGGATCTTTTAGAAATATTCAGGCTAAAAACATTGAACTGGAACTGACACCAAAATATTGGCTACATCCATCCTCTCAGGCAAAATTAGTACAATAGTTTGACTAAATAGAACCAAGCGACATGACCATCACATATATATACACAGACGGTAGCAAAACTGAACAGAATACAGGCTGTGCCTTAATAACCTGACAGAAACAGGAAAAACGACAAGACGAACAATATCGATTAGGACCAAACTGCTCAAACAATCAAACAGAAAAATTAGCTGTTTTTTAAAGCCACCGAATACATTCAACGAACTAAAAGCATGACAAAATCTTTCAACATATTTACAGACAACAAAATACTGACAGACTCTATAAAAAAACCCAACATACATGACCCACTCATAAACAAAATTAGACAGAATTTCCATCAATTAATAAATGAGGAAATCTCAGTTAAATTAACATGGATTAAGGGGCATGCTGGGATTTATGGAAATGAACTGGCTGACGAACTAGCTAAATCCGCATGGACAAACGATTCTTTACCTTTTGAGTGCTCTCAAACGCCTATTTCTTACATCAAGAAAACTTTAAGAAATGACACAATAAGAAACTGAAACTTACACTGGCAACAATTAGACAAAGGACGACCAGTTCACAAGTTTATACCAGACCTTAATGTAGGAAACTACAACAAACTAAAAAGTACACATTACAAACTTACACAATTTCTAACAGAGCATGGACCTACCAAACACTATTTTAAACGTTTTCACCTTTCGGACAACGAAGCATGCCACTGTGACGGACAGACACAAACATTTAAACATACATTATATGAATGCCCACTTTTTGACAAGGACAGATTTTTTGTATCAAGCCTATAATAATTAGTGGAGAACAATGGCCAATGTCAGAAAAGAATTTATTTAAAAACTATAGTTCTGAATTCAAGAAATTTGTTCAAAGCATTGCACTTTAAAAAGAAGATCACAGAGGATATATAGACATCAACTTTTGGTGTATTTTTATTTTTCATTTTTCATTTTTATTTATTTTTTCTCATTTCGTTATCTAATTAATTCAGTATCCTTCTTTTTTTTTTTTTTTTTTCATTTTGTTTTCTTTTTTTGTTACTTTTGGATTTTCATTTCTATATAATAATTGATAATAATGTATTTAATTAAATTTAGTATTTGTAATGAGCTAAGCACACAATATGCTTGCATGCATGGGATGTGCTCACTTTTCAATAAACGACTCTCTCATAGGGTTACTATGGAAGAGAGAAAAAAAAACAAAAAAATATATATATATATATATATATATATATATATATATATATATATATATATATATATAATTTTGATAATTCTTAGTTTTTTATAATATATTTTTTTTTTTTTTAAAATATATTTTTTTTTTTTTTTTTTTTTGAGAAAAGACTTGACCCGGTTGGGATTCGAACCCAAGTCTCCACTTCTCTAGCGTGGTGCCTTATCCACTATGCCTTATCAACAACTAAGAATTATTTACTTAATCACTTATTTACAGGGATGACAGATATATATTCTATTCTATATATTGAGGGGAACTGCCAGGATAAGGCCTAAATCTGTGCCTTATAAATTTTATTTACTAAATCAAATATTAGAGCACTAGGATGTATTACAAAAAATCAGCACTTTAGAGATCATACTAGGAGTAAGTGCCGGTGGTTGCTGACATGCCAGTTACATTGTTATGTCGTTGTCGCTCGGTTGGATTACAGGTGTGGATTGAGAAGTAAAGATTTAAATCGAAGAAATGTATTATTTTTTTGCCTTAAGAATTGATATATATGGTTTCACTTTCCTCTTGTACATCTATCATATGATAAATACATTACGAATTTTACCGCGATTGATTTATATAACCAGAATGGAAGGATATAGACATACATAGAAGAGTGGAAAGTACACAAGCGCTGAAGGAACTCAATACCCCATTACTAAAACAAAAGTAACGGCATAACAAACCACCTACACTCCGGTCTGGTTTGTTAAGGCGCTCGGTCCCGCTGCAGTCTCGTTTAGAATTCATGGACTGTCCCCTGACAATAATTGGTCCCGCAATTCAATTTTAAACCTCTTTGGTCCCGTCCCGGTTCTACATTGCTGTGGAATTTAATTTTACATGAGAGCGAAATATTTTCAGCGACCTCATTTGTATGTAGTGTCTACGCCACTATCAAGAAGTGAGATTTTGTATTTTGTTGAGTGATCTAAAACAGAAAAAAAATTTTAGTACACCGTCAGGTACTTTATAATATTGACTATTTCAAACGTAAAAAAATTCCAATATTTTTTTTTTGTTTATTTTGTACTTAATAAAGCAAGTTCTCTGAACTAGGTAATTGTAGTATAATTAATTCTAGATATAGCTGAAATGCAGTGTTTTTGTTCGTATATATTTTAATCTAGAGTCTATTTTGATTTTATTGGTACTATCTATGTAATCTCCAGAAATTTATTCTGGTTAAGAAATGAGTAAAACCAAAATTTTTGTTAGTGTTCCAATACTTTGTACACCAGCTGTATATCGACTGCTTCTTATAAGGAAACTGTCGTCAAATTTTCGATAACACCAACAGAACTCCAGCGTATAAAAAAAGCCCTAATATTAAAACAACGTAAGCAAATAGTTAATGTTTTCAAAGAAAAAAATATATATCTTTCAAACGGAAGGTCCTAGCGACAAATGTTAGTAACAAAAATATATTCTCCAATTAAATTTATGATTACAAAACTGTCTTCTAATACTAGAAACACCAACAAATGAAGAGCATTTCAAAACGTTACATTTTTGAGTGTGAAGAAAGCGTTACACATTTTGAGGGTGAAAAAAAAACAAAACAAAATTAAACTAGAATGTCCTTATTTTAAAACACACGATTTGTTTGTGAATAACTAACAATTTTTTTCATTGACTTATTATTTTATCTTTGACATTTAACTTTAAATAAAAATATTTCAAAATATGTTTTCTATGTCTCCCTGTTTCTCTAAATTAAAAAATAATACAAACGAATATAATAAAAGCAAATTAGATGAAACATATCAAACCGAGGATTAAATATTTGAATATCAAGACAAAAATAAAAATAGAATTGATTGGGTTCATTGTTAATGATTAATTTTCTTCGTAGAAAAAAAATATATATACGACTAATTTATAAATCGATAATGGAACGTGCTCCGGAAGATTCCAATATCTTAAGCTGTTATATCTTTAGAAGACTCAAGCCTGTTAGTGTGTCACTGTAGCCTCAACTTTCTGACGAGTACTCTTCCATGAAAGGAGTTTGTTCGAGATCCTCTGACCTGTCTGTCCCTACCAGTTCTCTCATAAGTTTGTCTTGTCTGTCAGGCGCACGTTGCATGGAGTCTTTTACTATCTCTGTAAAATACTTTTTTTTTTCTGAAGTGCACTTTCAATCTAGACCAGTTCGGCTTTTGACATTTTTTTTTTAAGAGATAGGAAGAATTTATGGAAGCCTCCTAATAAAGACAACTTAAAGCGTAATTTCCATGATTTGTACAACGCACCAAGTTGTTTTATTTTATTTTATTTTTTTATTTATTTATTTTTTTTATTTTTTATTTTATTTTTTTTTTTTTTATTTTTTTTTTTTTTTTGTATTTATTTTATTTATTTTTTTTTTTTTTTTTGGTGCGTTCTTTTGGTTTCACATGAAGAAATATTCTTCAATGTTAATTTAATGATACCTATTATATTCGACGAACCCTGTTCGAATAAAATGACGTTAAATGAAAGTAATTATTTAGTTGAAAATATGAAGAAACAAGAATATTACTCTTTTAAAAAAATAAAGAAATAAAAGGTATTGAAGCAAATATTACGTTGAAAGTACAGGCGTTTAAAAATAGCAACAGCTAATAAAACTGCTCTGAAAGATAATTCACCTCTTAACTTTTTTAATTATATTAATATTGAGCAAATATGCTATGATGCGATACAGAAATCTTTTTTTTTTTTTTATTGATAACAACACTTTCTTGTGAGCGATTAAATAAGCTTGTTTTGTAGCAACAGTAGACTTTTGACTTAATATAAAACAAATAAGTTTGATTAAAATTTAATTCTTAAGAAAGTCTAAGGTTCTGGGATTTTAGCATAATATTCCAGTCAAATCAGAATTTTTAGCAGCACTAATTCATGCTTTTCTCTCACGTTTATGGAAAAATCTGCTAGATATCTCCTTTCGAAATCCGTCATTTTCAAGTGCCACAAGATGAAGGCTTAAATGTCTTTTTTTTTAGTTTTTTAGTGCAGTTTGCCTAATGAAGACTTATGTTTCTTCAGAAATCATAGCTTATCGAATTTCCTATTGAATGATATATTAAATTTATCTTCAGCTCTTAAATATAAGCCGGGGGAAATTATAGGACCTCACGTTTTCATGAATTTTCTCATTTGGCTACTGACATTTCTGTAGAAATAAAGGAATTTTTTTTAAATAATTGGATGAATAATTGTAAAGGATTGATTAAAATGTCTCCCTTTATAATGAATGAATAATCTTATGATTTTATTAATTTGTTTATTGATGTAAGAGTATCTTCTTTACCAATTTTCACGAAAAATGGCTGTCATTAAAAATTATTGAAAAAAAACCACCCTCCTAGGAATTAAAAAAAAAAAATTCTGCTATTTTAACCATTTAAGTTCTTTCTGAAGTGAAGCTCTATTCCGTGATGGCTTGATTTTTTATTTAACAATCTCTCAAAATTTTAGAAGTTACTACTCTTTATTTATTTCAATTTTCAAGATATTGATATGATATCCGGAACACTCCGTGCAATTACAAGGCAAATAAATTGCTTCGTTTTTTTTTAATGAATAAAATACTCCATCCATAAAAGAACACATAAAAATACTTATATTATTTATCCATTTGTAACATCTCTTCCTAAAATACATCACACCTTATCGCATTTAAAAAAGAGTTCTCAGGTAATAAAGCAATAATAATAAATCTACAGTGTGACGCATAAATTCCTTTAAGTAAGCTATTTAACATTTATTGAAGGATGAAAGTGGATAAAACATGAATAAGTTTAAGGTGACTACCGAAAAATCCCTTCTACAGGCAGTCCACAAACGGTAAATTCCAAAGCTAATGGATGGATATTATGCCGAATGGAGATCCAAGAAGATATATTTTCCCTGCAGCCAGGAAATTGGAAATGGATTGGTTTCCATCACACATTCAAGTCAGAGGCATTCTGCAGGAAGGAATGGCAGGAATATTAACAACCAGTAATTTCTACCTAACTTTTTCCATGCTCTGGACGTAGGCCCTCCTTCATATATTTCTTCGCAAATAATTTATCAACTTTCAATCTCTGGTAATACTAAAACAGTCAGAATTTACAGTTTTTGTTCAAAATATTGGTCAATCGTGGGGAAAGAACTAATATTGTTCCTAATAAACTAATGTTGTTGAGGTAAAAGGTCCAAAAGCAAGTACTAAACAAAGTTTTAAAAAAAGTTCTCTTTTTTTTCCAATGCTTTTTGAAGTATCTTATTTTCATTTTTATTAAAAGAATCACGCCAAGTGTGAATAATGTTTGTTTAAAAAAAACAAACAAGTGCAGCCATTCTTGGAATATCTTTCTCACCGATGTACCTGTTAAAGTTTTTTTTTTTTTTTTGGGGGGGGGGCGTGCAGACCTTAGTGAACTATGAAATTTCTCAGTTTCTTCAAACCTCATGATGAAAGTTGGTATGAGTTGGCACATTCATTTGAATTACGTCCATAAACCAAGTTTCCAAATATAACTACCTAATCTTAAAAATATCATGAATAAGTATTTCAATAATGGGTTTATAAAGAATTGTTTTACTAACTGTCTGTATTAATTGTGTACTTTATGCATTATAAATTAAATTATAAATTATAATCCTCTCTTCTACGTCCTTTTCAACAGAGGGAACACTTAAAAACAGTTGGTTCAATGCTAATTTATTTTTTTGGAAATAAAAATGTGATTTTTTACTAGGTGAATTACCTGAACTATATTTGACGATTTTACACTGCGTAAAATCAAAATATTTTGTTTCTTTTATCTTTCTTCTAGCCTTTTATTTTCGGATGCCATTTAGCAGTGGCAACGAAAATAAATAAAATAAGCTTTATAACCTAAAAAAAAAAAAACTTTAGCTTCGGATAAAAAAAAAAAGTTCATAATACAATAATTCACATATAAAAGATAATAAATTAATATTGTTTTATGTTTATTTCTGAAGACTATGGTTTATTCTTCAATTCATGGAGACTTCAAGATGCCTACAAGGATATGGTGATAAAGAGGTACATATTAATGGGCACACATTTAGGCACGTTTAAAAACTTAGGATCTCTAATAACAGAAAAAAAATTATATGAAATTAGAGATCAAAGCAAGAATAGTGGCTGGCAGCAAATGCTTTTGTGCCCTAGTAAATTTATGAGGTCTCGTGAAGTGTCTCGATCTGCCAAAAAGCGAGTGCTGGGTGCTGACCCAAGAGAATGATAGGTTGCTGAGGATTCGGAAAAGGAAGGTCCTCAGAAAAATCTTCGGTCCGGTGAATAACCACGGGAATTGGAGAATAAGAACCAACCTGGAGCTGGAACAATTGTTCGGTGAACCCAGCATCATTTGAATAGTCAAAGTAAGCAGATTAAGGTGGCTCGGCCATGTGCAAAGTATGACGAAAGATAGACTTCCAAAACAGATAATGAAAGGCAGGCCGGGAGAAAAAAGGTTGAGAGGAAGGCCAAGGATGAGCTGGCTGGACAACGTTCAAGATGACCTGCGAAAACTGGGTGTGAATGGTTGGAGGAGGAAGATGGAATATAGACAGGAGTGGCTGTCTGTACTTAGTGAAGCCAAGATCCGACTAGGACTGTAGCGCTTCTAGGGTCGTTTTCAAATAGAATGGCAATTTGCTGTCCCAGCACTTTGAATGGCTGTAAAAAAAAACATACAACTAATATTTTACTATTGTTAATTTTATATTGTCGAGTTCATTTGTTTAAATTAATGTAGGCCTTAAAACTTCAATTTCACAAGCTTGATAAAAAAAAAAAAAAATAAATTATTAAAAAATTTTACGTACGTTACTGTCCACAGTTCAAGTTTTCAACTTTTAACCTTAACAAAGAGTATAGGAATTTGTTTTCATTTTATTCTCTTTGTTATTTCTTGTTAAATTATGTGTATATTAATTGAATATAGAACTTTATTTTGAAAATATGAAATTTTGGTGGCTTGAGAAATTATTTTCTTTGTGTCCGAGAATTTCCGAATTTATTCATTTGATGTATGTGACCGGGTGTAGAAGAGTGGGTTCTGGAGCTAGGGGAGTCGGGATAACGTCCTAACACTCTCCAGACTATGCATTGTAACCATACCCAACCAAGGGCCCAGGTCGATGTATTAACCAAAGTAAGACGACATTGATTCTCAAGACATAGTGAGTGCCTTAATTAATTTTGACATACGTTACCATTGTTTTCTCACATTGAATTCACCACTTCCAATATAACTTTTTACAGTTCGTAGTTTTCTACATTACAAATGTTTCAATCCCATTATATTTGAAAAAAATTGTAGTTAAATAATCATTTTCTAATTAAAATTCCTAATTTTTGGCATACGTTACCGTTATGGTAATGTGTGTTAAAATTTTTGTAGCCTACGTAAAAAAATTATGAAATAATGTTCCTTTTTTTTCTCTTATCTGTTGGCAACTTTACGGTAACCAAACAAACACTGAAGAAACCATGAATTATGAAAAAAGTAACGAGTGCTTGCTTTTTTTAAGTTCATTTTTGACTCACTTAAGTTATCATTTTGTTTATTTTTGTCCAAACTTTATTAAAATAAAAAGTTTGAACAGCCTGCCAGTCCCCCGCAAATAGATGTATACCAAGGCCCTACTTCCCGTCTTCCACGATTTTGGAAAAATAACCCGGCGTTATGGTTTGCCACATGTGAAGCGGTATTCCGTACATCAAAAATTACATCTAGTAATATCAAATTCCAGCTTTTAATTCCTAATATAGATCTTGACGTCCTTATCCAAGTCCAAGACCTCGTGACGAACCCGGAAAAACAACTTTACGAAAACCTGAAGGCACTACTGCTGCAGATATATGGTGAGTCGGAATCACTTAGAATAAAAAAACTCCTTGAAGAAATACCTCTAGGTGATCAAACTCCATCGCAGCTGCTAAGACGAATGCAACAACTCGCCGGTAACAGCGTTAATACTGATTTCATACGTACATTGTGGTTGAAAAACCTACCTTCTCGGTTTCAACCGATTCTTGCCGCAACTGAACACACAGACGTGGAGAAGCTTGCTCAAATTGCCGACAAGATTCATGAAGTCTCACCGCCGTTGGAAAACTACTCTGTTCTGCAACCAACAACCTCACGCGCGTCAACCACGACGTCTTCAACATCATGCGAATCTTGTTCCTCCGAGATCCGCAAACTTCGGTAGGACGTAGACGAGATCCTTCGCATCCTAAACTCGAAAAACCGCGGTAAAAGCTCCAGCCGACGACCATCATCAACACGCTCACAATCTCACGACAACAGCATCTGCTTTTATCACCGAAAATTCCAAGATAAGGCCAGACGCTGTACCAAACCGTGCGCTTGGGAATCCAAAACGCCGTCTTTAAACCCCAGTCAGTGAAAATTGTGGCGGAAACTTTCACTATGCACCCACACCACCGCCTTTTCATCAAAGATAGGATCACAGGCCAAGCATTTCTCATCGATACAGGAGCATCTATTTCACTACTCCCCGTTCCTAAAAAACGACGCAGGACTCCTTCCGAAATCAATCTTATAGCCGCTAACAACTCAACGATTTCGACTTACGGAGAAATCATGAGAGAAGTGGACCTAGGTCTCAAAAAACCCCTCCGGTGGACGTTCATCCTAGCTGATGTTGGTAAGGCAATTTTAGGCGCGGACTTCCTCTACTGGCACCAACTCACGGTAGATCTACGAAACCGAAGCCTAATCGATCTACGGAATGGCTGTCGTACTTCTGGAACGATTTCATCCGAAGAAATTCCAGTTTTCTCTGTAGTTCCGACTAATCAACGTTTCGCAAATATACTTAATGAGTTCCCAACCATCACCAAAATCACACCCATCCGTGGACCCTCCAGCGGAATTGTCGAGCACTTCATCGAGACAAAAGGTCGACCAGTGACCGCTAAGTGCCGACGCTTAGCTCCAGGAATCTACCAAGAAGCCAAAAAGGAGATAGAAAACCTTATAAAAGAAGGTATTTGTCGCCCTTCTAAAAGTCCTTGGTCAAGCCCACTCCACGTGGTGATTAAAAAAGATGGGAGCCTTAGATTATGTGGGGACTACCGCGCTCTCAACAAACAGACGATCCCAGATCAGTATGGAATTCCTTACTTACGCGATTATACTATGCAGTTGAGCGGCAAGAGGATTTTTTCTAAAATTGATCTCCGCAGAGCTTACTATCACATCCCGATCGCCGAGAAGGACCGCGAGAAAACTGCGATCATTACATCATTTGGACTCATCGAGTACAACCGTATGAATTTCGGACTACGTAACGCCGGACAAAGTTTCCAACGATTTGTCGACGACAAGTTCCGCGATCTCGACTTTCTTTTTAAGTTCCTCGACGACTTTCTTATCGCATCAGATAATGAAGAACAGCATGAAGCTCATCTTCGTGAAGTCTTCAAACGTCTGGACAACTATGGTATTGCAGTCAATACAGCAAAATGCACTTTTGGAGTCTCTGAGCTCGATTTTCTAGGATACCATCTCACAACAACAGGTATAACACCTCTCAACCATAAAGTGAAAGCTGTTTTAGAGTATCCACCACCTCAAAATTACAGTCAGCTCAGACGATTTTTAGGAATGGTAAATTTTTACAGGCCCTGCTTACCAAAAGCAGCTACTATTCAACAACCCCTCCACCAGTTGACTCACAATAAGCCTAAAAATGACAAATCACCGTTGCCCTGGACAGAGGAAACCTTAAAATCTTTCGAGGAAACTAAGAAAAACCTTGCCGAAGCATCCGAAATTACGCATCCCGATCTGAACGCTGAAATCTCCATCGCTAGCGACGCTTCAGATACTGCTATAGGTGCTGTTTTGCAGCAAAAGAAAGAAGATGTCTGGTACCCTCTAAGTTTTTTCTCTAAAGCACTAAACAGCTCCCAGAAGAAGTATTCTGTCTATGATAGAGAGCTTTTGGCGATATATGAGGCTATTAAACACTTCCGCTATCTCGTAGAAGGGAAGAATTTCTCTATTATAACGGACCATCGCCCGCTTATCCACGCTTTCAACCAGAAGCCAGAATCCTCGACTCCACTCCGTACTCGTTGGCTCACTTTCATCGGTCAATTCACCACGGAAATCGTCTACAAACCTGGCAAGGATAATGTTGTAGCTGACGCAATGTCCCGAATAGAAGAAATCAACCCCCCGGACGATTTTGTCGCCTTATCCATTGCCCAGAAGAACGATCCTGACATCACCAAACTCAAAAATCAGGACAATCTTAAACTCAAACTCGTCGAAATCCCAGGAACTGATAAGTCTCTCCTCTGCAAAATGTCTACTAGCAAGGCAAGACCTTATCTTCCCGCTGAATTTAGGCAGAACGCATTTCTAAAAATTCACAATTTAAGTCATCCTGGTATACGTACGACACGGAAAATGGTAGCACAAAAATTTTTCTGGCCTTGTCTAAATAAAGATGTAACTGAATGGACTAGGTGTTGTATCGCTTGTCAAAAGGCGAAAATCCACCGCCATACTGTTGCGCCACCCGGAGAATTCCAACCAGCTGCTCGATTCCAGCACTTTCATTTAGATCTGATTGGTCCTCTGCTACCGTCCGAAGGATTCAGATATTGCCTCACGATGATTGATCGGCATACCAGATGGACCGAAGCCGTTCCTCTAAAGGATATAACTGCAGAAACAGTTAGTGCCGCATTTTACAGTCATTGGATCTGCCGATTTGGAGTTCCTACGACGATAACAACAGACCAAGGTCGCCAGTATGAATCCCAACTTTTTCATCAGCTTACTTTACTTTTGGGCATTCGCCGAAATCGAACAACTGCATACCACCCGCAATCAAACGGATGCATTGAACGATGCACAGATCTCTCAAGACTGCAATCACAGCCCATATGAACAGTGCTAACTGGACAAATTTATTGCCAACAGTGCTGCTTGGACTGCGAGCTAGCCTGCGAGACGGCACGTCCTCGAGTATAGCTGAAGCATTGTATGGATGCCCCATCAGACTACCGGGAGAGTTTCTTCAGGCGCACCCTGGCAAAGATGATCCTCACGCAGCGCTCCAAGAACTCAAGGATCATATGGCAAAATTAAGACCGGCAGAAGCGCGCACTTCAAACAGGAAAACCTTCGTGCATGATGAGCTTAGAAAGTGCACGCATGTTTTTGTCAGAGAAGACAGTATTAAACGTCCTTTGATACCACCGCACGCAGGCCCTTTCAAGGTTTTACAACGGCATGATAAATACTCCCTGATTCAGCTACATGGCCGTGAATCCAATATCTCTCTGGATCGTCTGAAGCCAGCATTTCTGCCAGCCGAAGATTCATCGGTGTCAACGGATAAAAAACCGACCCAAGAAGGTTTACGAACACGTTCCGGACGATTGGTCAAGCCTAATGTACGGTTTTGTGACTCCGTCATCTAGGAGGGGAATCCTGTAACGGTAACATGGCAACACTGAGTACTTAAAAAGATAACCATGAACATGGCAACACTGAGTACTTAAAAAGATAACCATGACTAACCTTCTAGTGTGTGTATTAACATATACATATACAATGGAAAAGACTGTGATAGCTAGAAATAAAAATTAGGTCCTAGCATTTTGTAATATTGATGATAAAACATATAATAAATACTTGTAATATTGTTTTTTTAAGACTTTTTCTTATAATGCAATTTTTCTACATGTTTTTCTAAGTCACCATTAAGTGTGAATATATTTTTGACGTATGTTACCAACAATTAAAAATAAATAATCAAATCAGTTAATAATAATTTTTTGGTAATGAAGGATTATTGAAAGACGATAATAACTTTAACAATGATAATAACTTAACAGATGATAATAACTTTAGGGGGGGAGGAATAATAAAATCCATAAACGTTTTAACAACGTGAAAAAAAACAAAATTGGTAAAGTACGTTAAATTTTTTGGAATTTTTTTTTTTCACACAAAATTTATTACTATGCTCTTCCTGGGGAATCACTTAAAATTAGCAGCCTTTAGAATCCTTTACCAAAAGCTGAATAAAAACCATAATGCTGACAAGTTACAAACCCGGTTACGTAAGTCAAATTATTAAAAGTTTTATTTATTATAAAATTCATTAAAAATCAAGGAAGCTAAAATTTGACGAACCAACTCAGATATATATTCTCAAGTAGTTTGGCAACATCATAGTATGCCACAGGACATGAATAAGTAACTTTTTTTTTGAGGATTTTTGGGTTTTTTGGAAAGCTAAATTGCCATTTTATTTCGAAATGACCCTCTATTATAAATATAAATAAATGGTATATTCTTATTTTTATGGTTTATATATAATGGTTTATTATTATTATTTTGTATCCCATTAATCATGAAATAATATTAAATGAGAATTTATAAAATATGATATTTATAAAAATTGAATATAACAAACACATCCATTCTACAAATGAGCTGTTAATACATCAGCTAAATGGAATATGTTTTCGTTTTGTTATTTTGTCAAACATGTAACTAAGTTAGTAGTATGTTTTTTTTTCTTTTCTAAAATTTTCAAAGCTAATTAATTATTATTTAATTATTTAATTAATCCTTAATAGGTAGTTATTTACGGTCCAATAACGCATCATGTTACGACAAATGTAAGCTAGTTTCCCAATATCGTGTGTAGTGGTTGTTACCTCAATCGACCGCTGAGGTGTAAATCCTATGAGGTATATATTGGTCCGCAATCACAGAGTACCAACCACTTACAGCTCCACGCCCATCTAGTAACATGCTCACCGATAAGTTAATTAATTATTCAATAAACTATATAGCAATTATCATTATATTGTTTTATTCGTAATTTTTATTTGTTTAGTCGATTTTTCTCTTTGGAGCTATAGCCGTTTCTCTCGTGTCTCCAGCGACGAGTTCCGATTGGGACCATAAAGAAGGAGAACACTATGTGAGTAATACATAATTCCTTTTTAAAAATAATTGGACGAAAATGTAATTTTTCTTAAACGTAATCCTAATTAACTAATTAAATATTAGTTTAATTATTTTCCTGTTATTATTCTATTTTTTATTTAATTTGTTTTTACTAAGCATGGTACTCGAGTAACTGATTCTCGATCAACCAAAGCCTCAATCAACTGTTTTTTTTTTTTTAATTTATTTTTTATTATATATATTAGTATTATATATATTAATTATAATTATTTTTAAAAACTTTCGATTGCTGAAAAAGTCATTGGGCAATCTTTGTATGAACATTACTACGGAAAGGCTAAAGAATGGGGAAGAGGTTGACTAAGAAACAAATCGTCATAAATAATTTCTCATGATGGAGAGTTCAATGGGTTAGAGAAAAAACTTTATAATGCGAAGGTAGAGTTGATGCACTTGATGAGTTTTAGACAAAAAAATAAAAATAAAAAAAAAAATACAGTTCTTATCCTAACAAATATAGATTGATTTAATGCACAAAACACTTTTGTTATATAGGACCCTCACCCTCATTACAAGTTCGAATACAGCGTCCACGATCCTCACACCCACGACTTCAAGAGCCAAGAGGAGTCCCGAGATGGCGACCATGTCAAAGGATATTACAAGCTGAAGGAATCCGACGGCTCTATCCGAGAAGTGCACTACACAGCGGACAAACACAACGGCTTCAACGCCAAAGTCACCAAGAACAGACTGCCACTATTCCATGAACACCAACACATCCCTCATCACTACAGCACTGTCCACGGCGGCCACCCGTTAAACGGCGGGCTCGAAGGGCCTAGACTTATAACCTGGTTTAAATAGGCCAACCCCTAGCCTAGTGAGTCAGAATTGAGGTGACAGCGATCAGTGAGTGATCGGTGGGACCAAGTGTCAGTCAGGAGTCAGTGACATCCTGAGTCAGTATCCCTGTGTCAGTGATCAAGTTACGATCAGTCAGTCAGTGATTATCAGTGTCAGTGAAAGTAGTTAAAGTCTCTTTGTATCAGCGTAATAGATTCTTATGTACAATAGTGACACCTAGTATTATGATATTGAACATAAGTATTGTATAGTATATATATTAGTTTAATTAGATATAAGTTACACCTAAGTATAATTGTTATTAGATTAAGTAGCTTAAGGACCTATTTGTATTTATTAAGTTGTAAATAAATTAGTGTTTAGCATTTAATTGTAGTTTGATTAGTCATAACCCCAGTGTTCCGTAACAATATTATAAAAGGATAAAATAATGGAAGGTCTAAAACGTATGTACCCATATTTTTATTTAAAAAAACATTTGTTGCTATATTAAAGAACAATAACTAACTATTTTCTAAATTTTATAACTATACATGTTTAAAATTGGGGTTGACAAGCGCCTTGAATCTCCCAATTACATCCCCAGACCTCCCAAACCCGTCCTCAACCCTCCAAAACAGAACGCTCCTGTCCAGAATTTACCCTTAGTGGTCAAATTACCGCCATAGAAGCATCATCCAATTCCAATCCATCCACCTATTTAAAGCAACTCTTCATCCCACACATCTTTACCGGTTGATTCTGCCCCTACTATCCTACGAGGTGTCCAACCACCAAACCAATGCTCCTATTCAAACATATAATCCATACCAAGATCCAGATTCACTTCCCCATCTAAATACCAATGATATAAACGCCATCCTTTCCTCATTTCTATCTGAACTAAAGGAAACTATCAAGCCCCTCTTCACCCTTCTCACTAGAGCCCTTACAGAAATTCCATTTAATGCCGCCAGATGAGCGCTAAGCCTCTGGCTGTCATTTTATCGAATGCAAACGGACTACAATATCACCGAGATGAACTTAACATTTTTCTTCATGTCAGTGAAATAGTTATTGTCCTGCTGACTGAAACTCACTTTACTCAACGTTCGTATTTTTAAATACGAGACTTTATCACTTATAGATCAGGCAACCCAGACAACACTTCCTATGGCGGATCCTGCATCCTTATCCATAAACCAATACCTCATTCTGTTATCTCCTCTACTTCAATCGACACCATTCAATCCACCTCAGTAACCATTTTATCTCTTCTTTTCCATGTAACATTTTCAGTTGTATACTGCACTCCTGGTAATTCTCTTTCTCATAATCTACTTGATTCTTTATTCCGATCCCTCGGATTTATTGCTGGGAGAGATTATTATTGCTTTAGGAGAGTACAACGCCAAACACCAGCGATGGGATTGTCGAACAACCAACACCCGTGGCAGTATCTTATACCGTATTTCATCCTCCAACTGTTACATCCCTCAAAAACGTCCTGATATCCTGGATATATTCATATCTTCCCAAATTCCATCCTCTCAAATATTTTACTACATATGATTCAAAACTTACAATTATTTAATTTAATTATGAAATACTAGTTGTGTATTGGCTATGAGGGGTTAATTTAAATAACTAGGTTCGCATGATGGTATAGATGGATCAATGCAATTAAGATTGATGAATCAATTGCCACTTCTATTGGGATTATTTTATTAGAATACTAGTTTCGAATGCTAAACATTCATCTTCAGTTTTGAGGAGATCTAACAGATAAACATCTTACTTAAACACTTGTTCACTATGAAGGGATGAATGTCCGAAAATCCTGAAAATGAGATTGCATCGCCACTCGTTAGCTTATCCCATGAGCAATCACTTAAAGTGGCCGCATGAAAGTGGGATTTTTACATTTTTTGAGGTTTAAGAACCCATTTCCAGTGATAAAAAATAAAATATTTTTACTTAATGTAAAAATAATGTTTACCAGACATTCCACAATCTAGCCTAACACACTTCAAATGAAATACTAAAACAATAATATTTGAAATACAATTAACTCAGTAATATTTTTTACAATATTTCATAGAATAGAAATCCATTTCAGTGCTTACAGTATCAATGAGTACTATTGAATTTTTAGAGGAGATACATTTAAAAATTGTTCTTCCGTTGAAGTTTCTGCTTTCAAAATGCTAAAAGCATCTACTTTAAATTTATCTAAAAATTGCTTTCTAGTTTTATAAAAATTACTATATAGGTACTTATTTTTATTTTTTTTTTTAATTTATTTTTTGGTGTTCACATTTCAGTTTATAAGCCGATGTTTCCTCGGCTCGTGTTAAGGGACAGGCTTAAGGAATAAGATGGCCCTAAGCCAAAGAATGCCGAGGATTACTGTCACTATCGATCCCAGGCTGGGTGAAAAGTTAAGCCAACAATCCTCGTGACCTGGTGTACCCTGTCAGGACTGATAGTCACTGCCGCATCTCGTCCTCTTGGCTTAGTTAGTTCTTATTTTCTTCAGTCTTATTTCATTAAGCCTACACAGAATCTTTAGATGTTCCGGACATTGTATCCCTTTCTTGTATAAATAGATGTTTGTAATCACAACAGTCATATTATTAAAAAAAAGACTGAGATGTGATTAGTGAATCACTAACAGTGACCGTGTTACAGTGTTAAAAACTTTAGCGTTTTCGAATATAGACTCTGTGGATTGACTGTTATTTCATAATGAACCCACAGAATGAATCTCGACCTTGCTACTCTGGCAAGGGCAAATTATTAACATGTAGCATAATCCGTATTTCCTTCCATGGTTGGAGTTCAAAAGGAAATATAAAAAAACGAAAAAAAAGGATTATTAAAAAAAAAAAAAAAAAATATATATATATATATATGTAATTTTTCTTGATATTACTCATTATTATTAAATATATTATTTTATTTTTTGAAGAGAAAAGATTTGACCCGGTCGGGATTCGAACCCGAGTTTCCACCTCTCTAGTGTGGCGCCTTATCCAACTAGGCCACCGGGGTCGTATCGATACGACCCCGTGGCCTAGTTGGATAAGGCGCCACACTAGAGAGGTGGAAACTCGGGTTCGAATCCCGACCGGGTCATAAAATATATATATATATATATATATATATATATATATATATATATATATATATATATATATATATATATATATATATATTCAAGCCCTAGGGTACATCCATCCAGCCCCAATGTTGTAGGGAGTAAGTATTATTAATAATAATTAAGAACCTCTTTCTTTAAGAAGTAGATTACAAAAAAAAGAAGGAGGAATTATTTTTAGCTGGAATTGGTAAAATTTTTGAAGTCATAATAATATTGTACATTTTAGGAAAATTGGCAATCAAGGACATAAACGTATCAGCATTTATTAAAATAATGGCGATAATTTTAAGTTGCAATTACAGCACCAAGCTACATTATTAGGTCTTTATGCTTATAAAGTTTTGACTAAGCATTGTTATAAGTTAAGTCCTCAAAGCGTACTACGAAGTGAAGGCTTAGTCTTTTGTTTACAGAGAACCTTATTAGAGGGGTGTAGCCAATATAATTACTATACAATGTCAGGGAATATGAGAGGTAATATGAAAATGTTCCGCTGTGTTGATCCTTTGATAAAGAAGAGGGGGTTAACTTTTTGTCCCGAGCGAGCTCCATGATCAAACGAAGGATTAAAATAAATTATATACGAGTAAAAAGTATTTCTCGGGGATTGGGTTAAAGGGGGGGGGGTCGGGCAGAAAGAAAGCCAAGGAGATAGGGATAAGTGGAATACGTCACTGTAGGCCTTTAATCTAATTAGCTTTTTTACTTTTTCTTTTTTTTATCCAAATGAATCAGATTGATTTTCTTTCTATGATGGCTGCAGTTAGAATTTTGTCCGAATAGAACAACAATACATTTTTTTTACATATTCAGCGCACATAATAAAATATTTTTATCAAATTAGAATTATTTGTTAACGACATCGAACAACTGCTCCAACACTTCTCTCGTCCGAATATCGTATGATAATGACCAGTTATAGGCAGGCTAATACAACTATCGCAGTAATAAGGATAAATCCATTCATTTGTGATATCACGTGGAGAAATATTTCTGAAAAGGGTTTAAGATTCTTTACAAGTGATACCCTCCCTCTTATCCCTTTCCAGCAGCTGTTAAAAATATTTTTTAGAAAGATCACTTTTAAAAGTGAGTATTCTTAAGGAATCATTGTACCTCAAGTTTTTGAGGTACGTAGCTTTTCATTAGAATTCAGGCTTCCATACTATCTCCGTTATGTTGGACTTTATGATTTTGATAGCCAATAATTTTGAACTGACCACAACCGGTGTACAAAAATACGAGATATAAGTTATGGTCACCCCTATTCGTTTTCTTTTTTGTTTGTTATTGCAAATGTCCTGACTTACAATGTTCTGTATTACAAATGACATTTAAATACTTGAATACTACATCCCTTCCTAGTTGTTTTCAGGTTTGAGTTACATCTCTTAAGTGACCATTACTAGTTAATTTAGTTGTATTCTCCTTCACGGATAGCTTCTGCTGTTTGACAAAACTGGAAATAATGGAAAAAGATAATTGCGATTTCTCATAATTTATTTACGTTTTAGCAGGGATGATTACCATATAGTATGGCGTTAATGCTAAAGTAGAAAAATCAACGATAAGTGCTGTAATAAAGTATACTCTGATAAATAGTAGTTTTAATTCATTTTCAACTTTCATTCCATGATGGTTTTCTAAACTAATAAGTATCTACAAAGTTTGTGAATGAGTGCATCGGGTGTTAGTGTACTCGTATTTAAATATATATTTTTATTTTTTGTTAGACCGCGTTGTATTAGGATTTAGATTTTTATAGTTCAAGTTGTTCATTAATTAATACTCCTTTTTAAATAATTAAAAACACTTGTTTAAAGGTTATTTCGCCACATGACCATAACTGGTATTTTTAGCAGTTTGTAAAAAATAGTAAAAATTCATTTGAAAGGAAGTTTTAGTATAGTATAATTTGTCAATTTTACATTCAAAAGAATAAAGTTTTGAGAATCTAAGTTTAAAACCAAATATGTCATATTTCAATTTGTCTCACCGTAGATGAGTTATATGGATGTCAAATAATTCCATCACACACATGTACAATTAAAATTTATCACATAATGGAAGGAGAAATAACAATATATAAATTAATAAACACTAATACTATGTTGAAACTGCTGTTGTTAACTCCTGCTAGGTTTACAATAATACAATTAAAGATGAGAAAATCTAAACTTTTTTTTGGAGTGAGATTACTTGTTATGCCCAAAAAATTGAAATGGTCATTGTTGCGGCGGCTAGGGGTTCGTAGTGAACTCAGCCGAAAACCGTCCGCTTTTGTGAAACTGGTAGCTCAATGGAATAAATATCGTTAAATAAACATTTTGCCTGTAACTTTATTACATAAATAGATAAAAAGCTTATAAATTATTGTGCATAAGTTAATGAACAATTATACCTTAATAATAATTTAACATTGCATACAAAGATAACCGTTATTATAACCAATAAACATTAATAAATTACCATGGTAAAGTCCAACAAACTATGGTTCAACGATGGCTTGACCTTTTGTGTGAATAATGATAGTATATGCCCTTTAGATACCCGTGGTGGGTGAAGCGATTACAGATGATGCTATATAGTTTCTTAGTATCACATCTGGATTGTTGAGCCTTGCTCTCGGAATGTAAAAACATGTAGCGAGAGAGCTCTCTCGTCCGCCATAACCTTGTTCCAAGGTAGACGTGCCTCTTTCCTTCAATGTCTCGCCGCACACTGACGTCTCCGGGCCTCGAAGCATGTCACGTGACTCACGTAATTGCCCGAAGATCAACGAAGTTGCAAGATACAGTTTCAGGCTAAATTTTTATGAGGCCATGTGATTTTAACAATAATAAAAATAATTCAAAAACTTAAGCCTAAACTAAATCTACACTAAATACTAAAGTTCGGCCTCAACATACCGCCCACCAAAGTTTTCATGAAAACTTTACATCTGCAATTCCTTCATCCCACCACAAACTACAATGATATACTTTGACAGGACCTAAAAATGAGTATGGCCCCAGGTGAATAACGCTTGGCCAACAAATGGGTGTCTGGCACCATAATACTGACTCAGTCGACCGCCCACCATGCAAACAATTCACCCTATGAGGAAATGAGGAGCCAAAGGAAGATCAAGAGCAAGAGAAGTTGTACCTAAACACTCTCATGGCTAGGAAGCAACAACGGAACAAGTTTTATAGCCGGGCGTTTAAAATTTCCTCAAGGAGTCCGAATGGTGGCCACCCTCACGACGCTATCAGGGCCAGGGTGGACAGCAATCACCCTAGCCAAGGGCCATTTAGTAGGTGGACCACAGGAGTCTTTGGCAATGACGAGGTCGCCTTCCGTTAGGTTGCTTCTACTGGCTGTCCATTTTCTGCGCTGTTGAAGATGATTTAGGTAGATCAATCGCCATTGCTTCCAAAAGTGTTGGACTCTTTGCTGCACAATTTGCCATCTACCCAACCTACCTTCAAGGCAATCCAATAAACTTTCTTCGTGTAAGGCGGTTAGTGGTCTCCCAATAAGGAAGTGTCCCGGAGTCAAGCACTCCATCGAGGTAACAGCCTCGCCCATGGGGTATAGAGGTCGGGAATTTAAAATAGCCTCAATACGAGAGAAAATGGTGGCCAATTCATCATACGTGAAAGGAGTGTTGCTTAATTTTTTAATGAGAAGAGACTTGGCGCTTTTTATCCCTGCCTTCTAAAGTCCACCAAAGTGTATGGTTTTTATCTACATTCCACAAATGAGCTTTGTATATTAAAAAAATATATATATATATATATATATATATATATATATATATATATATATATAAATATATATATATATATATATATATATATATATATATATATATATATATATATATACAGATAAGCAAGCCGTGGCGTTTTTCCTTCTCGGCGGGTGCGACTCGTCTCTCCTCGGGGCGCGCCTCTATCCGCAGCACCCATTCCGGGCCAAAAAATTACGCAGGCATTGATGACCTTAGGGTTTTATGCCTATAAACCCAAACAAACAAACAATCCACCAAAGTGTGGGGAATTCGGCGGGTTAAAATGCCAATGAATTTCATTCTGGGCCGCGTACTCTTGTATTTGGTGCTGTGTAGCCTGCTCTAAAAACCACCCTTTCAATCCCCCCAGGACAGATGAGGCTCCCGTGAAGTTGGTGCCGCAATCCGAATATATGTGTTTCGGTATCCCTCTTCTTGATATAAATCGGTTCAAGGCGGCGATAAACGCCTCAGTAGAACAGCTAGTGACCGCTTCCAGATGAACTGCCTTAGTCACCATACATATAAACAAGCACAAATATGCCTTCCCTAGAGCCGCCTTTCTCCGGCTTGATTCCTTTATGAGGAAGGGTCCTCCAAAATCAACGCCTACATGCTGAAAAACTTTTCCTTCATCGAGACGGTACGGAGGTAAGTTTCCCATGATTGGCGCCTGCGTCCTGGGAGCGGACATTTGGCACCTAACGCAACGTCAAGGCCTAGACCTCATTATTTTTCTGGCCAAAATGACGTAATACCGGCTTTAAAGGGCTGCTCGAAGTGCAGTGGGTCCTACATGGAGGTAAGAGCGGTGATAATAGTCTATGAGCAACTGAGTGAAATGAGAAACGGGCAATATAATTGGGTATTTAGTGCTGTAAGGAAGACTGGAATGTGTCAATCGGCCGCCCACCCTGAAAATCCCACGTGAGTCCTGAAAAGGCATAAGCGACTTCTAGAGTTTGGCGTTCTTCACATTCTCCTTGGAGACTAGATAGTCTGTCTGCACCAGGCGGATGCAAAGAAGGCGAGCCTCTTCGATTTCTCCCAAAGATATAGAGCCGGAACATGTTTCCAGTTTTCGCGTCTTGTTAATAAAACGCATTACCAAACAAAACGAGCGAATCAACCTCCAATAGGAAGAGATACCGCTCATCCAATCTAATATTGAACTGTTTTTCTTCTGTCAGTAATACCACAGTATTAGCGACTTTGGTTTCAGGTAACTGCATGCATGTATAATCGATGACTGTAAGAGGCCATGAATCAGGTGGTTCAAGGAGCCAGCTGGGCTCTGTCCACCAGATGTCATGATTGAGAATTTCATGAGGCATAAGTCCACGAGACGCACAATCTGCAGGATTAGCCTCGGAAGAAACGTAATGCCATGAGGCTTGTGGGACGATTTCCAAAGTTGCAAACACTCGGTGAGCAACAAATGACTTAAGTTGATTTAAGGGCATATTTAGCCAGCCGAGAACAACAGTAGAATCTGTAAATAGGTGGGTCCCCTGAATGCTTAGCTCCTCGAGTGGGGCTCTACAGGACTCCAACAGCTGCGCCAAGAGCAAGGCACCACACAACTCCAATCGTGGTATGGAAGTGAGCTTTGCGGGAGCTAGTTTGGTTTTAGCCTTCAAAAGATGAATTCGAGTAGTATCAGACGTACAAGTCCCGAGATAGAGTGCTGCCGAATAACCCCGCTGTGATGCGTCCGAGAAGCCAACCAGGTGGTAAGTTAAAGGGTTTGAATGTCCGACTTGTCGGGCTATACGAACATGAGCCAATGTCGGCAAATCCTCCGCAAACTTCGACCATGATTCCCCAATATCAGAGGGGACGTGATCATCCCAGTCACATTTAGCCCGCCAGACATCTTGGAGTATTATCTTTGCCTTAAATACAACTGGGGCCAAAAATCCCAACGGATCGTAAATGCGAGCTAGTGACGAAAGTATTGCCCTCTTAGTAAATGGGGAGCTAGGCCTTTGCACCTCAAAAACAAATATATCTTCGAAGGAGAGCCACTTCAGCCCAAGAACCTTGCATTCACTATTCTCATTACCCGACAGGGACAGATGCCCGTCCACAGCGACACCCTGATCGCACCCCAATATTTCAGGGCAGTTACTCCTCCATTTATCCAATTCGAAACCTCCCAGCCGAAGTAGCTGAATTAGCTCATCCCGTAGCAGCAAGGTTTCTTCAATCGTGTTAGCACCCGTCACGAAATCATCTATGTAACTACAATTTTTTATCGTCTTTGAGGCGAGGGGGTACGGTTGTCCAGCATCCTCGACTAGCTGGAACAAGGTTCTGACGGCCAGAAATGAAGATGAATTGACGCCATAGGTGACTGTGTTGAGCTGCATTGTCATCAGTTCGTCCCTTGAATCCGCGCGCCAAAGAATGTGTTGGTAGGGGTGATCTGCAGGACGTACCATTATTTGTCTATACATTTTCACGATATCGGCTACCAACACATAGCAGTGCGTTCTGAAACTGGTGACTATGTCAGTAATGTCCCGTTGCAATTTGGGGCCGACCATGAGATGGTCGTTGAGTGAGCCGCCAGGGCCGCGACAGGACGCATCGAAGACAACCCGAAGTTTCAATTTTCCGTCTCGTTCCTTCACCACGGAATGATGCGGAATCAAATATCTTGTAGGGCTCAGTGCAGGCTGCATGTGTCTGAGTTCGAGGTATTCATTCATAAACAGTCTATATTCGTTTCTGAGAGTAGGGCGATGAATGAGTCTATGTTCTTGATTCAAAAAACGCCTAGTAACTTCTTCTTTTAGAATTTTAAGCTCATTAATACTCGATTTGAATGGTAAGGCTACCACGTACCGACCGCAGGGTAAACGGTAATGATTCGTCTTGAAATGCTCTTCACAAGCCAATTCCTCGCTAGAAAGTAATGATTGTTTAGGCAGCTCTTCGATCTCCCAAAATCTGGACATGATAGTCGGAAGGTCAGTATTATCAGAAACAAACAGGGAAACCTGGCTGGCATTCTGTCCCTGACCCTTGCACCTTCCCACGACAATGTGCCCAAGCCTCGATGGGACCACCTTAGGAAAACCTTCCCCTATTGTCAAAGGCGCGCCGGTAATTATTTCAAAATATAGGTCCGCACCTAAAAGGAAATCTACCTCTTGAGGAATTCAAAAGGAAGGGTCAGCAAGATCGTATACATTTAAATGCTCCCGTATCTCGCAAGGGAGAACGGAGTGAGAGAGCGATCCCGTTATATTTGGGACAACAATAGCATGAGTTGAAAATTCCTAGTCGCTCAAACGCGGCATGATAGTGCAAGGTAGAACACCATAAGCAATTGAACTTGCCCAATTCCCGCTATCCTGGGGGCCTCTGGTACGAATTCAAGTCCAAGTCTCCTTGCACATTTTCTTGTGATAAAGGAATGCTGGCTACTACTATCCGCAACCAACCACACGGTTTGGAACTTCCCCTTCCTATCCTTCATCCTAACCAAGGCGGTGCCAAGGATTACTTCTCTAGAGCGGGACGTTCCACCCAAGGCTGCAGTCTGGTGGACGTCTGGACGAGAGACATCGTCAGTATGAGCGATGTGAAGCCATGAATGGTGTTTTCCATCACAAGTCTGACATCTTCTGGTGGATTTGCAAACGTCCACTTTATGTTTCGAAGACAGGCAATTTAAACAGCCACTCCAATCCTCCAACTGAGCACGTTTTTTCTCCGGTGGTGAGTTCTTGAACATTCGGCAATCATACAGAGTGTGGTTGTTACCGCAAACTGGGCAGACTAGCCGATTAAAACCCCTACTCTTTACAATGAGGCTAGGAATTTCAGCCAGCTCACCCTTCTCCTCATCAACGAGGAAGGCTACATCCTGTTTTTTTTAAACCCACAGACGTTCTCGTGGATGTATTCGAGGTGTGACGCGCTGTTAAACCCCTCGCATCGTCTCCAGTCAATTCCAACGATCTACATTCGGATTTGATGAAATCCATTAGTCTATCGAATTTTGGGAACTCAATGCCAGAGACCTTCCTCTCGAAGTCCATTCTTGTGGCAGGATCAAGACACCGTAAAACCAAGTACGTGAGAATGAAATCGTCGGCTTCCCCGATCCCAAGCTGCTTAAAGGACACAACACTCTCAAGAACTGTGGTACTGAGATTTTTGAGGCCGCTTGCTGTAGGCTTATGCTTAAACGGCGCGTAATTTAAAATGGTCTTTAGATACCCACCGGCTAGGCGTCTTATATCATCGTAGTTTTCCTTCAAAATTCTCCATGCCTGATCATAGTTAGCTTCCTGGAGTGACTAAGGACAAGGCAGGACCCCGAAGGCAAGAAACTAGGAAATGGAATTATTCTATATTTGACAGAGTAACTTCCTCATGAATAAGTGACATATAAGTGTCCTGAAAGAGAGGCCAGTCAGCTTGGACTCCTGAAGATTGAGGGAGATTTATCTGTGGCAAGCGAGCACGCACAGTACGAGAGTCATTCAACTTGCCACTCGTCATAGCTGTGTTGGCTGCCGAAGGCTCATTTAAAAAGGCCACCGGAGTAGGGTTCATGAAGGATTCATAGATGGCGCAGGCTTCATAATAATATCTTTTGGAACGTGCTTGAAATTCATTCTCCCTTTCATTTGGAAAATCATCAGGGAGCCCAGACAACGTGTATATCTCGGTCAGCCTATTCCAAATATCATTAAAACAGTCAAAATAGGGTTTCAGTTCGCGGAACATGCCTTTGAACAAATATAGTTGCGAATGGTCTTTGGTTATAAGACGCCCTTGCTCTACTACGGCTTTAATTTCTGATAGGGTCTCCTTAAGCCTATTCTTAAGGAGGGAAATCTGAGCGGATTTATCAGAATCCATATTAATGAAGGCGAAATAGGAAATAATATAAGATGATAAGGAGAATGGCTGGAAAACCCAAAGGAAACTATGTGTGGTTATATTAAACCTGAACAGACATCATAGGATGGACAATCCTAAACATGAAAAAAAAATAATTGCTAGAAGTGGGCGAAATGCGAGTTACAGACAACAGTTACAAATGGCAATATTTCTAAAACCCTTTAAAAACTGTAAAAAACCAACAATACATAATATGTAATAATCTTATTAGGGAAAAACACTACAAATAATTAAAATTATACAGACCAATTAATTAAATTACATGAAGAATTAAGCGTTCATCTACTTCTAGTAACAATAGACATAACGTTGCCTGTAAAACAAAAAGTATTAACAAACAAACAGAGAGCAATAACAACAGTTTCAAAATAACAATATTTCAAAAAACGCTTTAAAAAACTGTGAAAAATTGCAATAAATAATATATAATATTCTTAAAAAAGAAAGGACACTATAAATAAAATGGAATGATACATACTAATAAATTCAATTTTGCAATAAATAACATATAATGATCTTAATAAGAGACTATAAACTATAAATAATTAAAATTATACGAACCAATTAATTAAATTACAAGAAGAATTAAGCGTTCATCTACTTCTAGTTACAATACACAAAATGTTGCCTGTAAAATAGAAGATATTAATAAACAAACAGAAAGCATTAACAACAGTTTCAAAATAACAATTTTTCAAAAACCCTTTAAAAATGTAAAAACTTGCAATAACTAACATATAATAATCCTATATAATACATACATAATAATCTCATATAATAAACATATAATAAAAAAAATACACTACAAGTAATTAAATGATTCAATCCAATAAATTTAATTACTTGAATGAATAACATATAACGCAACTTTAAACAATAAATGGTAGAATTTAATAAACAAAGACTATGAGAATTAGTCATAAGTCCTTATCACAATGTATAATGTTTGTAAAATACAAGATGAATTATCTATAGCTTTTGAACTTATATTACACTTATATATCTGACATTATATATGAACATCTGGACTAACCTTAAATGTTTTAATTACCTCGGAGGACCATAGAATTAATATATATCTATATATAAATATATATATATATATATATATATATATATATATATATATACACATATATATATGGTATATATATATATTTTTTTTTTTTTTTTTTTTTAATATTCGGCCCGGAATTGACCAAATGTTGCGGCGGCTAGGGGTTCGTAGTGAACTCAGCCGAAAACCGTCCGCTTTTGTGAAACTGGTAGCTCAATGGAATAAATATCGTTAAATAAACATTTTGCCTGTAACTTTATTACATAAATAGATAAAGCTTATAAATTATTGTGCATAAGTTAATGAACAATTATACCTTAATAATAATTTAACATTGCATACAAAGATAACCGTTATTATAACCAATAAACATTAATAAATTACCATGGTAAAGTCCAACAAACTATGGTTCAACGATGGCTTGACCTTTTGTGTGAATAATGATAGTATATGCCCTTTAGATACCCGTGGTGGGTGAAGCGATTACAGATGATGCTATATAGTTTCTTAGTATCACATCTGGATTGTTAAGCCTTGCGCTCGGAATGTAAAAACATGTAGCGAGAGAGCTCTCTCGTCCGCCATAACCTTGTTCCAAGGTAGACGTGCCTCTTTCCTTCAATGTCTCACCGCACACTGACGTCTCCGGGCCTCGAAGCATGTCACGTGACTCACGTAATTGCCCGAAGATCAACGAAGTTGCAAGATACAGTTTCAGGCTAAATTTTTATGAGGCCATGTGATTAATTCAACAATAAAAATAATTTGAAAACTTGAGTCTAAACAAAACCTATACTAAATACTAAAGTGTCGGCCTCGACAGTCATGGATGACCATAGCTTAAATCTTAAGGTGGCTCTACACTCAGAAGAAAACCCGAAGGCATGCCTTGAGGGGAACCTATATGTGTGTATGGAGAATTCTGTCAGGTCTGCAAGAAAACCTCAACAGAATTTTCTATACACAGAGGTTCGCCTCAATAGATGGGAGAGAGGGATTCACAAATAAGATAGTCATAGGAACTTTCGAGAAACAGCTCCTTAAAGGCCCTGACAAATAAAACAAGCAATGGCTCATTTTTGCTGATAACGTGAAAACCTGTCCATAACTGGTGAGGTAACCATAACTAGTTTGTTTGTTTGTTGGAAATTATAGGCATAACACCCTAGGGTCATCAATGCCTGCACAGTAACTAGTGATACAATAACTAGTAGTACAATAACTAGTGTTTTACCCTTTCAGGTTTAACATTCTGAAACAATGAAAACAAGCATTTTCCCTAAGCCATACCAGAACAGGATGGTGTAAATCAGAGGAGGACCAGAAAGAAGAGATATTCCCTCAACCGCAGTTCGGATATAGATATGATTTAATATTTGAGTAATTACCTATAAATTTTTCAAGCAGTCGTTTTTTTTTTTTTTTTTTTTTTTTTTTTTTTTTTTTTTTTTTTTTTTTTTTTTTTTTTTTTTTTTTTTTTTTTCCTAGCCCCTGTTGGATGATTTCTTGAGTTGGATGAAAGTTAGGAATTTCTAGGGATGTTTGGCCTTTTTCTGTACTGGGTACACTGTAAGGCCAACAGGAAGTTTGTGATGATATCTTGATCTGTGGGTTTCAGAAAGAGTATGTTTAGGTGATGGGGCTCACCTAAATCATGTAGTAAAGAAAACTTAAAACTATTTACACTTACGACCTAAAAGAGAAGTGTCTTTATTGTCACATTTTTGACCAGTGGCCAGTGGGTTCTGATTTGCCCGTTGGTATCTCTTGGTTACAGTCCGGTTGTTAGTTGCCAGCGGACCGGTGGTGGCGCTGGTGTTAAGGTTCTGAACAAGGGGTTTGTCAGAAACTGAAGAGAGTCCAGAAACTTGACATGCCGGCGCTGGATGAATTCCGGGACCGTAGGGAGGTTGAAGATCTCGTGTAAGTCTTCTGGCTTCTTTTTCTTCAAGGAAGTCGTTTTTACAATTTTCTTAAGCATTGAGTCCTGGAATCGCTGCAGATGCCGTCTAGTTCCGTCAGAAAGGCGGGTGAGAAGAGGGGCACCATACAGGAGTGCAGGCCTCAACATGCTTTTGTAGATGCACAACTTCAGTCGCAGGGAAAGTGCTGGAGAGGAGAGGAGGTGGTCGTTTAAAAAGTTAGTTAATTTTTTAGTTAGTCATTTGTTATATAAAACAAGGCAGAGGAAGCTAATATTCTTTTGTGTAAACCAGACCAGTAGTTACTATATGAAAAGATCCTTGGAAAGGTGTATTTTAAGTGAACTTAGCATACAATTTATTCCAGCATTTATTTTAAGCATATTCTGGAAATAAATTATTATTTATATATCATAAATTGGAAACATGTTATTGTAAATCATCTCTTTGTTTCTTACTTTCAGAACTTTGTGAACAGAAAAAAAAAATAATAAAATAAAAAATACTGGATTTCTGATATTTGATAGGCCCTATATTCTGTACGTATCTAGTTGAACTAGTAAACAATAAACAGAATTGGATAGAACTCGATCAGGATTAAATTAACATTTATAGCATAATATTATTGGTGTGTGCGGCGATAACTTAAACACAACAAAAAAAATAACAGTTTATTTAGGCTTTTTAGGGCCACGAAACGCCCTAGTGAAAGCTTCCAACTAACAAGTTGAAATGTAGGCACAATAAAAAGTTTTCTTTTAATTGTGTTTTATAAAGTCATCCCACCCGAACCATATTCTCTATATAATTAAAATCAAGCAATCTAAATCAATACGTGCTAAAATATAGAACTCTAAATTTAACGCACCACTCAAGATTATTTGAAGGTTTTGTTCGGATTATTGGTTTATTTGAAAATGTTTTTATTATAACTTGTGTTTTTACATAGGAACACAATAATAGAGCATTTACTAGAAGATAGAATTTTTATACTCAATTTACTTTTAACTGTTGTGGAGTATTTCCAAATAGGATTTAGTATTATATATGTTTTTTTATTGTTAACAATAATAGTTAAAGATTGTTTTAAGTTTGAAAACAGACTGCAACATTATTTCATTTTGTTCTCTAAAAAACATCAAAAACTTTCTTTATTCCAAGTTTTCTTTACATTGAATTGAAAACAATTCATGGCGAGACGGTTTGCAAGATGTCGAACGCAGCCCCTAGGGTAGTAGATTTGCCTATTATTTATGACCTGAAGTGAGAAGTGACAAGACAATTGAAAACAGTAAATCAAACTCTCGATCAAATGCTGAAAAGCAACACTAGCCAGAAAAACGTTTGATTTATTTCAGAGCTTTGAATTTTTTAAAAAAAATATTTATTGTCATCTGAATTTATTGTCAACTAAATACACTTGTTAAATAAATAAGAACAAATATTATATTTTAATATTTGTGGTTATATATATCTCCTAATTTTGGCATAGAAGTTCAATATACATTGTATTTGCAAAATTTACATTATCTAGTTTTACACACGTTTATGTAATAATTAAAGTCATAACTTATCATTTTCTTCTGATGAATTCATATCTATTTCATATTGAACACTCTCAGTAATATTACCAATATAATACATACTACTTTGGCAGAATATTGGTTATATTAATACATATTCATTTATTTTGATAATGCATCGTTTAAATTGTTATTTGTCCATTTATTTATTGAAATTTACAGCTTATAATAATAAAATAATGTTAGTAATGTTAGTAATAGTTACAATAAAAAAAGATTGTTTTTTTCGTTGATTTTTTGTGATTTTTAGACCGTAAAAAATTATCGACTCGTCTGATCGTCACGATGTATAAATAAAAATCCTAATAAAAATTAAATAAAGCTAAAGACTGATTTAAAATGAAGTTCTTCTTCTTACATAGCCCAGTCAAAGAACACATTGTAGAGCGCATGGAATATGCGATAATTTTTGACTTCATAGCTTCGTTAGGAATAGTTGGAAGGTAATCATACTAAAAGTCTCAGTGCCTGGGGGTGAGCTAATGGGGGGGGGGGAGGTGAGAAGTTCCATTTTTTGGGGTTTTCGATAATATCTATAAAACGTTGACTGTAGAAAAATATGTTTCAAATAAACATAAAAGCTAATTAAATTTGCTAATCAATTTATCATATGTAAATTTGTCGTAATTCTAACCGTTTACGAGATATACGTTATTGAAAATCGGTTGTTTTTGGGAAAAAACAAATGTCACCTCATTTTTTGTCAAACATTTGAAGCAAATACCAGAAACGTATATATGAAATTAAAGTAAATTTAATTCTCTACAATTTTGATTCTGTCGTTTTTCTGAGAAACGATTGTAGAACATAATAGAAGCAAAAGTTTGACATCAAAATTTCATATATAGGTTCTTATAGTAAATTTTAGGAGCATTCATTTAAAAGATAGAAATTTTGGATCGAAAAATTAGTTTCGGTATGAGTACCAATAATCGTGTTCTCTCAGAGAAGTGCGACCCCAGATAAAGAGTGCTAAAATGAGGGGTGTAGAGTGCATGAAATATGCGACAATTTTTGACTTCACAGCTTCGTTAGGAGTAGTTAGAAGGTAAACATAATAAAAGTCCCCGCCGCTGGGAGGTGAGCTAAATGTGGGGGGAGGGAAGAAGGTCCCAATTTTGTTTTTCGTAATCTCGAGAACGGTAGACTCAATATGCAACAGATCAAAATTAAAGCTCATTAAATTTCCTATAAAATTAATTAGATACGTATTCGTAGAAATTCGAACGGTTTCGAGATATACGTTATTAAAATTTAAGAAATAAAAAAAATGTTTACCTCACTTTTTGTTAAAAATTTGAATCAAATACCAGAAACGTATATATTAAATTTAAAAAAAATTAATTCTCTACAATTTTGATTCTGACGATTTGTTTTTTTCCCGAAAATAACCGATTTTCAATAACGTATATCTCGTAAACAATTAGAATTACGACAAATTTATATATAATAAATTGTATAGTAAATTTAATTAGCTTTTATGTTTATCCGAAACATATTTTTCTAAAGTCAACCGTTTTCGAGAGATTATCGATAAACCGAAAAAATGAAACTTCTCCTCTCTTCCCCACCGTTAGCTCATCCCCAGAGACGGGGACTTTTAGTATAAATTACTTTCCAACTATTCAAATCAATCAATATTTTTTTATTTATTTGCAAAAGATGGTACCAAATAACATACGAAATTTCTTGTGAAAGATAATATTAAATTATATAAGTACTACAAATATAAAGAAATAGTTTAGACACTTTTACCTAAAAAAAAAATAAATATATATAGTTATAGAAACCCAATGGTATTAAGGGATAATAAATGTACAAATAACATACGAAATAAAACAAGCAGCACTAGAGACTTTGTAAAGATAATACCTTAACCAGAAGGACCTTCAACCTCTTTGCTAAGGAATCGACGGGAAGGAGCTAAAGGAGGAAGTCATCGAAAGACATCGAAGACAACGAAGACAAATATTTTAAATTTTTAAGTAATTTTGAAATAGTAATAAGTATAATAATTTAAATTTAGCATTTATCTTTATGACACTTTGAAATTACCTTTAGCATTAATCCCGGAAAACGAAATCCGTTACAACTAGTTGATTTTATCAGAAATAGCGAATTTTTATATAGTTTATATTGTAAGGAGGACAATACTTATAAAAATACAAATCAAGCAAAATTAGTTTTAACAATTTTAAATAAATTAACAGGTAAAGCAAAAGTCGCCGTATATGACAAAGAATTTAATACCGTCAAAGAAATAATAAAATTCTTAAAAAGAAAATACTTATCATAACGAGAACCCACTCGATTTCTTAGAACGACTGGGCCAAAAAAGATGCGATTTATACGCACGTATTTATTCAGACAATGAGATACTAGACAAACAGGACGTAATGTATAGGTACGACAAACAGATATCCCATCACGCAGTACATAGCTTACATCCGGCATTAACAGATTTTATTTATCACATTAAATTTGACTCGTTAGAAGACCTAGAAGAAATATTAAGAATAGCGCGGCCCACATTGTTCACAGAATTTATGGGGATAAAAAACACTCTAAAAACAGTCCGGTACAAAATAATATAAAAAGAAAAATTTCGAAAATAATTTTAAAAACAAAGAGTACCGACCAAATTTTAACAACCACCATGATTATCAAAATTACAACCGACCCCATCAGTATCACCGCGAGCAATATGCGTCGTACAATATCCTCAACAATACCGACCGTATCAGCATGAACAAAGTCCAACCTTTAATTCTTATAACAATAACAATCAACATAACTTCCGGCCACAACAGCGAGCAATAGAATATCAAACACCAATTTATAACCAACAATGGGAAGTCACAGTATAAATTTTTTAATAAACCGCCCTCCAAAATTTTAGGCAACAAAATTATCAGCATAGACTCCAACACTGTTTCAATGAGAACCGTTTCTAATAGAGTACAATAGAAGAGGAAAAGGATAAACAGATAAAATTATTACAAGAGCGTATAGAATCATTAGAACAAAGACAGAATCATTTTTTAGAATTAGGCCCGAGCACAAGCAGACCTCCGACCGGATATAACAATTTAAATTCTAAACCGGATTAGATAACCAGGATAAACAATAGAAATTCATGACTTAAACTTAAATAACGATTTACCGAACTTAATTGACAGTATGGGAAATAATGGCTAATTGATACGGGTGCCACAAAAAATTATATACACCCCGATCACATCCCACCGATTCGAACACCTACCGGAACGGCGGAAGGATCACAAAGCGTGATAATTGACCTAATGCCCCTGATTTAATCAAAAAGTAGTTTTTTTTAGCGAAAGGTTTAATATTTTATTGGGCTACGAGACAATGAAAAAACTAAAATTAAAAATTAATTTAGAAAAAAATGAATTAAATTTTAAAAAGAAAAAAAATTCAAATTAGAAAATGACTTATTTTTTATTAATGATAAAAACGAAATAAAAAACTTAATTCGCCACGAACATATTAGTTCGGAAATAAAGGAAGAATTAATCGAAATTATTAGCCAACATGGCGAAGTATTAAAAGGGACGACGAGAATTTAAAATCTACAGGATTAATAAAACATAAAATAATAACAACAAATGAAAATCCAATTTATACGCGTAATTACCGTTACCCGGAACAATTTAAAAACAAATTAATGATGAAGTTCAAAAACTATTAAAAAGTAATATCCTAAGACCTAGCAAATCGCCGTATAATTCTCCGCTTTGGATCGTACCGAAAAAATCAGACGCGTCGGGACAGAAAAAAATTAGAATGGTGATCGATTACAGGAAAGTAAATCAGGCTACAGTAAAGGACAAATTTCCCCTACCGAATATCGAAGATTTATTAAATAGACTAAAGGATCGAAAATATTTTCCACCATAGACCTCGCGTCGGGATTTCACCAAATTGAAATGGATAAAGATTCAATAGCTAAAACCGCGTTCTCCACCGAAAATGGGCATTTTGAGTTTCTACGTATGCCTTTTGGCTTGTGTAATGCACCCCCAACCTTTCAGAGAGCGATGACGATGATGATACAAAATATCCCCAATTCTATGATTTACATCGACGATATAATAGTCTACTCAAAAAACGAAAAAAGAACATTTAAAAGATTTAAAAAGAGTATTTGAAGCCCTAAAAGAACATAACCTATCAATACAATTAGATAAAACGGAATTTTTTAAAACAGAATTAAACTTTTTAGGCTACATCGTAACCCCAGACGGATTAAAAACAGACGAGAAAAAGATAGAAGCAATTTTAAATTTCCCCATTCCGCGTAATGAAAAGACGACAAGACAATTTTTGGGCATGACGGGATACTATAGAAAGTTTATTAAAAATTACGCAAAAATTACCAGACCGATTTCTAATTCATTAAAAACAAAAATTTATGGCACAAAGGAAATTAAAGAAGCATGTCAAACCCTAACGGAAATGATGAGTAACACACCAATTTTAAATTATCCGGATTGGGGACGACCATTTATATTAACTACAGACGCCCAGTAATAAAGCCATCGGAGCCGTGCTCTCACAAAAAGACGAAAATGAAATAGAACACCCAGTAGCATTCGCGTCCCGAGTATTACAAAAATGCGGAATTAAATTATAGTTCAATAGAGAAAGATTACTAGCGGTAGTTTGGGCAACCCAACACTTTAAGCCTTATTTATACGGTACAAAATTTCTTTTATGCACGGACCATAAACCTTTAACGTGGATTTTTTTCAATGAAAAATGGTAACACGCGCATAATGAAGTGGGTTTGGAAATTACAAGAATTTGAATTCGAAGTTAAACACATTCAGGGAAAAACAAATTACGTGGCCGATGCACTTTCCAGGGGAAGCGACGAATTGAATCATAATAGCGACGTGGAGGAAATGGACGTCGAAGAATTATTAAACCAGGAAATAGCGGACGAAAACAATTCCGAATATGACGCGATAATAGAGGACTTAGAAGTACCGCCGGAGATGATTTAGAGACAATCCATTCCCAGGAATCTAGTAACGAACAAGTACGAATTTGTGAACCCGAAAAATGTATAAACATAGAAAAAAATCAAATAATTATAAAAAGGGGAATACAAAAATTAATTTCACTAAACCATTTGGGAAACGCCGATACGAATTAAACATTTATGCTAAATCAGATATCGCTTCATTATTAGAACAGATACTCGAACCTAATAAAACATACGGGATAATTTGTAAATCACCTAACGAAATAACCGAAAATTTATATGACGATTATTTTAGAACAATACAGCAAATAATAGAAACGGAATATCCATCGGTTTAAATTGAAAAAATATAACAAATTGTAAATGACGTCGAAAATCCGAATGAACAAATAGAAATTATAGATAATTATCATTTAGGCAAACAAAGCATAGGGGTATAAACGAAACATTCGAAAAACTTAAAAAAGAATATTATTTTTCAGGGATGCAAAATAAAATAGCGGAGTATATTAATAAATGCGAAACTTGTAAAGTTACGAAATATGACCGAAAACCTATAAAGACCAAATTTCAAATTACACCTACACCAGAAAGACCGTTTCAGGAATTAATGATTGACATTTTTAATTTTAACAACGCGATAATTTTCACAGCAGTAGACACATTTTCGAAACATTTATTTGCTCAAACCCTACAATCAAAGAACGCAATTAATATTTGTAACGCACTGACTAACTATATGACATACTTTCCCACACCTCTACAAATATCATTAGACCAAGGGACGAAATGAAAAAATAATTTAGTAAAACAGTTTTGTGAAGAAAATAATATTGTCTTACATTATACTTCAGCCAGCCACTCAAACTCTTTGGGATTATTGAACAGAGTCCACTCTACCCTAAACGAATTATTGAGAATAATAGGAAAAGAAAAAGATAAATGTTCAATGCAACAAAATTAAGATTAGCGGTAATAGCGTATAATAATACCTTAAACAATAATTAAAATTAACTCCTAATGAAATTACTTTTGGAACCTCCAGATTAGAATCAAACGAAAACATCGACCTGACAGAACAATACGTATTAAAATATCACAAGGACCAACAACAATTATTACATAAATTAATTAGATCCAAATAAATGACGAAAAAGAAACAAGGACTGAAAAATTAAATAAAAATATAGAGAGACCCTTTGGATATTCAACGACAATTAGGAGAGATGTAGAATATTTAAAAAATACCCAAGCAAAATAAAGAGTAGAGACAAATTTAAAAAAGTAAATGTACTAGTGAAAGATAAGAGACCGATTAAAACCCATATTGACAATATTAAAAGGCCCACTAGAAAAAAGAGAAAAAGAAAACAATATATTTCAGACGACGATAATGAATCCATTCGCTTAAATATTTCGGATGTCTCGGATAACTATGACTCAGATAATGATTCTGATTAAAAATATTTAATTTTATTTAAACAATATGAAAATGTCCTTAAAATCTTTTATTTTAAATATAATAAATATAATGGTATTAGGAGTAATGTTTATGTTATATTGAAAAGAATTATCTGTATTAAACTGACAATGCTGTAGTTTATTTTAATAAAGTCGGACTTTTTGTATTTTGTTGTAAAATATTATATTCCATGTTAATAATGTAAAAGATCATTCAAAGCATTATTTTATTTCACGATAATATTCTGTTTGATTTATTTTGTAATTAATATTTTGGAGAACTATAATAAATATTATTTTTTTGTCTAGCAGCACTAGGACTTTGTAAAGATAATATTAAATTATATAAGTACTACAAATATAAAGAAATAGTTTAGACACTTTTACCTAAAAAAAAAATAAAGTATAATATAAACTAATTATAAGGTCCAAAATAAATATGATAATAAGAAATATAAAACCTAAAATAATTATCAACTTTGGGGGGGGGGAGAAGTTAATAAACCCAAGATCAATGCAATTACAAGGTATAATTTATACTTCCCACCAAGTCTATTAATAGTCAAAATTGAATTTATTAAATAACTAAGATATTTAGAATTTAATCAGAGAATCAGTGACCCAGTAATTTAGAAAAGAACCACAATAAGACCATAGTCAGAACCCTATTCCAAAAATAAAAAACATTTAGCTTTTCAGTCAATGGCACAACATATTACAAAATAATATAGTCTATTTAATTTTTGAACACAATCTACATTTAAGATTTCCTCTATAGAAAATGATTCAGAAATGTATGTACCTAAGAATTTTTTCCTCTGCTCTTCAAATTTTATGCACTGAGTGAGAAAATGGCTCAAGAGATCCGACACCAAACCACCGCAGGCCATGCAGGCTTCGCTGGATTTCATAATTAGTGTTGTGTCCTTTATAAACACCTTTAGGTAATCCCCGCTTGAGACTCTTAGGCGACCCACAACTCTGATTTTCTTAAAATTTGTCTGAAACAGCATGTAATCTTCCGGGCTTGCTATATTAAAATTGCATATTTTTCTATACCTAGGGTTGTTGGTGGAATTCAAAATTCTGTTTACATCCTTTGAAAACTGATGGTTCTTCATCTTTTCTAGGATGTCTTCTTTAAACGTGCTCAGTCCTTGGGGTAGTACTCTTGAGAACAAGTTTTGGCAACCCAACTCCACTGCAATCGATTTTACTTGGGTCACCCAATTGTATGCTTCCAATTGGGTATGCTCCCATTCCAAGATAAAAAAGTTTTTCCCATAATAGCATATGGTTGATAGAGTCGAAAGCTTTCCTGAGGTCTACAAACACTGCATAAACATAGCTTCCTTTTGTCCTAAGATTTATACTAATTACTGAATACAGAGTGAATAAATGGTCGATACATCCTCTGCCCGATTTGAAATCCGCCTGCTCCTCTGGTATCAACTTTTCTGCTTCTGCCCAACTCGTAATCCTGTTCCTCAGAATGCTGGTAAATAACTTCATAATCGTATTGAGCAATGCTATTCCTCTATAATTATTTGGGTCCTTTTTATCACCTTTTTTGTAGAGGAGGTGAAGGTTGGCTTTAGCCCATGATTGTGGGATTTCTTTTGAGTTCAGTCCCACGTTGAATAAGTTTAACAGATAATGCTCCCAAGAAGGGTTGAGATGCTTGATAACTTCATAAGTAATATTATCGGGGCCTGGGGATTTTCTGTTTTTACTGGCACGGATATTGTACTGTAGTTCCTCCAATGAGATATCCATATCAAGCAGCGGATGCGATACAGAGTAAAACCTTATGTCCTGGATAACTTTTTGACCATACAAAGTCCGGTAATAGCTGGTCCAATCTTCAAGATTAATATCGTTACTCGGGTTTTTAAATGGCGTCAGGGTATTTACAGTTCTCCAGAGCTGTCTGCTGTTCCTCACATTTCTCAGGTCAGTTATGACTTGTATGCGAATATCCGTCTTCTTGATTTTTATTAGTCTTCTGTATTCTTCTCTAGCTTGAAGGTAATCCGTTAGAAAATCAGGCAGTGAGCTATTCTTCTGTATTGTTCTTTGCAGCTTTTTCAGTCTTCTTTTATATATACTGCATTCCTGATCAAACCATTGATGCATTGGGTAGTGATTAGTTTGGGTGACCTGCTTTATGTACATTAGTCCTGTTTCTAATAAGTTTTCGTACATTGTTTGCTTAAAGTTATCATAAAGAAGGTTCACATCTTCTGAATGGAAATAAATTTTTTCTGAGCACGAAATTTTATCAGAGAACAGGTATGCTTTTTCCTCATCCCAATCTGCATGTTTTGTGACTAAGTATTTCATTTGCCAGGGTTTTTTTATGAGTTTTGGGCTTATTCCTATCAAAATATTGTATGGAGGTGACGCAAGCCATGTGATCCAAGGTATCCGACATGTTAAAAATTTCCATATCCAAAAATGGGTCCAGGAGGTTTTCATTTATCCAAACCAAGTCTATTATAGATCTTCCTTTGGTTGTGATGAATGAGAATTTGCCCGGTCTGTCCGACACACTACGACCATTGCAAAGAATCATTCCCTGTGATTCCAAAGCTTCAACTAGAAGTTTGCCTCGCCTATTTACTTGGTTGTGACAGGATAATCTTTTGCTGTAAAGGCATGTTCCCTCTAAGAACTCCTTATCTAGACCATTAAGCTCATCTACATGCCCATTGAAGTCACCATTTAGAATAACATAGCTATGAGGATAGTTAGATTTAAAGCAAGTGATTACTGCATGAAGTTCATCTAAGCAGGAACTAATATCGCTGTTTGGGGGCAGGTAAATATTTCCTATTATTAATGGTATATTAGCTAGTTGTGCTTTCAAAAATAACCAAAAACGGCTCCTCGCCAATATCGTAGTGCCTCCAGCAATGCTATCATGAATCAATGTAGCTAATCCCCCACTGGCTCTGCCTGTTAAATGTATTTTTATTGCAGGGGAACAGAATAGAAAGTAATCAGACAGCCGCTGTGGTACTTTAAAATCACCAGTTAACCAGGTTTCAACTAAACATATAATTTTATTTTTACGAATGACGTCCGATTCCTTACCTAAATACCCTAAATTTTTGTAACCATTAATATTGCAAAATAAAACTTGTAACACTTCTATAAAATCATTTTTTCCAGTTAGAGTGTGGTCATGATGAATTTTGTAATGATGAGCTTCGTGGCCTGAATTTGTACTCTTTCAACTTTTCTTCCATTTTTCTCCGTTTTGTTATTTGAAGAAGTTCCGATTCCTTCTGGCTGTCACCTAAGTCCTCCGATAATGTCTCTACCTCATTAAGTCGATAAACAGTACCCCTTATTTTAAAAAGTCCTTTTCTGTAAGACGTATGAGGGTCAATACACTTAAGTTTATTTATGGTATTAAAGATTTTTTTACCTAGTTCCCTTTCTTCTGGGGTTTTATCATGGTTTATGAAGATATTTTTGGACCTAAGGGTATCTTTGCTTTTAAAAATTTTATATTTTATGGAATTACTATTTAGTGAAACGAGTATAGGTCCCTTACCTATTCTAAAACAACTGCTTACCGCATAATCTGGCAGTACTACATTCACACTATCTAAAGCATCCCTCACTTTTTTTATTACATCTTCATTTTCTGTAACAGGGATATTGTGAATAATGAAGTTATTTCGGCGTAGTTGCCGCTTGAGGAATTGTATCTCCTCCTCCAGGCTGTCATTTTTTTGTTCCAACTTTATACAGGTTTTTTATAAGGAGTCTAGCTCCATAATTGCATCAGCCACAAGTTTATTGTTTGTTTCAAGATTGGCATTCATTTCCTTAAGGACCTGCATTATTTCATTATTAGAACACACCATTGTGATCGCGATGTATTTTCTTGAGGATTTCAACGACAATATACCTTTAATGACTGGGAAGGCACTGAATTATTCTGATAGTATATTGATGGGGGCTGACATGCGCAGTATTTATCAATATGGCTCCACTCACCTGCTTCTATTGATTTTCCTATCGAACTTTACTCCAATATGAAAACCCGTAGCAAGTTCCACTTGTCACAGAACCTCACCGCCCTAATAAATGTTATACCAGAAGTCACTATAACAATTTTTAGCCGCTAAAAACACTTATTTCTAGAACTATTAGGACCGTTAACACAGAGACGACACGAACGTGGCACTAGCGCTGACTAGACTCCAACTATTCCTAACTAAGCTATGAAGTCAAAAATTATCGCATATTCCATGCACTCTACAACCCTCATTTCAGCACTCATTGGCTGGACTATACATGGCGAATTCTTAATCGTGTTATGATCACTTCCACACTACGTCTGGGACTGCAGGAACTGCTCCATTGTTTTACGTCTATTTTTATGGCCTTAGGTTTACTTGCTGGGCTGCGATACCACAATGTCTGCCTATCTTGGAATATCATCTCTATGAAGTGGAATGTCAACTTTTTGTCAGTATTAGCTCTCGTAGTCACTGAACATTGTTTCATAAGTGAATTAATGCTGTCATATTTTTTTTTTCACCATTCATGAATTTATTGATTAATGTTCTGTGTCCAAAAATTCAAACTTATGCCTTCGAAGTGCTTAACACTAGACCACGCACGGCAACAAAGGAATTAAAATGTGTTGATCTAAAAATTATTAATCTGTGATTTGCTAATATCATTATAAAGGCAGGACATTTTCAATGTTGTAGTAGCCGAGTGTATTAAAACGTTAACCCTTATTCTTGCAAGGAGAACTACAGTTCCTTTGAACTTTACCAAAATATTTTTTACGAAGTCACTCGCTGGATTTGGACCTCGTAAACAGTGTAATGCTTTTAAGATGAACCTCCTCATCAAATTGACAAACACAACGAGCTGTTCGACAATTGTCACGATAAGTTGAGTTCGGCGGTTGAACATTGCTCGGCTAGTCAGATATGTTTACCACAATTTTCGGTTAAATATTCGTTGTTTTGCAAAACTGTATTCTGAATCGTATAGATTGAGTTGTACTATAGTAAACAACTGAAAACATTTAGAAACTTCCAATCAACTTTTATAATTGAAAAGGCGACCTCAGTTTCATATGCCAGTAAAATAAAATATCATTTTTTCTGTTTTTGCTCGGAAAAGAGCTAACAATTTAATTCCAGAAACCGAAGCGGCACCAGTCGAAATCCGGTTTGGGAGAATTGTTAAGAAATTTTTATCTTGGCAGATACCCGGAATAAATCTTGACCTGTGTTTACTTATTTTCACTCAGTCTAGAATGATTTTATAATCTATGAGGAATGAAAATAACACTCAGAGGTATTTATTCTATTGTATATACATAATGTTTCGTAATAATTTTCTCTTTCTTTGCCTCTAAAACAGAACAAGATCAATTTTGAGACATGGAGAGTCTCGTTATCAATGCGTCTGTTTAATGTTATCAATTAAATGGAATAACAAAGCTACAGGAAAGTTTAAAGTTTAAATTTTAACAACGAGGCATTGATAGGTAGTTCTATTAGATTATCATCGTTTTTTTTTTTAACCATTCTTGTTTTATTATATTATTTTTAATAAGATGAACAATAGCGGGAAATATGAACGGTGTTATTTCTGTAAAAACATGGCATTAAACTTAATCACCCAAAGGGTAGTTAGGCTATGTTTACAAAAGACTTAAAAAGTAGGTATTTTAAGCCTTGTTTGTCGCGCTGTGATAATCCTGCCATCAACTGGGAATACCTCCCTTTTATTGCCCAATAAAGGGGTTTCTTTATGGCGGCAGGGTTCTTAATAAATGAATCCGTTCTTCTCTACCCATGTTGAGCCTCTGGTTAATTGTTTAATAAATAGAATCTTTGGTCATAAAAAAATCGTATTAATTCAAACCAATTATTTCTTTTAATAATAAAATCTGAGACAACTATATTTGCCCCTATACTTATTTATTTAAACTATTATAGACATTTGTCTTACAAATATCCAATGGAAATATGTAAGACCACTACCGACTGAGATACGGTCACTCTACACAGATTCCTCACACCAAGGATCCTAAGGTACGCCTCAACGTCTTCTTATTCTCTCTCTCTCTTTCTCAATCTAATCCTGACTTGTATCTATCGGGCTCTACGCTCGTCACTAGCTATTGGTGCTTTACGCACCCCACAATTGAGATGTCAACATTAAAAATAGTTTATTTTATTTTATCCATAAACAAAGAATTTTTCAGTTCTTTTTTTTTTTTTTTCATTCATTAGACACTTGTGTTTACAATCCTTATCATTTCGGTCTCAAAATCGTACCTTTGATTTTTTTCTTTTGCTATCCTAGAATCGCTGTTTTCCCCACAGTGCAACCCCGTGAAAATAATGAATACCTTTTGAACGGAAAGAATTAGAAGACTTCAGTGACGCTGATCGACGAGATTAGATGGGACAGAATGACAATCAATAACTTCTTTTAGACGATGATATCGTCAAAATGACAAAAATAAAACGTGAAGAGACCCTGTTAAACACGAGGCGCGGTGAAGGTTAAAAAACAGTTGATGACCCCTTGCGATATTTTAAGCTAGCGACTACTTTTTCCCATCTTTCTGGCAATTTACGGAGACCAGCTCGGAAGAAGGCTTCGTCTTTTGAGGCTATCTATGAATCCACCCATTTTTTGCAATCTTCATAAGAAGTGAACCGCTGGTCAGTCAGGTCATGTGTCATGCTTCGAAACAAGTAGTAGTCAGAAGGAGCAATGTCTGGAGAATACGGCGGGTTGGATAGGACCTCCCATTTCAGCGTTTCCAGGTATGTTTTGACCGGTTTAGCAGCATGCGGCCGAGCGTTGTCATATTGCAAGATTACCTTGTCGTGCCTTTCCCCAAATAGCGGCCGTTTTTCCTTCAGTGCACGGCTCAAACGCACCAACTAAGTTCGGTAGAGGTCTCCCGTGATCGTTTCATTCGGTTTCAGCAGCTCATAATAGACCACGCCCATCACCTCCGAAACCAGTACTCACAAGTGGGAATCGATGGAGCATAATCCCCATAAGCCTCGCAAAATAACCGATGGGCTTCAGCTGCTTTTTTCTTCAAATGAAAGCAGAAAAGCAAAGCTTCCCGCAAATTCGTCTTACTTGGCATAAAAGTTGACATGTTTAGAGAGCAAAAAAATAATGTTGTTCACACTTCAGAGAAATGACACCTACTAAAAATCAAAGCTAAATGATGACGCTTCAACATGAATATAGCAACAAGTTGGCCCGATGGGATTAGAGACTAGTAATACCATCTCTTATCAATCCTTTAAAATTAATTCCAAGTCCCAATAAATATTTGACAAAAAAAAAAAAAAAAAAAAAAAAAAAAAACAGAAATACGACTTAAAATAAAAGTTTCTAAATACATCAGCACTGGGTAGATGTCCCCGGTCAATATTTTAGGAGAAAAGATGGAATCAAGAACGAAAGTGAAATATATTGTCAAGAGCCCTTCAAAGGGAGAGTGGTATCAATATAAACCCAAAGCTGGTGGCCCTTGAGTGTATCTGACGTACACTAGGAGATATTTTCTATAGGAAAAGCGCTAAGTGCCAGAAATAATAGCTAGATAAGTAGATTGATAGATGGGTAGATAAATAGATACACATAACCGCACCATTCGGAGTTTATGAAGAACAATTTTATTTATTATTATTTTTTTATATAAAAATGTACATTATTAATTATTGTTTACTTTCTGCTAAGTATTTTTTATTGTTAATTTCATTTCCTTTCATTAATAAGAGTATTATTACATTGCGCTATATTTTATTTTATTAAAGGCCATACAATGTGGAATTGTTGAACATTACACGATAGTTATAGTTCAAATGGGATATACTAGTGCTATTAAGTCATTGGATTTAATAACCTGATTCCAAATTGAGTAATAAATGTGAAACCATCAGGTAAACGTCCGACAGGTGAACTGAAACATATATGGGAGGATTCGTGAGACTGATCTGGGGAATTTGGACTCTTATAAGGTGGGATTGAGGGAAGTGTGGGTATCAGTTATTGGTGTAATATTGCAGTTGTATTATTAAGTGACTTTATTGCAGAATATTTTTGTACCACTTTTTCTTCTTTTGCTATGATTAAATAGCCAAATCAATTTATTAGTGTGATGTAGTAAGCGATAAGTGATGATACACGTTTTCCCTCAGCCAGGTATTCTTTTTTTCTATCATATCCTCCATTTATCCTGTTTATACTTAAATTATGGATTGCCCATGTTCATTCAATTGTCGGTGTTTTATTTGCATAGGTATATTTGTTTTAGTTTGGAGGCAGTTTAGCCATTCCCCATAGTTACATGACATTAATGAAATGTCTATGTTTGACTCGAAAAGAACTTTGTACTTTAACAGTGTTTTCCAGCCACTGTTTGCTATTTCTTTATAACCAAGAGACTGTTTTCTCTTACGAGTTTTCCTAAGTAGACAATTTCTGTTACTTGGTTCTATTCCGGTTACTGGGAGTTGTTTTTTCGTTCGGAATGTTAGAAGTTTTAGAACAATGTCTTTTCATTGTTTATTGACTTATCTACAATGTTCAAGTGGTAAAGCAATTCTCCATTAATTTTGATGACTTTTCAGTCCATAAGGTAAATATATCATTTAAAAGATATATAATGACCTTAAGAGATATGATTTCTCCTTATTGTACCCCTTTCATGATTCTATTAATTAGAAACTTCCATATAAGTAGAAGTTTGCTTTGCCTGAATTTATTATTTGTACCATTGATCATTCTCTAGTCTACTTCAGAGAATGATCAAAGTTTTGATAATTTTATTCAAAATTTTGATTATCATATGGAAGGCCAAGAATAAAGTGGGAAGAACAACAATAAAAGTCTAAAAAATGTAATTAAAGTAAGATTTTTATAGTTAATTAATAGTAGATTTAATAGTTATATACCTTGATTAATTAGTTAATTATTTGTTTTTTGCCTATTTACGAAATAAAACTACATTTTTCTTTAGTATTTTTTTCCGCCATATTTATTTTATTTAAAACGTTAATCGAATTTGGTTGATAAGTATGCTATGCTTTTTTCAAAGCTATTTCGGTGCTCGGGGCTGGATCAGCTTTTCTTTAGTTCACCTTTTAACAAGGTAAATATAAATTTAACTTATGAAAAATATTTTGTAGCTTCTGAGCCTACAAATCAATGGTGCGAAGAATATACAAGAATGTAAACATCGAAAAAATAAAAAAACATTGTGCCTAGCTATGAAAAAAATAATATAAAAAAAAAGGAAACAGGCAAAAGGAAAAAATTGTTCACCGAAAAGAGATCGAGGAACCATTATGTTCAATGAAGGACAATAGATTCTTTTGTTGAAAAATAAACAAGGAAAAACATGAATTCAAGTCAATATCTGTTCCTTGCAAAAACAACTATGGCTCGTTGCTCATGAAGAAAGGGGAAATTCTCCAAAAGTATGTATGTTTTTTTCACGTAAGGAAGGAACATTTCAGTTATAAGACGTGATATGTAACTGAAGGCTATAGTGGAGATAAAACTACTTTGATCTTCTTAAAAACCTTTAAAATTTTTGTTTAAATATACCACAGATTATTGCCTTCTGTGTTTCTAGGGTTTTCTTTTTAATACAATCTCACTAAATACGATATCTGTGGATATTTTTAAGTGGTTTATGATTTATTCTAATCCTTCGTTTCATCATAGGGGCCATCAGCGCAAAAAGCTGTCTCCTCGCCTTTATGGTTCAGAACAGCGTTTCATTTTCTTTTTACAACTTAGTTTCCCATGACTGGGTTATAATTAGATTGATAACTCCTCTCAAATAAGGCCTCCTGTACACAAAGAATGCCCCCGTTCTACTCGATTCACTGCGATGATGTGGCATGTAACTATATCTTGTTAACATAAATGTATTAATATAATGTATTAACTATAAATGTATTACCATTTATATTAGAAAATTTGATCCATGTTTAAAAATTATTAAACGTTCGTCGGAAAAATGACATCCGATCTAACAAAGACGACTTTTCGTCAAATTGATAATAGATTAATTAATTGACTAAGATCTATGATATAATGAATTTTTCAAGGGTTACAAAATGTATTAACGGTACAAATGTTTTTTGTAGGTGTCAAAAATCTTCCAACAACTCTCTCCTAACCAACGAGATTTCGCTAGCATTAGTGAGACACCAATTCTCGCAATCGACATTTTTCCTTATGCAGATATTTATTAGTAATACTTACTGGCTATCAGATGTTTGAACAAAGTAAGTAGAATTTCTCCTGTCATTGCATCCTTTTATTACTTCTCTATTGCTTTGAACCTTCATCCGTTCATTCATTTTATATTCGTTTCCAATTCTATAAATATATAAATATTCAAAAGACAAGCAATTTGAAATATAGATTTTTTTATTATTATTATTATTATTTATTTTTTTGATAGGTTTTCCAAACGTTTTATTGAATAAATATTACAAGCTGCCTCTTAAAGGGCAATGAATAATATGGATGACAAAGAATACATTCATACACTATGTACAATTAAATAAAATAAAAATCCTCTAACAATATAAGATATTAATATTACAAAAAGGATGATTAAATAAATCGTGAAATACAAATATAAACAATAGTAATGATAAAGGAGCAGGAAAAAAAAATAATAATAAGCACAGTTACACTATATATACAATCTACACAAACATCCCAAGAAAACCCCAGACAAAGCTTGTCCTCTAACTTATGGGAGGGCAAGCTAAGTAGGCCCCCACTAATCCCAGCGCTCTTCTCTCAGCCGCATCACCAGTGTAAAATCTAGTGGAAGCTGGGAGGGAGCGCCACAGTCGCTCAGGACTTGAATAAAAAAACTGGCCATTGCCAGAACTACAATACTATATAATTATTAGAATAGGTCTCGAGGCCATTGCCGTTTAATCTGCGAGGAGGGTTATAAGGATGTGTGAAGCTGGATAATGAATGTGCCAGAGGGATGGGATCGTTGTAAAGTTATTGATGGAATTTGGAGCATTTGTTATCAGGTCAAGGACAGAAAGTATATTCAGGTCATTATGAAGGGTTTTCTTAAAGTCATATTATGGAGCATTTGCAATGGTACGATGGACTTTGGATTGAAAGGATTGAATGCGTTTTATATTCGATTGTTTAGCTGTTCCCCCACAGTTCAAGTCCATAGGTCCAAATAGGTTTAATGATAGTTTTGCATATGAAGAGTTTGTTTTTCAATGGAAAGATGAGATGTCTTATTTAGTAGTCTGTACAATTGGCTGAAGCGTTTATCAAGTTCTTGCCTTTTAAGTTTAGTGTGTGGGTTCCAGGTAAATCATTTATCTAAGTAGAAGCCAAGATACCGTTTTGTGTCAGCTATGGATAGCGGAATATTATTTATATAAACAGGAGGGCATGTGATATACAGATTACATGAAAGTAAAAATATCAGGCAAAAATAAAATTTGAATTGGCATTCACCAAGGATACAGACATTTTTTTAAAATAAATATTTTAGCTTTGAAAAATTTAAAATGCCACTTGCTTTCAATAACTTACACTATAATGGAATTTTGTTCGTTTTGAATGAAAAATATTGTACCAACAGATAGTAGAAAAAAAAAATGAAGAGGAATGTTTTTGTTATTTTTTGACAAATATTGGATTTATTTCATTTTGAAAGTCGACAACTCAATTGATACAATTCCAATTATTACAAAAAATATGAATTGATTGTGTCGTTTGGCTACAAAGTTATATTTATACAAAGATAGTTTTAGGTTTCATTGCCTTCTCAAAAACCCAGATCCTGTTCCTATTCTTTCTGTAATTATTTCAATGAAAGTACTGCCTAAATCATCCAGAGACCGCTTTAAATCAGACATGTTTTTCGGAGCTATCAGAAAGTTCATTCCCGATTTATAAATGCCCGGATTTTATAGTTTTACAATTTTTATTAGTTAGTTGTTTTTTTTTTGTTTTTTTTTTTTTTTTTTTATTCCAATTCTTCTAGTCTTTTCAGCTTATTAATGCCATAACTGTTGAGGTGCCAGAAGTATATCTGAACTTAAGCCAGGTTTGGTAGTTAGCTAAACTTGGTTTGGGATACCCCGCTTCATCCTCCAAGTATTTCAACTCTAATTCCCGGATTCCAAATTGTGTGTTTCAGTCACCTAGATTAACTAGCTAATGTAAATCTTTGAACGACTGTATATTTAAAAGTTTAAAAGTGTTGTAACAGCTTTTATTTATTATTTTATTATAAAAATATAATCGATTCATCACTTTATGTAAAATATTAATTATTGATACACAGCAATCGTGCAAAAGAAAAAAAAATTACAGAATAAATTTTGATAAAGCAAAACATAGCATTCCGATATATTTTTAAGGAAGGCTATCGTATTTATGTGATTTGTTTATCATTTAAAAGTGTTATAATTTCTTTTTTAAAAATTTAAAAACCAATAACATGTATTTGTTTGTTTTTTTGCAAAACATGAACTGTCTTAAAAGACTTAGCCAAAGAAATAAACAAAAAAAAAAAAAATAAAATAAAAGAACAGATATTCTATCCTTATAAAAGAATTATTAATTAAATTAGTTATTTCCATTAATGCAAACAAATTTGAGGTAAAAGTCACTAATAGCAATTTTTTCCAAAATCAAGAAAAAGTCGGTGTTGATATCATAATTTCCCATAAGTATAAAAAGTCACAAAGTGAATATAACTGTTATTTGTGTACATTAGATGATGAAAAATTTCACTATACAACTATCTGAGAAATTTTTGATTTGCATATTCCCGTTTTTTCCCCTTACTGAAAAAAATTGAGTTTTTTACTTAATGACTTTTACCTCCAAACTGACGAAATATTCAATTTTTATAATAAAATATAAAGATATACAATATAAATAGAGATTAAAAGAAAAATATTCATATAAATTATATTAAAAGTTAGGTAATGCAAAAATAAAATGAAAAAAAAAAACTTTTTCATATAAATTGAAGATCCTTTATATTTAATTTTTATATATGTTTATTAATTTTATTTGGTGCATTAAAATAGATTAGATGATAAATTGAACAATTTTTTAATTTAATAATTAATTGAAATTAATTGTCCTCTATATTTATTTACTGTTTAGTTTTTATGTTCGCGGATATGAATAATTCAGAACAAAATAAAATTATTAGTAGCTGTAAAGTTAATAATGTACTGTTTTTAATCTAAATTTATTACTTGACAATTTTTAAAATAAAAACTTGACTTATTTAAAAACAACACTATTAAATAAAAAAGAAACTGCAGTGCAGTGAAACCGAACTTCCGATTTCTTGGAGCAACACCATAATATTATGTATAGTATATTTGTATTTATCATCGACGGTATATAAATTATAGAATCTTAAAATATATATTAAAATAAAAGATAAAATTTAACTATAGGGTTCCACATACAAGACTAAAACGACAAGAAAATGCCCGTCGTTACAGACTACTTCAACATTTACTAGACAAACGTTCAAAGCTCCCAATTAATTACAAAAGACTCATTTACATGACAGTGAGTAGACCTATTTGGACCTATTCATCTCGTATCCAATCTTTGCAATCCAAAATCCTTCGAAAAATCCTCAATGGTCCTTACTATGTGACCAATAAACTTATCCATAAAGATCTTATTGTTCGATATGTTTCTGATTTAGCCCAAACCAGATACCTATCCTTCCATAGTAAGCTCCATAACCACTCCAATCCACTAGTCTCCCAACTTGCCTCCTCCTCCATCCCTGATAATCCTCCGAGGCGTCTGAAAAGAAGACCTAGAGACCTTTTAGTGTAGATTTTATTGAAGTGCTACTAGTGAGTAGTTCTTCACAAGTTATTTACATGTCATTGTATTCACTGTCAACACATTTACTTGTAGATTATTATGTACAGTTATAAATATCAATAAATGGAAAAAAAAAACTAAAGGGTCGCGAGCAAACGTTGTGACATTGTTTCATCAGATTTACAAATAAGATACTTAATCTGTTTTCGTATAGTTCTCAAAATGGACGATGGTTGTTCATTATGGTGAACTTTTCTTTAGATGAAAAAAATAAAAAATAAAAATAAATTATATTTATCATAATTAACATCACAATACAGATTATTTTATGCATTAATTGGCGTGGAGGCCTCTGAAAGAAGAATTTCATTCACTTATAGAGATTAGGTCAGAATTCACGAGATTCTTGCAGTACACACTTAACCACCACACTTCGGTTGTAAACCAACAGATCGAGAGCCACTGCATACGGAGTTGGATATGTGAAACGGGATAATGGCTGTGCTCGATTGCTATATTTAGATAGGTTTCAATAGAATTCCGATAACTTAAAGGGAATAGCAACAAAGGGAGAGGCAGTTGCGATACAGGGAAAATAAAGGGAGTGTTTTGTTGTTTCTATTTCGAAGTGAAACTGGAATTAACAGTTTGTTTCAGAACTGGTTACAATGATGGCCGGTATAATGGGTACAGTACAATTACAATGGATTTTAATTGTAACTATTTAAGCTTAAGAGCTATACTAAACCATCCAATTCATTTCATATCCAATTTTTCTTTTCATATAACAGGAGTTTCCTATTTCAAAATCTCAACTTGATTTTCTTTCTATACTGGACAATCTTCCGAGGCGTCTGAAATGAAAATGGCTTCGGTACCTTCTCGTATTGAACCTTCATTGAAATTCTACCAGTTGGTATTTGCTTCACAAACAATTTACATGTTATTAATATCGTAATCAGATTTACAAGATGTATTTATTTATTTTTTTTTTTTAAGAAGCAGTCGTAAATTTCAATAAATCGATACTGTTATATAAAAGGACAAGCCGCTTTTAGTTTTTGATCACCAAGCGTGAAAACTACTAAGCCAATTCTGTACCACATTTTATCTACATCACCCTCATAGTTCAAGGAAGGTTTGGAAATAATAAAATTTACAGAGTTTTAATTAAATTATTACTAAAAATCAATAAATATGCAGTGCGTAGTGAATCTTAAAATCTTAAAATATATATTAAAATAAAAGATAAAATTTAACTATAGGGTTCCACATACAAGACTAAAACGACAAGAAAATTCCCGTCGTTACAGACTACTTCAACATTTACTAGACAAACGTTCAAAGCTCCCAATTAATTAAAAAAGACTCATTTACATGACAGTAATTAGACCTATTTGGACCTATTCATTTCGTATCCGATATTTGCAATCCAAAATCCTTCGAAAAATCCTCAATGGTCCTTACTATGTGACCAATAAACTTATCTATAAAAATCTTAATGTTCGATATGTTTCTGATTTAGCCCAAACCAGATACCTATCCTTCCATAGTAAGCTCCATAACCACTCCAATCCACTAGTCTCCCAACTTGCCTCCTCCTCCATCCCTGATAATCCTCCGAGGCGTCTGAAAAGAAGGCCTAGAGACCTTTTAGTGTAGATTTTATTAAAGTGCTACTAGTGAGTAGTTCTTCACAAGTTATTTACATGCCATTGTATTCACTGTCAACACATTTACTTGTTGTATATTATTATGTACAGTTGTAAATATCAATAAATGGAAAAAAAAAAACTAAAGGGTCGCGAGCAAACGTTGAGACATTGTTTCATTAGATTTTCAAATAAGATACTTAATCTGTTTTCGTATAGTTCTCAAAATGGACGATGGTTGTTCATTGTGGTGAACTTTTCGTTAGATGAAAAAAATAAAAATAAAAATTAATTATATTTATCATAATTAACATCACAATACAGATTATTTTATGCATTAATTGGCGTGGAGGCCGTGGATCCCCCGACTTTGTTATCATTAGAGTTTTTGGATTACCCCATATGGTAGCAAATTTAAAGACGTATTCACGCCAAAATAGCATCTCAGTGTTTATTTAGAGAAGAAGAGGAGACAAAAGCTTAAAGAAAATGTCGTTACCCTATTCAAACACACAATTACGGTCCATTCTTCAACAGAAATCTTAGATTGATAGGCAATATTATCTAGAAATATAAAAAAGGAAAACCTATTTATTTACATTTTTACATTAACAACTTGAATCTATTCACAGTTATTAATTAAGAAAAATGCAAATGACGATTATCATATTTTATTATAAAATAATCTTTTGAATTTTAAGTGTGTCTTAAAACATAAAATCATAAGACGTGGTTTTATAGGTTTTCACTATTTTGAAAGAGTCTGTTCTGAGAGATAAATTTATTTCTAGGTAACGGAAATTTGGCTGTCCGAACCCGTTAGAAGGGTGTCCCTTGCATAGTGGTTTAATTTCCTACTACCCAAGCCGGGGTATTTAAAAATTGTCAGTAGAGATGAGTGTCCCTTAAAGAAAGGTGTCCATTTGGATAAGTTTAATTTTAATGATAGTATATTTATGAAATTATTATTTAATATATTATTTGACTGACATTTATTTAACACATAATTTAACAATTAAAATATTTACATTTTAAAAGAAAGTTGGATTTGGATTGATTTTAGATTCTAATTAGGGCTTGAATTACCAAGAGTAGACTTGGAAGTTAGAATTTTTTATTTTTATTTACATGGCCTTTTCCCTCTCCTTTTTCACATTTTTTTTTTCTTTTCAAAGGCTTTAAAAATTAAACTGTTCCATTGAAGAAGTTAGGGCCTTTGTGCTGTACGACTAACTTCTGACAAATGATTTCCGACAAAGAAATCCTTATGGAAACAAAGAAGAAATCTTAGGAGGAAATTTAATTTTTATTTCTGTTTGGAGAGGAATATATTTCATAATGAGATAATTAGCGAAAAATAATGAAATATTTATTTTTATTTGTTTTAAAAACCAATTATAATAGATTTTTTGCATGCTTTTTTTCCAGCAGTAACCCTGTTTGAAGGAATACAAAAATAAACCAACGATATACATGGGTAGGTGGAAATGCCTTCCCCGGTAAAAACAGACTCAACTGTACATTAAATTCACCTCAAAAGGTATTCTTCAACATCATCTACAATCAGAAGCTAACGGTAAAATTGAGGTATGTTCATGTTCATTATCATTGGGTTTTTAACCTTACATTAAAAACTAATAAAATAAATCCTTAATAGTAATAATCAATAAATAAATGTAATAACATAAAATCATTCGATCTGGTGTTGCTTTATTTACATTTTTCTTTTATTTTCTATTCAACAATTTTTTTTTCTTTTGTTTGTATTCCAATGTTTATTATGTTTAAAATACATATTTCCATTAACCGATTATCATAATGTTTTATATACACAAGTAACTGATTTGTATGCAAAATGAAAACACTATGTTTTTCCGGTCTTAAAATTATTTTTTCCATGAAATCGATATGGACCAATAATTTGATCATAACATATGAAAGCTAGTTAAATTTTAAAGTTTTTGAGAGATTTGCAGTTTTGTGGATAGTTATTTTCGGAAAACGGTGAGCGTTGAAGTATTATACGGCATTGTAACTTCCCTAAATAATGTAAATATCAAGCTGATCTTTAGGCCCCAAGTAAAATTCAAGGTTACACGTGCTCTGCTCTTGTAGGAAATTTAATGCTAAATCCGAAAATGTGGTCAAAATGTAAAAATATTTAAACAAAGAACTAGATATTTAAACAAAAAAGAGATATTACAGCTTTTATGAAAAAAATGTGGTTTCCCCCAAAAAATCTTTGAATTATTGTATATGTTTAACGGATTGGAATAGAAAGGTGAGATCTGCAGCATCTTTCTTCATTTTTGATTTAGTTTCACCCTATTTAATTTTTTTTTTACACTTAGAGGTACTCACTCTGTATTTTCCTCTTGTACAAGGACAAAGGAATGAATCTCTATTTTTAAATCTAATCAAGTATGTCTCATGCCCTCTGATCCCTTGTGTAGTTTGTTCATATAGTGAAGTCATTTATGAATATGATTTGTGATGTAAGTTTATAAGTCTGAAATGAAACAATGTTGTGCTGCTCTATAACTTGAGTGTGTAGCTTGTGCTTCAGATGCTCCTATGATACGAACGTATATGACAAAGGAAGGGAGGGATCATTAGAATTCCCTTTTGTAGCCTTGTCAGCTAAATGGTTATCTAGTATATATGAATGTTCTTTTATCTATTTCAATGAAATCAGATAATGGGATAATGACACTATCTGTTTGTTATCATGTATAGAGTACATCGGCTTTCCGTGAGTATTCTAATAATCATGATGTTTGAATATTATAAAACATATAACTCTGGTCGCTACTCCAGAAAACTTATGATCGATATTAGAAATTCTAAAATTATTAAATTAAAAAAAAACAACAAATAAAACTTAGTATGATTTATTTAAATGATGCCTGTGTTACATATTGGTACGAGAATTGGTAATGAGTGAGCTAAGAACCACCTAATATCACACAAATCATATAAATTAAACGTTAAAATTCGTTTGATATAGAACATAATAGAAAAAAAGAATTATTCTACAGTAATGACCCCTTAGAATAGTATAAAAAACACAAGAAATAAAATACAATGAGACTGGATACCCAAAAAAATACAAGTTATTGATAATTTGTGTCACTATTTACAATTAAACAAATATATTTTTGTAAAATGAAATTTCCATAATTATAGGAAGAATAGAAAGTACTGGTATACATCTATGCATATGCCTATGCAATATTAGAATGAGGAAAATATTTGAATAAAAATCGCTAATAAGTATCATTTTGGAGAGAAAGGAGATATTAAAACTGGAAGGATTTAAATGTGGATAGAGATGAAGCATTAAGGATGTTATGGGTTAGAGAGGAAGTTGAACGGGAAATAAAGGAATGGTCAAATGATGCACTCTTATAGGACGAAGTATACAGATCTGTATATGTGAGTCCGTGTCTGTATTCAATATGCTTCATATATCTCAGATTATTCTAAGGGTAACATTGTTTCTGTTGAACTAAATGAGAAAGAATAATGCATGAATGATAACAGTCAGACATGGGTCTTAAAATAGATGAAAACGCAAAGAACAAAACGGTAACTATTCCGGAAGAGGGGGCCCTGCCTTCTTACCTTCTTAGCCTAATTAATCCTGGGACAATGGGCGCAGGGTAAAAAAAGGTTTCATTGTTAAAACTCAATATGGCATTAAACAAGTTTTTTCACGAGATGGCTAATTGTTTTCTGAAAAATTCAAGTATGCCATCATTTTCTATTCATTCTTCTAGATCGGATAGTTTGCTGTCTCTGTTATCGCGTTTATTAAGCATTAAAAAAAAAAAAAATGTTTAGAAGAACTTTTTGTGATACTTAGATTTGTTTCTATTTTGTTTAATAAATATTTTGTCACCATGGTCATAGTGCTGACAAGCAGTTAATTTAATATATCTATAATAATATAAATACATCAAAGAAAACACGTGAAATAATATATATATATATATATATATATATATATTTTTTTTTTTTTTTTTTTTTTTTTTTTTTTTTTTGTGTCTGTTGGCTTTACAGACCTTGCAGTTCCTTGGCCGCCTAAACTAGCCTTCACTTCTGCTTATCTTGGGCTATCGCTTCCACTTTGTTGCCTGTAGTTATCTTCTGGTATCCTTTTCGTGTGAAGCTTGAGTCGTTACCGTTTTACCACAAATTTTCTGAGACTGATTTAAGGTTTCTTAATGGGGAGGATTTTACAAGATGGAGTTATTAGCCCTATGCCAAACCCCCATCCTGGAGAGCCAGAAGCTATGTCATACACAGGGGTCGCTCATTTCCCTGTGACTACCAGGGTGAGGACAGTATACTGCCCCATGTGGGAATCGAACCCATATGGTATTAGCCTGGACTCTGTGGTCTTACCAGGAGGGCAGTCACTCGTTGAAGGTCTGTCCACGCTCGACAGTGCTTAACTTCAAATATCTATTGCAAATTTCTTTATATATATATATATATATATATATATATATATATATATATATATTTTTTTTTTTTTTTTTTTTTTTGGTGTCTGTTGGCTTAACAGACCTTGCAGTTCCTTGGCCGCCTAAAATTGGGGGCTATCGCTTCCACTTTGTTGCCTGTAGTTATCTTCTGGTATCCTTTTCGTGTGAAGCTTGATCGTTACCGTTTTAAGAGACTGATTTAAGGTTTCTTAATGGGGAGGATTTTACAAGATGGATTATTAGCCGCCAAACCCCCATCCTGGAGACCAGAAGCTATGTCATACACAGGGGTTCATTTTCCCTGTGACTTGAGGACAGTATAACTGCCCCATGTGGGAATCGAACCCATATGGTATTAACGCCTGGACTCTGTGGTCTTACCAGAGGGCAGTCACTCGTGAAGGTCTGTCCACGCTCGACAGTGCTTAACTTCAAATATCTATTGCAAATTTCTTTATATATATATATATATATATATATATATATATATATATACATATATATATTATCTATATCTATATATATATATATATATATGTAATTTTTCTTGATATTAGTCATTATTATTAAATATATTTTTTTATTTTTTGAAGAGAAAAGATTGACCCGGTCGGGATTCGAACCCGAATTTCCACCTCTCTAGTGTGGCGCCTTATCCAACTAGGCCACCGGGGTCGTATCCGAACCAGGCAAATCCTCTCTCTTTCAGTGATCCATAACCCCCGGGCACTCGCAATTCGCGATGTAATTCCGGGATGAATGTTCAATTGAACATTACATTTAAATTTGGATCTCGTGACAATCCGTCACCGTTTTTAAATATATGTAATTTTTCTTGATATTACTCATTATTATTAAATATTATTTTTATTTTTGAAGAGAAAAGATTTGACCCGGCGGGATTCGAACCGAATTTTCCACCTCTCTAGTGTGGCGCCTTATCCAACTAGGCCACCGGGGTCGTACTCGAACCAGGCAAATCCTCTCTCTTCAGTGATCCATAACCCCCGGGCACTCGCAATTCGCGATGTAATTCCGGGGATGAATGTTCAATTGAACATTACATTTAAATTTGGATCTCGTGACAATCCGTCACCGTTTTAAATATATGTATTTTTTCTTGATATTACTCATTATTATTAAATATATTATTTTATTTTTTGAAGAGAAAAGATTTGACCCGGTCGGGAGTGCCCGGGGGTTATGGATTACTGAAGAGAGAGGATTTGCCTGGTTCGGATACGACCCCGGTGGCCTAGTTGGATAAGGCGCCACACTAGAGAGGTGGAAATTCGGGTTCGAATCCCGACCGGGTCAAATCTTTTCTCTTCAAAAAATAAAATAATAAATTTAATAATAATGAGTAATATCAAGAAAAATTACATATATTTAAAACGGTGACGGATTGTCCCACGAGATCCAAATTTAAATGTAATGTTCAATTGAACATTCATCCCCGGAATTACATCGCGAATTGCAAGTGCCCGGGGGTTATGGATCACTGAAGAGAGAGGATTTGCCTGGTTCGGATACGACCCCGGTGGCCTAGTTGGATAAGGCGCCACACTAGAGAGGTGGAAATTCGGGTTCGAATCCCGACCGGGTCAAATCTTTTCTCTTCAAAAAATAAAATAATATATTTAATAAGTAATGAGTAATATCAAGAAAAATTACATATATTTAAAACGGTGACGGATTGTCACGAGATCCAATGCGAGTGCCCGGGGGTTATGGATCACTGAAGAGAGGAGGGGGTTTGCCTGGTTCGGATACGACCCCGGTGGCCTAGTTGGATAAGGCGCCACACTAGAGAGGTGGAAATTCGGGTTCGAATCCCGACCGGGTCAAATCTTTTCTCTTCAAAAAATAAAATAATATATTTAATAATAATGAGTAATATCAAGAAAAATTACATATATTTAAAACGGTGACGGATTGTCACGAGATCCAAATTAAAATGTAATGTTCAATTGAACATTCATCCCCGGAATTACATCGCGAATTGCGAGTGCCCGGGGGTTATGGATCACTGAAGAGAGAGGATTTGCCTGGTTCGGATACGACCCCGGTGGCCTAGTTGGATAAGGCGCCACACTAGAGAGGTGGAAATTCGGGTTCGAATCCCGACCGGGTCAAATCTTTTCTCTTCAAAAAATAAAATAATATATAATAATATATATATATATATATATATATATATATATATATATATATATATATCTATATATACATATATATGTTAATTATTTTTTGAACGAGCTCAAATCTTTACTCTGATTATTAGTAATAAAAGGTCACTCACAAAAGTTGAAATAGATTAGGGTGCGTCAAGGATATTATGAAACAAAGGATATTATTTCAATGGGTTTAAGAATTAAGGATGAGGATGAGCTGGAGGATTGTGTAGAAATTTATAAGAAGAAAATATTATTATTTCGAAACACGGTTCTTGATGGCAATTATTTTGGAGGTGGTCAAAAAATATTAGACATGTATTTTGCTGTTCCGAGTAGTGGGATCATGGGTTTAATATTTCATAAATGAGTTAGAAATCTTACAAGATGAACGAACACAACTCATATTGGCCATTTTTTGACTTACGAACTTACAATTACATAAATATAAAAACATGTTTTATAATTCCAATCAATTTAAAAATAGCTTTTAATAAGTGGGATTTCGATTAATAACTGTGAAAACAACGTTTACTTAATAAGCTCTTAGTTCACGATATTATTAAAAGGTTCTCGAACGAGAAATCCCTGAGTGGGTAATCATGAAAATTGTTGAATCTGTTCTCCGATTTCTGCCAATAGCTACACTATTGACTTCGTAAACCTTTTCGTTCGCGGTGTTAACATTGAAATTATTCATAAAGAGAGTTTGAAAAAAACAAAAGGAAAAAAAAAACAACAATAATAATAAAAAAAGATAACTTTCTCTATTATCTTCAGGAAATTGAATACAATAAAATGTTTTGTTATTAAATAATTCGTCTGTCCATAGTGGTAATATTTCCTGGAACAATCAAGCTCAGGTATTAGAAGCTTTATCACCTATCGTATACCGAGCCTAAAAATCGTGCAGTATTTTTCCTTATAATTGTTGGTTTTTTTACTATTGATCTCGATATAGGAATGGCTATAAACTTCAATATGTCAGTAACTTTTAATAACTAAAAAAATGAAATGTATTGCTTTGGATGTAACAGAAAATTATGGACTTCATTATAATATCTGAAAAATATAATACTATTAAAACGTCTCCAAAATAACTCATATCAAAACAACCCATCTCAAGTGAAATCAGAACTTGAAGTTCTAAACTAACCCAAGAGTCTTAAGGTAAGTTCTGTAAGTCAGAAGCTGTCCGTCATTTAACTAGCAGTTGTATTAACTTCGTTCAAATTATTTCTTAACATAGTTTAGGACTGGAAAATTTACAGAAAGTTTGGAATCATAGAACATGCATTAGTAAGAATTATCTCCCCTTTCTAAGTTTATTTGAAATTTAATAAACTATTAAATATAAAAATCAATGCTATTTATATACAATAATTACATACACTAAATAATATATTTAGAAAAACAACAACAAGTATATGTGTTTTTTATATGGTGTGTTCAGTAACAAACACGAAATCTCTACATTACATTAATGTAAAAATAATTATTATATTATATTATTTCTGCTCTGATATAAGACATGTAAAAGTTGATAATAGAAGGGAAAATAAAGGGAGTCATAATTATCATGATTTTAATCATGGTTTATGATTTTTCGATTTTACAACATTTTTACAACTAATGATGGTGTAGGGCAACCTTGTGCTGGTGGTAGTGCTTACTGTTCTGGTTCTGGGTGCTGGTGGCGTGGTGATGATCGTGATGGCTGCTCCCACTACCTCCTTCTAGGCCACTCGCCTGCCTTTTCGGCAACCTGCCGCCGGGCCACTCACGGCTCCGCCAACCTCCCCTGACTGTAACAATATTCTACTATCCCTGTTGAACAGCACCGCTACCTAGGACTACTTCTAGACAAACGTCTTGGAATCCACATTCAAGAATAAAACGACAAGAAACTGCTCGCCATATTATACTTCTTCAAGATTAATTGATAGAACATTCAAAGCTTCCATTGATTCATAAATATTTTAATATACCTGATAGTAATTAGACATATTAGACCTAGTACCTAATCTTTAAAATAAACTTATCTTCAACAATCTGAATGTTCCATATGCTGCTGATTTAGCAAAAACCAGATACATATTCTTGCATAGTAAACCCCATATCCACTCATATTTACTAGTGTCTTAACTTTATTCCTATTATATCAGTGATAAACCTCTTAGGTGTTTAAAAAGAAGATGGCCTTGGTACCTTCTAATACAGTACTTTTAATGAGGTGCCACCAATGAGGTTACTGAACAAGCAATTGTCATTTTCTGTAATAATTTTCCTACATATTTACTGAATGCATAGTTGTAAATACCATTAAAAATATGGTTTTTAAAACCATATTATCAGTAGACATTAATATTGTAATCTTAGAACTCCAAGATTAGTACAGGAATATTATAGTAAATTATCTAGGAAGGAATTTAAAGATTGTACTTAAAGGGCGATGGAAGGGGGCGGAAGGAGGGGTGATAATGGTAGCGAGGCAGGAAGCAAGGGACGTCGCAGATATTTTAAATAGACGGCGAAAATGAGAAGAAAAAAACTATGGCGGAAAGGCAGCCCTTCCCCGAACCTCCGTGGCCTAATTAAACCTGTGAAAGGGCAAGAGAGAAGAAAGAGGTTTATTGTTGAAACCCAATATGGCATTAAATAAGAAAATAAAAATTGCTTCGTGAAATTTTTATTAATTGTTTGGTAGTTTCAACGGGAAGAAATATTTTACTGTATACATTTTTTTATTTTTTTTTAAACAAACAAACAAGAAATATATATACCCTGGGTTAGATAAAAATTTTTTTAGATAAAAAGTTTTCGTGTTTCCCAGCAAATTTTCTTATATAAATTTCAATCAGTACATTTATTTTGATGCTTTTGTAGTGAAGCCATAATTCCGTCATTGTAGAAGTTTTTACATTTCCGGACGAATTACTAAACCAAGTGATTTGCGTAAGCCTTTCTTGTTGCTAACTTAATACCATTAAGAGAGTTCTGAAGAAACTAAAACAAATCTTAGTCGGCACGAAAAGGTTCGTTCCATACAGTAGGTGCAGGAAAACCTCCCAGCCAATCTCTCAAATCTTTTCTGAAGTCAATAAAGATATGTCTAATTAAGATATGTTGATCTATTATAGTCATTCGACTGTGTTTCTTCCTTTAATCATACTAGTTATTGATTGTAGGGATTTTGTCTTGATCGAGCATCACTTCCTTCATCATTCATTTTGTCAAGTATAATGATCACGAATGTTAAAAAAAAAAAAAAAAAAAAAAAAAAAAAAAAAAAAAAAAAAAAAAAAAAAAAAAAAAAAAAAAAAAAAAAAAGAGGAGATCCAGAAAACTTTTACTCTCTTTTTTTCAAAAAATAAACAGAACCAAGGAAGGGTTATAAATCATTATTGATTTATCTCACATAAGACATTGTTTGCCATCACTACAAATAAAAGCAATCTTAAGTTACACTCAAAAAATAAAAAATAAACAAATATTGGCACTGTTAAAGCTTCCTGCTGTCAAAGCACTGATGAAGCTTCCTTTTTGGAGAGCTACTGCAAAGTTCTACAGCTTAAAAAATTGCTTCATATTTCTTTGTTCAAGCAGTGAATCACAAATGGAAACGCAATTTAATATATTTTTACTATTATTCCATGTGCTAGTCAAGTATCGCGCTTTTATTTGGTACCTTTTCTTGTGTAAATGATATAAAAGCTTGGTTCAATAGCGATGTCGCGAGATTAATTTGACTAGTATTGAAGAATATCATTTATTTATTTTCAACAACTAGCCTGCCTAGGTGAAGTTGGTTCATAATTAAAATTAATATTTCCGAGCATCAACGAATTAATTCTGATACACATTCTCTTAAGCACTCACTATTATAAACTCCACATCAGTTTTGATAAGCATGCGCTGCATTTTTGTTTATTGAGATGTTAAAAAATAAATGAATAAATAAAATAAGATGAAAATTACGACCAGAAATATCAATTTTCAAAGCGTAATAACTTGTGACTGAGGAATTTAATGACGCTATTCTGACAGTTATCTATATAAACGTACCATATTATGAATGGTTGTTTGATGAAACTTGGCTTCATTGGGTAAGGATTGCTAGAGCAAATTTAAAGCCACTCGTTCAAATAAAACGAAATTACTGTTTTCCCAACCCAATATATTGGAGATGTGTACAAAAAGTCATATGACGAGGTCAGATGAAAAAAACCCTTTTGTTGATTTTTAAGCTGGTGGCTGCTATATCATACAATGGGAAGCGTATTTTCTTTTAGTATTTATATTTTCTTTTTATCTTTATTTGGAATGGATATTACAATCTCCCTCCAAAAATTTAATATGTAATATGGATGATGTTTATTAAAATCAGGATAGTTTACGAAATCGGATAACTGGTAACAACTGCTGTTATCCTAAACAATGCATTTTTAAAAAAGATATCTGTAATGGCTATTTAAGGTAAAGAAGGTTCTGAAGATGATCGATCCAGGACTGATAAAAAATAATAAATAATTATTTGCTTCTCTCGGACTTTAACTTTGACCCGACAGATCCACTGATATATCAGACCTTATATATATTGAAATAAGCAACAGTTGGTTTTCCAACCAACTACGAGCAGTTTAATGTTTTGTTAATTATTAGACATTAGGAAATTTACAAACGCGAGGCGAAAGGGTTTGTAGTTAACCAATAATTTTAAAAAAGAATTTTAAATTACTTTTGTACAAGTGTTGTTTGTGAACAAATAGTAATTAATCATTACCATAAATAATTATTTACTTAAGATTGTTGCCTCTAAGTCATCCCTTAAAATTATTAGTTAGCTATGAATCCATTAGTCTGCCATTTTGAAATTTTGAGAATCACTCACCAAACGTCCGTAAAAACTATTTATAGGAGTTTTCAAAAATGCGAGAATATAAAAATCCAAATTTTAAATTGAGCCTAAAAAAATCCCACAACTCTAGCTCAATCAAGAGAAATGTTCGAATTCATAATCGAAATAATGTTCGGCGAATTCAAATATTTTTGCGCGGATTTTGGGATTTTTTTAATATAATCCTAGCTTCGAAGCCGATCAAAATATATATATATATATATAAAAAAAAAAAAATGACATTTCTTTAAATCCCTATAAGGACACCCTTCATAGTAAATTCCATTAGATTCTGAGGTGGTAAGGTTTACCCGGTTACCTTAATTAATTTTTTTTTCTCTTTTTATAGATTGGACAATAGTTATCCCTATGACCCGTACCATAACTGAATGTAACACTTATTAGAAGAAGTGATAGATTTTTAAACATGAGATATATCACTACCTATCACGTGGAGATTTAAATAATTGAAACAAGTGATCCCTTAATTTATTCTATTCTATTGATAAGCTTAAACAATATCCGATAACAGGTAAGGCAATCTTGACTAAAGGCTGGTGCCAGGAGAGCTTATGTTATTAATATTGATGACAGAGAAGGATTGCTATCATCAGCCAATCTGCATTGGGTAATCGGCCTCCTCTCAACAGCTCAACCCCAGGGATAGAGTCCGCTCAACAAAATCCCACATTTTAAATAAAAATTGAATATATATATATATATATATATATATATATATATATATATATATATATATATATATATATATATATATATATATATATATATATTTTTTTTTGTTTCTCTGAATTTTGTAATTATAGTGTACTACGTAAACATGATGGATAAAGTAATAAATTCAAAGATGATACACACATGTATCTAAGAATAAATTAAAAAAGTTAAATACAATGATGTGTTGCCTGGCTGCATTAATTTCGCTTTAGCTAAAAAAGTTTAAAATTATATTTATATTTATATATAATACAGCTGGCATCCTGACTCATCCTACCACTGTCCTCACCACTTACCCTGATAAAACATGTGTCTTATCAGTAAATAATAATCCTTACGTTGCATCACTACAATTCGTTAAAAACCTACGAATTCCTGTCCTACATTATCCTTTAATATTCCACTAATCCCTGTTGAACAGATCCGATAACTAGGATTCCACTTGGACAAACGTCTTACTTGGAATCCACATACAAGACTAAAACGACAAGAAACTGCAAGTCGTTACAGACTACTTCAACATTTACTAGACAAACGTTCAAAGCTCCCAATTAATTACAAAGGACTCATTTACATGACTGTAATTAGACCTATTTGGACTACGGAAATGAGCTTTGTGGCTTCAATAAACCATCCAATTCATCTCGTATCCAATCCTTGCAATCCAAAATCCTTCGAAAAATCCTCAATGCTCCTTACTTTGTGACCTATAGACTTATCCATAAAGATCTTAATGTTCCTTATGTTGCTGATTTAGCCCAGACCAAATACCTACCCTTCCATACTAAGCTCCATAACCACTCCAATCCACTAGTCTCCCAACTTGCTCCATTCCCGATAATCCTCCGAGGCGTCTGAAAAGAAGATGGCCTACAGACCTTTTAGCGTAGATTTTTATTGAAGTGCTACTATTGAGTAGTTCCTCATACAAAAGTTATTTATATTCCATTTTATTCATTATCAACACATATACTTGATGTATATTATTTTGTACAGTTGTAAATATCAATAAATGAAGACCAAAAAATTTATTTGTTTTCTAACACTGAATATATCTTAAACGATTCCTTTGACTTAAAGTAGTAAGGTTTGGTGTTTAATGGAAATAGTTTTTGATTATGTAGTTTTTTCATGTGAAATAATAATTGATGAATAATTACACTATGAGATGTCAAAATCATAGGACTCGACATTGGATGATCGATTCTCGTTATTAATTCTTTTCATAAGATTCTATGGAAACGAAAATTGACATTAGGGATCGATACCCGCTCTCAATCTCACTCTCCCTCTAAATATATATATACATATCCCTGTTATAGTAATCCTTTAAAAAGTTCGATTGTTGGTATAGAATGCACTGAAGGAATAACCCGTACCATAATAATCTATATCTATACTATTATATAAAAGGACAACCATTTTTCGTTTGTGATCACTAACTGCGAAAACTATTGAACTAATCTGTACCAAATTTGAACTGTATTATCTTCATTGTTCTAGGAAGATTTAAAATAGTACAGTTTATTATAATAATAATTTAAATGCACAGTGTTATTTGGCAGAGGTTTGCCACATTGTCATTGACCTTTATAGTCATAAATTAATAAAATCCAACCAGATTAAATCGATAAAATTATTTTTGCCACAATTGAAATCATTGTCTTATCAAAAGATTGATTTCTAATTTTTTGATATTGTGTGTAAACAAATAGGTGTCCTAACCTTATTCTTTGTTAGAGGTTATTATAAGTTTGAAATTTCAATAATTAGATATTACTATTTGTTGTGTGATGAAGCAGTGATTTCACCTACAAATACTATGACAGAGAAAATAAATAATATTATTATTGAAAAAGTCAAATGTAAGTGCCGAGAATATCTCTATGTATAATCTACAATTACTAATTTATAGACTTCAACATCTTATGGACTGTAACAAAGTTTTCAATGAATGTAGAAAAACTATGTTCAGTCGTGTTTGATTTTATTTTACATGTTTATTCAGTATAATAAATTCAATAACAATAATAAATTATTAATTATTATTTTGATCTTTGTCTGCCGACCAATAACAGTCATAAATTTAATCTCTATCAAAAGAAAATTAAACAGCTATTATATATTAGATTGAATATGATTTGGCTTGTCTATGTTCGCTAAGGATCTATCTCACTTCGAAATGGATTTGAGGAAGTTAATTTTAATTTTTTTAATACGTATCCATTCAAAATTACATATGTATGTCTAAAATCAAAATTAATATATTTGGGATTATATTAATAATGCTGCATCCTATTTTGATTTCTACACTAGGAGAACTTTGGTTTAAACAGATGTATTGGAGATAGAAATTTCCACATGGAATAGGCCTACTGAGTCTGAGTTCGAACTTGTAATCTTTGCATTACAACTCCCCTGTTGAGGCCCCTCGAGAACTCCACAACTAGCAATCTCTCTCATGGTGTTGTAATAATCTCAGCAACGTTTATTATAAAACGTTTTGCTTGATGATGAGTTTTGATGTCGGAGTATCGTAAATAACGAACTAGTTATATCCTTAGATAGCTTAATAATAATTATAAAAGCATTCATATCTTCCTCACCAAACTGTTATTTATTGGCATGAAACAGTCGTTAAAGCTATAGGTTTATTTTATAAATGTATTATCTGATACGGTATTATTTGTAGTGAGTCTATGTTAATCAGCCAATAGATTTAGGCTCTAATATGTAATTTTTTTTTTTTTTTTTTTTTTTTTTTTTTTTTTTTTTTTTTTTTTTTTTTTTTTTTTTTTTTTTTTTTTTTTTTTTTTTTTTTTTTTTTTTTTTTTTTTTTTTTTTTTTATGAACCTACATCTGTCTGCTATTATATTAAGTGAAAAACGATTTTGGGTGGTGGACCTAATTCTTTACTGTTTAGCAGCTTATACTCTTCGCTATCATCATTTTTTGTTTACATATTTCTTTTCAATATTCAGGAGAAACATTTAGTCACATATGCTTACTTGACTGAAAATAAAAATATTTTTTTACCCTCGAGAAACAAGAAAAGAAAGAAAACTGATAACCCTCTAAATATCTGTCATTCGTGGTCAGATTACTTAGGACTAACTATCAATAAAAATTTAATGATTACTAACAGCTAATTAAGGATAAAATCCAATATAACTATGCGCTTAACATTAAAAAATTATATTTAAAAAAAAAAAAACTAAAGTGTTGAATATTTGACTCTAGCTAGATTAATGTTGATAAGTTAGTTGTAAAAGGGAACACGTAAATAGGAGTTAAATGCTCTACTTAACAATATTTCAGCTATAACAATAGTAGTCATAATAAGGGTACAACAAAGATAGGCAAGATAAAAAAAAAGAAAAAAGAATTACAGATAAATTACAAATATAGAATTTAAGGAAAAAGTGTTCAAAGGAAATGAGGAAAACATTCCATAAAAGTTAACACTTCAATACACACGCCGTATCTGAGATATAAATGGGATGAGTTTTTTAAGACAGAATTTGGACGTTTGCGCGGCCTTCATTCTATTCCTTCAGCACAGATCTCTTTATCTACTCCACTCTTCAGATTTTTTAGTTTTATTTAGTATTAGTTTTACATGCTTGATTGTTGTTTAGCTTTACTTGTCTCATTTAATTTCTCATGTCTTTTGTATCTTATATAATTTCTTTACTCTAAATTTTAATTTTTAACCAAGTGACTTTACGCAAAAATTGATAGGTACATTGTCTGTATTACTATATTTACAATGTTTGATTTAGTTTTATTTCCATTACTAGTCTTATTTAACTTTACAAGTATTTCTTACTTTGCTATTCTTGTTTTTGTTTCTTATTATATTAGTCTCAGTTTTAAGTTTTGACTGAAAAATTGTGCCTTTACAACCGCAACTGAAACTATTGTTTCTATTACTAGAATTATTCAGTACCAGTTCTATGCACAATATTGTATTTCAAAATTAATGAGTAACTCTCATTCCAAATAAAATGTTCCATTCTCAAGCTGCGTTCCTGAAAAATTATGCTAAATTCCATAGTTATAAGGAGAATTACTTTTTAATAAATTTATGAATTTATAATTTTTTTATTTGTCAATCTTTTTCAATAAACAAATTTGTTAATTTAAGCTGTTTACACATTTTTCACCTAAAACATCTTAAAGTAAAATGACAATTAGTGTACAATTTATTATTACTTTCAGATACACCGCGTATGTACATTCAGAAGACGCGTGTATTAGAGTGTTAATGAGACTTCCATTAAATAAAAAAAATACATGATAATAAATAGTAGAACTATTGCAAGTTATTATTAAATGAACTACACGGTTTATAAATTTTATATTATATTCAGTTCATTGTACATGGGATTTTGATTTCATAAACCACATACTGCATTTTAGACACTATACCTCTAATTATTACTTTACATTCCAGGTATTGGGTAGTGATATACCTCATGTTTAAAAAACTATCACTTTTTTCAAATATATATTACGCTTGGCCATGCTAAGAATTATATAGAAAAACTATTGTCCAAAAATGTTTATAAAATAATTTATTAAAATTATCATAAAAATTTAATTAAAAAAAAAACATGTTATGTTTTACATTGGATTTTTTAACGGTTACTTAAAGAACTCAGACAATTGTATTAAATGAACGATAATCTATGCAAAATTATAAAATTTAATAACTATAAACATTTTTCGAAAACTACAAACAAATAAACTGTCTTCATACCTCACAACTAAAACGAGTTTTTCGTTTTATTCGTTTGTAAAAATGACCTTTGATGAAAGAAAAAAAAAATGTATAAGAAATAAGTAGGAGAGAGAAACACTTTATTAAGTGGTACTACCCATTTTAAATGGGTGCTAAAAACACAGCATACTTAATCAATCCAAATTTAACATCTTACAACATTTAATATTTTAAAAAAAACCGCAATAGTCATTATTTTGAAAATATAAAAATCTACATATTAAAATGATCGATCCCATACGGAATATAAAATTACAACTAAAACAAAATTTAAAATATTAAAAAGATAATATATAACCTTATTGATTACAATATAAAATATAATATACAATATAAATAAATAACTATATAAGTATTTAAAAACTAGGATAAACATGCAATATATATTTTTGTATATACTTTTCATTTCTTTTACTCTTCCCAAACCATCAGTTACCATATATGTGGTTGTGGATTATTACCAGGGGGTCAAATTTTATTTATTTTATTTTTTTTAATTTAATTCTAAATTAATTTCGTATGTTATTATAATTACCAATGAATTAAAATTTTTAAATAAATAGTTTAGTAAAAAAAATTACGTGGATAATAATACGAATAATTTAAAAACTTACGTGGATGGGCGAGCGTATTCCTGAGATATAAAACACGTTTTTTTTCTAACTTACTGTTTACCATATGAAACCTTGGTCAAGACTATGCTAGGGTTGAGTCAAAATAAGAGGATAGAAAGACGGTAAATCCAAAGACGGTATAGGATCAAAGAAACGCAAACAAACATTTCCGCTATGTATCTAATAGATTTTCGCGCTTATCGGCAGGTTATTTGGGGGAAAACCTGGTGGTTGAGACTCATTTCGGACTGATCTGCTTTATCCTTATCTAAGTAACGAACCAAAGACCCCTCGTGGGTTGCGTTAGCACAGGTTTCATACATGGTACATCGTAACAGAGACTGACTAAAGACTACGCGTATATTATTTCTTAGTGTTCTTCTCTTTTCGCCCACATCCTTCTCGTCTCTCCATATCCGTTCTTCGTTTCGTCGTCTACTATTTCGTCCGGAGGAATTTTCAGCCTCCTTCTTCCTCTTCACCTCAAGCGCTTGATTCTCATCCTTGTCCGGAAATCTTCTCTTTTTTTGTATCCCCACACTAAATACACAAAACTGTGCAAATGAGAATCTACCAAAAAACATTGGAAAAATAAAAAAAGATGAGAAAGATTTAAAATGGATGTTGAAGGAAAAAAACATTAGAGGCTTCTACCAATGATTTAAAGTCCTGAGAAAAGGTTTCCAACCTCGAATATGTTTCTGCAAAGATAGAGATGGGACCCTTTTGGAAGATGGAGAGGATATCGCTGAGAAATTGAGAAGCTACTTCAGCGAATTACTTGACCCCAGAAAATTGTTTGGAGATCCCAACGTAAAAAATAACAAATATATTACCGGATAATGTGTCCCTAGAATTTTCAGACCCAAAGTCTCATGAACTGTCTAGATTAGGTACCTGAAATAAATTATTTCATTAATATTATAAATGTGGTGATCATTTTTTTTTTTTTTTTTTTAATAGCTATTTATTGAAATTGACAACTATATACAATATATTGTATATATTTATAAATAAGATACAACAATTAAATGATAATGCTAAAAAATGGCATGTAAATTGCTTTTAAGGGAACTATCCATGTATAGTACTATTAAGAGTTCTATATAATAAAGTATTATATTAGAAGATTCCGATGCCATCTTCTTTTCATACGCCGTGGAGGATTACCTGATATATAGTGGGAAGCGAGTTATGATACTAATGGATTTGAATGTGGAGTTTGCTATGATGTATGGTTTGGGCTAAGTCAAAACATCGGGATCATTAAGACCTTTTCAGATAAGTTTGTTCCTCAGGATTTTGGATTGTAAGGATTGGATACGAGATGAATTGGATGATTTAGTGGGACCTCAAAGCTCAACTCCATAAGTCCAAATATGTCTTATTACTGGGTTCAAAGCATTTGAAATTGTAATAATAATTGTAGAAGTAAGGTATGTTCGTTAAGTTCTGCCTGAATGCAGATGGAGTTTACAAGCCTTGTTTTAATATTCCATTCTATTCTATATCACACTGTAAAGAAAATATATAAAACAAATTGCCGAATCATTGGAATGTTGAAATTTCGAATATTTAAAGCTGTTAGGGATATTCAGCGAGTGGAGGAAATGAAAATATGAATAAAGAAGGAATATTGGAATTTATTCAGGGCCCTATCTTTAGGAGTTCATTTGAAATTCATACCGCACAAATATTTTATTCATTAACCGAACCGTTATTAAAAAAGCTTGTGTGGTCCAATTGTTGAAATATTTATCGGGACAACGTTTACTAGATCGTTATGCAAGTAAATATAGAAGTAATTCATTTTGCCTTCTTTATCATTCTAGTTTTGTTTTTTTTCTCGTAAGATTACTATATAAATTATTTTTTTATTATTGGTTAATAAAGATAGGTAAAAGCTTATATAAATATAACAGTGTCTGTACTTAATAATACAAATAATAGTCAATGAATGGCAAGATCTATAAGAGAATAAATAGAAAAGTGCAGTAATCAATGTTTTGGAAATTTGCCGGTTTCGTTTTTTTCTAGGCATGACACAGTAGACAAAACGTTATTTATCAATAGACTAATTGATATAGTTGATTGTAAGGGGTTTGAAATAATTTATAAATAAATAGTTAGATATTTTTAATAATTTTATCCCAATGTTCGTTTAATGTTCAAGAAAGCTGTTATTGCTTTTTCCGATAGCAAAGAAACTAAACTTCAACCTAAGGATTTACTAGAACCTTTAGTTCTAAAGTAATTTTTTTTTTTATATGATGTGTTACTTTTATTTAATTATACAGATTTTGCCTTGATAAAAAGAGTCCAAAAAATTGACTTCTAAAAGGAAAACCGTTACAGTTTTTCATAAATTATTCTAATAAATAAAAAGTCATTCACCTTAAAAGAAAAAATAATCGACTATAAAATATATTGGATATTTAAGTATTGTAAAACTTGCATATTATTATGCATATAGCAACCTTTTATTTTATGTTGATCTAATATAAAGTTTTCGCGATTTCTCCACTTATTTCATTTTTTTTTTAAGAAACCATATTTTTTTGTCATTATTTTGTAAACTATATATGGTTTAATGTTTTTTTTTTTTTTTGGAAAGCTTCAGAACGGATCCAAATTATTATACAGGAAGCGAGGGTTTATTTCACCCTTTATAGGTCAGTGCATATAAAATTGGTTTTTGAAATATGGTTAAAATACGATTATTTCATTAATTAAGGAATACGAAATATTCAGCGGCGTTTGTTGGTGGTGGTTTATTTTTAATAATTAACAATTTTAACAGGAAAATGTAAAATGTTTAATTAAGGGTTTTTCTTCCCGGTGCGTTTTATCCAACAATTTAACAAAGAGGAAATTAATTCTCCCAACGTTCCATGGATAAAATATCATAATTTCACTTTTTAATATACTTTTTTTCATATATTAATACCAATTTTTCTAGATTCAGACAAGCACAAGGTGCTAGATGATATTATTCCAATATCATTTAACTAAATCAAAAATGATCGATACCATACTTACTAAAATAAAGTAAGATCTTTCAATGAATAAAATTATAGGTATTTCAGTGGTTAAAGACTAGAACGACTAATATGTAACAATTCTTTGAGAAGCCAGAGGAACTAAAGCAGGGGAATTGTGGACAAACAATCGAAATTTCGAGAAAGGCTGACTTCTTGTAAACGGGTAGCAGAGAACTGGCCAAATCAAACATTGAACAGGAGTGGTTAAGTGCTTTAGCTCTTACAGGGTCCACGCACCACTTCACTGATTTTCTTTCCTCAGGGATTTCTAGTCTCAATAGAGAAATATTACTGCTCACAATACTTTATTGAAACTATATATATATATATATGTGTGTGTGTTTTTAGTAAGGTTCTTGAGGTTCAGTCAATAAATAAAAACAACTGTTTTGGTGACGTTTCGAGACTAAATCGTACTCATCCCCTAGATAATAAACCCACTTCCTAGTCGTGGTTTTTCACTCCCTAGATCACAACTCACTCCCTAGATTTTAATAGTTATTATTTATCTAATATATCTAGAAATATTATAGATTATGTATGTCTACTTCACATACTTACTTCACACACCTTAGAAAAACAATTTGTGAAAAAAAAAAAATCAATTTACATGTTTTATGTAGTGCACATTTTTATAAATTAGAATTGTCCCGAAATATTGAAATCACCCAAATAAGCTTTTATGGTGCCCTTAAAATAACTTTAAAATAATGAATTTTTTTCTCTTTATATGGCACATGGTACATCAAACTTTATAGGCATATGTGATGTTGTTGCTTTACTTTAAGTGCTAAATAGTTCACCCCTAAATTTGAACTTAATTGTTTATTTTATAACATCAGTAAAATAATTAAATTAGACATATAAAGACACAATAGAATAATAAACGAATTATACCAAAGCTGGCCACTGGCGATCGTTCCAAACCAACTATTCAATGAAAGTCAGTATGAAAACCCGATTGGAGTTCTTGGAGCAAAGAGGAGTGGTTGGAATTCCAACTGTCCAAAAGTCCATACCGCCACTTCAAATGTCAATCAATTTAACCGACTGTGAGTGGGAAGCGCTGATGGATGAATGACGCAATGAAACGTTCGTGAGTGGGGATTGTACCCTTATTTAGAACAATCTACTCACAGCAATCGTAGTGTTTCATCCTCAGCAATGGCTGCTCAGTGAAAATCTGTTACTCATTTTATAGAAACGTACAAAGATGTCTCTTGCTTGTCGAAAACCACGAATCAATATTACCACTACGAATAAAAATTGGATTCTGCGATGGACCAATTTGAATTTTTTAAATAAAAGGACCCGGAAGGATTACCTTTGAAACAAAATATCGCTGCATACTATCTTCAGAAAGGAGTTGAACAAAGTATTAATTAATTTTTTTCCCACAAATATAAGAATTCAATAATATATAATATTTCATTATTTATTTTAACTTTCCGACCGAGACTCTATCCTGGATTTTCGGATTTAAGTTATTCCATTATTATTAACAATTAGTAAATAATGTGAAAGCATAATCAATAATATGATTGAAAGTACAATTGTCTATCCCTTTTAATTTAGTAATTTCTTTATTGTTTTCAATAATAATGCAAAATATAAATAATAAACTGAACTAAACCTAAGAAGCTACTTTCACTACTAGAAGGTCAATCTTGCCCAATGAATTATATGTTCTAAAATCAATATTCTTTGAAGTTATATGTTAAATTATTATATTGTTGGCAAATATAAATTAATTTCTTCACATATATGAGAATTGCCCACCTTTAGCCTGTCTTGAACCATTCATTAAGTGTATGGAATGAGGAAAACTAAAGAGAGTTGAGTGATGTCAGTGAGAATATTCGTTTCTTCTACACTGTTTTAACGATGAGGCACAGACTGGCAAATGTTGGCTTGATGTATTTCAGCTTATTATTTTATGCAACTGTAAATTCAGTTATATTTATGTTTGTGTTGAAGATACATAGATTAAAAAGTCAACAATGATTATATTTTAAGTGCTAAAATTGTTCTTAATAAACTTTTGGTGGAAAAATCACATCTTTCTAAGCCAATCTTTTTTTTTTCTTAAGAAGTCTGTACTATACATGTTAACAACTATTTCTACAAATAAACTATTAGTTCTTACAATAATGTTCATTATTAAATATTATTGTTTTCTTATTCCATCATCATTATGTTATTGAGATGTATTTGTTTGCGGTATCGTGTGCTACATTCGCACTTCCTAGCAAGTAACTAGTCCTTATAATTAAAAAAATACATTAATTTAGATAAATTTTCAATACTTGTTGGTTCATTATGTAGCTTTATATCCGATAAATGGGAAATCCATGCTTCAGGTACGCCTTTCTGCTGGGGACTTGTATTATGTATGAAGAACCCCCTCTCTCCCCGATCATCTGGAACGGATGTGCCTCCGCCAGACCTCGAGATCTGTGAATCAGATCACGCGTCCTATGTTATGACTTCCTGCGGAATACTCAAGATTCCACTGGAGAACTAGAGTTATGATATTTGTTTGAAACTCTATTTGGTCCATATTTAACTTGGTCAAAACTGTTCTAGCACCTAGTCTGTAACTTATTCAGTGTCGGTCCGAAAATATTTGATCTGTACATGTTGATTTTGTTCTCAAAGACTTAATTTGTTTATTAGAGAAATCGATATAGTTTTGAAGCCCCTATTTTCTTAGAACTTTCTTTATTTCCAAAAAATTATTGTTAATTTGATTCTAGCTCTGTTGGTGTTACTGTAATCGAAAATTTAACGGTTGTTTCTTGGTTAGAAATATAATCTAGAAAAATGCTTGTTACATGAAATTTATGAATGAAGAACCTACCGTTTAGGAATTATATAGATTTGAATGAAAGAAGTCACATTATAACGTTTTTTTCTCCCTAAAAAATGTAACATTTTGCTAAAAGCTTCAACTTTTTTGGTTCGGCTTAGATTAAAAATTGCTAATAGTTTATTGTCTGAATTTTAATTGAAAGTATTTTTTGTTTAATAATATTTGTCGCTATGACATGCTTTATTAAACAATATAACAACCAATAGAGGAGCTATATTGGTTTGATTTAAAAAAGTCCCGTTGTATTCATTTTTAAGAATTGGTGGTTATCTGATTCGCTCTAGCTCTGTAGATGTCTGATTTGAAATTTGATGACAGTTGCTTAGTCAGAAAGTTAATGGAAAATGTTTTTTGTTATATAACATTTGTCGTTTAGGCCTGCCGGTTAGGAGCTATATTGGTAGGGATCTGAAATATTACATAGGAAGCAGCTATTTTCTCTCAACTTTGTTTATTTCGAATAATCATTGATTTTTAAATCATTGATTTAAGTATTTAAATTATATTCATCCAAAAATGTAAATTGGTAAAAAAGTAGATTTCTGATAGACACATTCATGTTCTATTGTTTTCCCAGCGAGGAAGTTAAAAAGTTAATTACGAATTAGCATTCCTCTGTCAAGCCTTCGCCTGTTTTAATATGTAAAGAAAATCGATAATACTAACTCACAATTGCCCTATATACTGCATACCTATTATAATGTGACACGTTGCTTTTCATTAAAAAAGTGGTAGGCATAATGAATGGCCACGTGTCACATTTTAATGAAGAGGTTAGTGGAAGACATAAAAAAGAAGATAAATGTCTGAAGATGAGACGTGGGTTCCGAAACATGGAACCAAATATGATGATTGTTAAAGAGGGGTAAATGTAAAATAAAGTGTATCTATATTAGGTTATTTTAATAAATGTTTCTAATATTTATTTTTATTTAAATTTGTCTTTTATTTATTTATTTTTAAATTAGGCATTGAATATACAAAGAATAATAAAGTTACTAATCTTTAATATCAAGTTATTAGGTTATAGAAATAACACGTCACATATTACGTAAATATTTTTTTATAATATACAAATATATCCATGTGCGATATATCAATGATTCTCTGGAGTCTCCAGTTTAGAAGGACTCATATTAATAGAAAATTACTTTCACTTTATTAATGTTTATTGAATTCATAGAAAAACAATGAACTAAAGCGATTTAATCAAAATAGAAATTCATTATAATTGAACAATTTGAACAGAACTCACTGTCATTAAGCAATCAAAATATCCACTTGCAATAATTCAATTTCCCTTCCTCAATCACGTACTAGGGCTTACTCAATTAAATAAATTGAGTAATGCTCAATCACTGTTGTGTTGGGGTTACTATTTTGGGAAATTTGTCACATTTTCCATTTTTCTGGCGGGTATCAAAAAGTTTGCATATCGTCGTATAAATGCTATGATTATTTTTTTTTTTTGTTAATTGTACATCATGGTAAATATTCAATTATTAATCGTGGTTCAAAGATATCAACAGTTTACTATTCAAGTTTTGGTTCTCAGACAATGAGTTATATTAAATTAAACTAAAAAAAAAACTTTAGATTGTTTAACTACTAAAAACTGAATCAATATAACGAAAAAATGATTAAAGTCTAAAAAATCAATTAGATATATCATTTACAAACATTTTATTACAATTATAGAAACAAGGATTTTTATTTTTTTATTAACAGAAATTTACAACTGTACTAGAAAAATACATCTAGTAAATACGCGGTATATAATGTAAAATAATGACAAGGTAAAACCTTGTTGAGAAACTATCCATTTGTAGTACTCCAATGAAATATCTAAAAAAGAAGAAGATCCCGAGGCCATCTTCTTTTCAGTGGCCTCAGTGGATTGCCAGGAATGGAATGGGAAGAGAGTTGTGGAACAAGTTCATTATGAAGGAAAGGTATCTGGTACGTGCCTGTGGCATATGGAATATTAAGGTCGTGGTGGATCAGTTTATTTATCACAAAGAAAGGAGTATTAAGAATTTTTCGAAGGATTTAGAATAGGAGTGATTGAATGCGATTTCAGATTTAGATGGTTTGGTGGTCAACAATAACTTTTTATGGTGTCTAACTAGGCCTGATAATCGCTGTGTAAATGAATTTTCTTGTCGTGAATCGGGTGATTAGAACGTTTGTCAAGTAAGTGTTGATTGTAATGGATCATCATTGACTGATAACACGCTGGTGTCATCAGCATAGATTGTGAGATACAAGATACTATTAGGATTAGTTGGGATTTCAGCTGTATACACCAACTGAATGGGACCAAGGATAAAACAATGATATATCTACTATATATTTGTCAAATACCACTCACTCGTTTAACATGAAATTTCAGAAACCACCGTGCGGATTAGAATGAAATTCGATATGTAGCTTCCTCTAGGGCCGTAGGTGCTCGCTAGTAAAGGGATTTTAAAAAATCGGCCTGGATCGCAGCTATTTTGTTTGGTGAATAATAATAGATTAATTGTCATATGGTATATGGAGATAACGTAAGTTTAAAAATAGGTTACATGCTTAAGCCGCACACTTTGACCACAAATTAAGTCCCTTATAGTTGTAAACAAACAAAACTAGGATCGATGTCGAAACCTTATAATATGGTACTTTCTGTGAACTCATGGTAGCTGGAGAGGTGTACCCTTACAAGTTTGAGTTGTTTTGTGACAAGAAAATACTAAAAGACTTATGTTAGAGAGGAGATTAAAAGACTTATGTTCTCTGGTGATGACATGTAAGGTCAGTTCGATGTACATATTCCTTACGAGCAATCCAGCTACCTTGCATCACCAGTAGCTTCGCCCCCCAACTACTCTTCCTTCTGCTTTCCGGTCACAAGATAATTGTTCTGAACTATAATCGGCCCTCTTCAAATCGGCTTTTCTCAATTAGGCCCAAGTTGTATTTCTCGAATCTGGACAAGTTGTACCCAGCCTTTCTGAATTTCATTCCTTGAAACTGGAATATACCTTTTTCTCAGTTCAGATGAGTCTATTGCAAAATTGAAGTAAACTCATCAATCTGAAAGTAAACAACGTAGGAAATGATTCACATATTTAGTTCGCAACAAATAACTAAGGAACTCGGTTGCAAAATATATTCAAGCCTATTTAGAGGTCAACAGGGAAGCTGTTAAGAGATACATGACAAATCATCCTGAAATTAGCAGAAACTCGATTAACAAACATGAAGAGAGCCAACCCGAAGTTAAAGGATATTCTGTGCACACATATTCTGAGAATCACCCAAATATACTTAGAGGGGCTGTACAGAAGTATAAGAAAACCCATCCTGAAATCTATTAGAAGTCTTTAAAAAAGTACTCTGAAAATAATCATCATGTTAAGATGGTAGTGCTGCCACGAAGCTTCACTGGAGGGCTGTTAAAATCATATATGAAGAGTCCACAGGAGAAAGGGGGAATGTCATTGGGAATGCATTTCGAGAAAATTAAGTTTTATGGTCTGGATCGTTAATAACTTCAGTATATTTTCATAATTTTAATTGTACTCTTTGCGAATTAAAGTTTTTAATAATCTAAGAAATAAAGTTTTAGTAAAAAAGCTCCAATTTAAATTCAGAAGGAAGGGGGAGAGACCTGGACATTCCTCTTATCTTTCGTGTATGGATAACTTTCAATCTCTTGTAACTAACTTGAAAACCCCTTTTCTGGCTGATACCTTTAACTATCTTATTCTACTCAACAATGTGAATAATTTGAAGTGTAAAACTCCATTTCAGAAAAAAATTGACTCTCCCCCTTTCTCCCGTGGACTCTTCATATCTTTTTGCAAATTGTCAAATTTACATATTGAAATTATTCTAAGAATGGAGCTCTTTAGGTTTATTTAAGTAATAATAATTATCAACGTTAAGCTTAACTTTTACTAATTTAAGTAGTCCTTAATCCTAATGATATTAAACCTTATGGGAGCAGGGTACTTTCAGCTAGTATCTTATATATAAAATATATAAACATTCATTTAATTTTTACACCTGAAGATTTTTTTATTTGTAATATTGTTGAATAATGTATTTCAAAATTTTTTGTGTTAAAAATAAAAGTATCTGAAACATTGTAATGTATATAACATCCTGTTTGCAAGGTATATAACCTACTTTTAAAATACTTCTCCTGTTTAAGGTTTACCACTAAATAGAAAGTATATATATATATAACTATATGTAAATATACACATATATATATATTCAATCAATTAACTCTGCGTGAATCAAACCTGAACTTCGTTTACTCAAGGAAAACTCTGGTAGTAACTCAGGTAGCTAGAGGTTGTCGCTTGTACTTTTAAACTTAGAACGAAACCATCTTCATAAAACTCTCAAAGTATGTATCCACCTTAAAGTTTAAAACAAAGTAAAGAGCTTTAGAAAAATATACTGAGGAAGATGCAAGGGTTGTCAAAATACTATATTTTCGATGACAGACGTAGGAATTTTCCATCTTTATAAACTTATTTACACGTCAGTTTTTTCGGTACTTAAATAAATGGTTATTTTGATAAGAGAAAGCAATATTACAAATAAGAAGAACAATTTTTTTATCCGTTTATGTTTAATATACTTAAATACCTAAAGTATATAGTCTGACACAATTTTAATTGATCCTATAAAATAATGACTGCGTTAATTGAAACAATGTTAATTGGAAGTTCCCTGTCTAATGTTTAACACATCGACCTTGTTGATTGTCCCAGTAACTGTGCAATAAAATATATTATGTTGGGGTTATTTATTTTTGTTGGACCAGTAAAATTAATAAAATAAAATTTACACTGAATAAATCATTTTTGTTTTTCATCATCATGGTAGTAACAATAAATGGCAGATAATAAAACGTGTTATTCCCAGGAAAGTTTTAAACTTCGGACACTAAATAAAGTTTTATTTATGTGTTATTATTTTCGTCGAAACAAGCTGACTGCTTTCTCAAACACAGGCAATTCCATTATTATACCTACACACAAAACACAACCACATATATATATATATATACATATTAAATAAAAGAATATTAAAGATTAGTTAGTTTATGAAAAAAATATAAATGGGATTGAAATAAAATACGAACAATTAGGATAACTTAATTAATTGCTACTTATATTGAAAAATTAGAATACTAATTTCGACTCCTAAACATTCATCTTGAATTCTTAATAACACAAAATCTTCAAAACATCAGCACTTTGTTACATGAATAATGTATGTATATACATGTTAAATTTTCAAGAATGTAAGACAAGAAATCAAATATTTTGGTGCTCACCTAATGGAATCTAACAGATATCAAAAATACATCCATAGTGGAAGGGGAAGGGCCAAATAGGATAAATTGTTAATTTCCCTTTGAATAAGTGGAATTTTTAATTCCTATTCAAAACAATTTTAAAATGGGGCTATTCAGAATGTTTATCTGGTCATTTATGCTTTGATCAGAACAATTATTAGCATTCGAAACAAGTTTTCTATTAAAATAATCCCAAAAGTAGGGGCAATTAATTGAAGAATCACAATTGTATTAACGTCAATTAAGGATTTCGATGTGAACGTTTTTGATTATTACACATTAAAAAATATATTAAAAAAAAAAAAAAAAGAGTTTACATCAATTGGAGTGTTTCAACAAAAACTGATCGTCTTGTTGGTATTCTTTAAGATTATTCAACAAATATTGTAATCATCCAGTACGTTACATAACTATCATTAGATCATTAGTAAGATATATATATATATATATATATATATATATATATAAGATATAAGAGGTTCTAACTTTCTTGATAATATCATTTTCCATTATCCAAGAGTGGGTTTAAATCTAAGGCAAACATTTTAAAAAAACAAAATTTTCTTCAAATCCCTCTTTTAAAATTGAATAAAACTGTACCGATTATGGTCTGAGAAGTAACATGTATCGTTAAAAAAACTATGAAAAATGATTTCGACAAATTTTTTAGTTAGTAATATATTCAAACAGTTTTTCGAAAGATATTGTGAATCTAAAACCCTTTTGTTAGACATATTAACATCAAAAGTAAGCTTCTTCATGAATACTTGACGAGAGGGTAATAAAAGAGAATAGCTAAAGATTAATTGAGAGAGCACTCAATAGAGAGAGCTTTTCTAAACGGAATAAATTCGATAAACAGGCAATAAAGGTTTGAAGTCCTGCGTTGTTCTACCGTTTTCGGTCTGTAAAGGCTGAATAAATAGTCCTTTTGCAGACAGAATTACGTTAAACTTAAAACATCAGTTCGATGAATCTTATTTTTGAACAGTTTGGAGTTTCTCTATGGGCACCAGATTATAACTTTTCTCATTGCTCACATATTCGTTGAAAGAATATGACGAAATTATAATGTACAATTTTTTATATATAAGAAATATATTAGCTCTATAAGTGACTCATAGGAAACTCCACGTATGACAGTATCTTGCAATATGTTAAAATAGCTGGTAGTACCAAAAGAGGCTGTTGTATAAATGTAAATATAAATATTTCACATAGATAAAATTTTCAGCCTGTTCCTAGAACATTTTTTTAAAGGAACACAATCAGTTGTTCGTACTACTGCTGTTCGTTGTTCGTATGACTATAAATATGTGACCTGAGGAAGAAGGAAAACACCCCTGACTAATGCTAAGGTATCATCTATGTTTTATATATCTAAAAAAAAAAACTTCATTGCTTTAAAAAATGTTCTTCCAAAGCTGCTTAGACATCTTCGTCCAATTCTGGGCTGTGTGGTAGATTAGAGGTTTCTTGTAATGCCCTTTCCTTCACATTGGCAATGGAAATGCCGAAGGGACAATATTATCTTACATATCTGCTCTAAATTGGACGCCTGTTCTCTTTGATGGCTTTTCACAAGAATTGAATTCATTCTATTTACCCTTTCATTGATATCAATCAGCTGTATTCCACAACATGGAATAACAACTGCTCGGTATTCGTTCTTTAACAATGTGATAATAAACAGTTTTCTTAGGCCCAATTCACACAGAACGGACGTGGCGGAGACGTGGCGCGGACGTGGCGCTTTTGTCTCTTCCACGTTTTTCCTATTAAACAAAGTCCGCGCCACGTCCGTTCTGTGTGAATTGGAACGTTTGTTTAATAGGAGAGGCGCGAAAGAGACAAAAGTCCGCGCCACGCCCTCGCCACTGCAACATATAGCAGATAGTTTAAGCATCTCTCTAAGCTCGAGCCGGTCGTAGAAAACCATAAAATTTGAGTTAGACTAGAAATCAGTTTATATCTAGCCAACGCATCAACCTGTACACTCATGCGCATTGAACTGCTTTCTGTTTTTGAAATTCATTACTCATCTCAATTCAAAAATGCTCCTCTCTAACTTTCTTGAATCGATCTATTTCTTTAACTCTGAACTTTTAATCTTCCGAGCAAATGTAAAATGTAACTAATTACAATTACAGTAATAGTTATGATAGGATACGTCTCTTTTTTTTTTTTTTTTTAATCTTTTTACAAGATTTCTTATTTTGGAACTCATTGCCCAATTATTGATTTTATTATCATAGCTAGACGAATCTCCTATGTATTGCACTCATATGTTATTCTTAGGGGACAAGTTGTCACTGAGTTTATTTTATTCTTCTTATCTTTCTAGTTATGGTGTATTGATCAGGTGTAGTGTTTCTAATTTTTAACTAAATGATAAGCAACACCAATATGTACTGTGATAAATTGGGATTAAGCAACACCATTTCTAAACCGTATACTTACAACTTAGATGTTCCGATAGATCAAAACATTTATGTCACATTTAGTTTCTAGGACGTGGGTTTAAATGAAGGTAATATGAGATATTTAAAATGTAGCTTTGAAGAACTTCATAACACTAAATCCTTAAGAAATAGTGATTTCGGTTTATAAAACAAAAATGAACTACTTATTACTGAGATGCATTTATTTATATTCCATATAAATTTACATTTGCTTATCAATGATATTGGAAGTATGAATCGTAGCACCAGTTGTAAAACCTTACCTCCACAAAACAAACAGCTTAGGCTAACAATTATCAGAAGTTGGTTGACTGTATTTGCTCAAAGTGGAATTCTTCGCAATCTGTCATTACCATGTACATCCCTCCATCGTATCCTCTTTTCTGCTTCGTTATCTTCAAGGACTTGGGGAAACAGAATACTTGAGACTTTTCATGCAAATAACGTGAGCTGAGAGGGCCCCATTCTCGGGAGGAACACAAGCCCTTTTGAAGGTTGCCAATATGACTTATTCATCAGGCTTTGAAAGGATTTGACTTACCTAAAATCATTCGAGCAGGTGTAAGAGATTATTTTGTATCAAGGTATTGAAGATATTCAGTTAATATTTATCATGGCATTAAAACATTGTTTATTTTTTATTTTCACTATAAACAACTGCATATGTAACAACTGCATTTCAACATTCAAATCATTTGATTTTATCCTGAACGTAAGTAAAATTTGGATTAAAAAATATAAAAGCTCAATCCACATTGCGTCAATAACCTCTGCTATTTTCATAAGATATGTTCATTCATTTGCACGGATTAACAAAATGTAAAATAAACTAGAAAATGACAAGCCATTGATGATCATATAAAATTTATATTAAAAAATTAAATGACTAGCATCTCCCTTTGCTGGATTCGCTCACTCTCATAAGTGAATAATTACATAATTTTAACTTATAATTAAAGTTTCATTAGTTTAGCCATACATTTTTTTTTAATTAAGAATGTAATTGAGCATTATTTATGTAATATCGTGGCAAGAAATATGGCGAACTTTGAAAGGTGATAATCGCTACCCATACCATCTTCAAAAAGTTCAGAATTTATTACCTCAAGATTATGTCAAGAGATTGAATTTTAGTAACTGGTTTTATTCAATAATGACTTATTAGTAACTGGTTGGTTCAATAATGTTTTTAGGTATAGCAGTAATTTTCAATCTGGTTACAATTGAAGTGAGTAGGTGTATAAAAATTACGTAAAAGCATAATTAGATATCAGCATTTTAATTATAGCGTATACGTTGATAATTTAAATGGACACGGACTTCTAAAAACTCTTGCGAGTAATAGACTCTGTTATTAGTGATTGCAAGTAAAGGCCCATGAATCATATTTTAACACCCAGTATCAAAAAGGAAAGTATCGACATTTATATATATTTTTTTAAATAATATTATTATGATATGAAGTTATTAATAATTAGAACTGAACGATCATAAAATATGTAAATTATCTTCAGGGAATCCGTTAGATACGCCAGTGAAGTAAGAAAATACTCATCAATAATACCTTATGAAAAGTTGCCAATAATTACCTGAATATTGCTTGGACCTGTGGAAGTCTTCATGTCATGCGCATCAGAGGATTATAAGGAATAAACTTCATTTAGGTTGCGATTGGGTTTGAGTAACTCTGAAGTTTATTATGAAATGATAGGTAACTGGCAGGGACCGAATAAGCAACCCATGGAACATCAATATTGGTTTATTTGTGACGCAGTAAGAAGCATTCAAGATGTTTCAGGGATTTTAGATTTTAGAGATTGGATAGTGAAGAACTGGATAATTTAGGTGTCCGATTATCCGGTTATCCACAAAATATCTAACTAAAGTCGTGTAGGCAAGACGCAATTTTATAATTTAAAAGCGTCTCAGAGTATGTCAGTGTTGGAGAAGCTGAAAAGGACGATCGATTTCTTATCGGTTTAAGCGTCTCACACACCTAAGCGAAAAGAATCGCACAGAAACTTCGCGGCAGAAAAATTCTATATATATATATATATATATATATATATATATATATATATATATATATATATAGAGAGAGAGAGAGAGAGAGAGAGAGAGAGAGAGAGAGAGAGAGAGAGAGAGAGAGAGAGAGAGAGAGAGAGAGAGAGAGAGAGATTCCAATTAAGACATTAATCAAACTGGAGTATTAAGTAGCGAAAGTGAAAATCGTAGCTTTACTGCTTACAATAAAGATGATTTGTTGGTAATAAGACTGAAGTGAAAAACAAAACAAAAAAAAAAACGCACACACACATTGTATAAATATGTATATTTTTTATAAACTTTCAATTTATTTAAATAGTAAACTATTTTCTTTTTGTTAATTTATAACATGCCAATGTCATTATGAATTGGATAGAACATGTAATGACAACGTTTTTAATGACATGTATAATAATATAATAATAAAATAAGCGCATGTGTAACACTCAATTTTTTAGTAACAGTTTTAAATCAGTCGAACACGAACCTATGTTTTTTGTTTGTTTTTTTCAGAAAAACTTTTTTTTTGGATGATAAACATCTATGCACTTTCAGGTCAATATAGATAATTTTTTTTCAATCAGCAAAAGGAGAGTCTGCAAATAAATTTATATGTCTAGATGATTATATGAGTAGTTACTGAAATGTTATAACTATTTATACCATTAATAAGAAAAGGTAACTACAACATAGAACTATGTGGTTTATTTTATTTATTTATTTATTTCGTTTAACGTCACTTTATGTTGCTATGGCTAATCGGACGATACTACGGTGGGAGTCCTAAATTTTGCCTATCCAGGTATAATTAGGATAGGGATCTTTAACGAGTACCTGACATCGTACAGGCTCGGGACCCCCATTTTACGTCCCTTCCGAAGGACGGCATTGCTAAGGATTTTTTACTCCCTTTAAAAAATCCTTAGGTCATCTGCCGGGCTGCGAACCCGCGATCTTGGGTTTAGTAGGTTGCTATGCTAACCACTACACCACAGGTGACCCCAGAACTATGTGGTTTAATTTGAACCATTAAACTTGATTGAAACTTGTATTAACTATCTCGACATTTAACATGACCGACCAAGGCATAACACGAACATTAACAGAATACTAATCCCAAGTGACGTTTTCCTTATTAATACAAATGGTGGACCTCCGTTGTCAGTTTTCTTTAGGTTTGTTCCTTCAGTTTTTTGATAACCTAAAAGATTACACGCAAAACAAAGAAAAACACACTTGGAGCTAATATAATTATAATAAGAACCGGGAAGAGTCTAAGGCACCGCTGATCCTTTAGAAGAGTAGAAATAACTTTCTTTCAGGACCTCCGTAGTCAAACAAAGGATAATGCAAATTATTAAGGAGTAAAAAACAACGCCGTCGGGATCGGGTTAAGGGGGATAGGGCTGGGATGAAAAAAACCAAACGCTATAAATTCTTTGGTAAAACTGTCACGTTTCCTTGGGGATAATAAAACTAACTATTATTTCAACCTCATCAGAGTGATAGGGCAATAGGGCTCGTCCCTTCCCCAGGTCCATTATTATCAGCATCAAAGATGCAGAGATAAAGATAAAGATGAATTACAATAAAGTTGTTACCCTATAAAGAGTAGAATGGGGCATTAAACTCATGGTTCTCAAGTTTATGAAAGTGTTTAAGAAGAAACAATCAATTCAAGTAATAATTTTTATTATATTGGATGTCAATTTTATGGGTAAAATCTATTTCGTCAATAATATCTTCATCAGTCGACCTTTACAAACAATATAGATGATTGGAAGAGTGTGTAACTTATTGAACTGTCCTTTGTTGAAACTAAAAAACCTATCTGTAACAGCCTGAAAGTGCAATAGAAATCCTATCCTGGCAGATATTAGCACACAGTTCCCTTTGTTATACCTCAAGATCAAGTTGAAGGCTAAAACATAATGTAAATAATGTTGAAATCTCTAATTTCAAATTATGTATACTTTTCAATGGTTTATTACATCTGGGAAAGTAGGATTGGTCAGTTAGTATGGATAGGTAGTCAGTACGTATTACCCACCTTTAAAGAAAATAAGTAAATTATTTATTTTTTTTTTCAATTTAAGCCCGTCTAGGAGTGCTTATGACCAGGTCCTTTGGATGCCTTATTTTGTTCCCAATACTTTCTGAGACCAGCCAATAGTTTTTCCTTGTTCTCTTCTGTCATGGGTTTTCGACTACTTTGAACTTTTGATAGTGATTTCACCCTACTTCTACATTTCGACCGATCCAACCCATCAAGGTCAGAAATTCCAGCAGAATTTAGGTCTTTTTGAACTTCATTAAGCCAAGAGTCTTATAGCTTTTAATTAGTGAGAAGACCTTCTTGGTAAGCCTATTATTGTCCATTCTCAGGAGGTGCCGATAGTACACCAGCCGCCTACGTCGCATACTAGTATTGACACTTTCCAAATGTCGGTACAATTCGTGATTCGCCTTCAATCTGTAGGATCCATCTTAGAGAACTCTCGGTCCATGAATTTATTAAAAATATTATTATCATCACAAAAAAACAAATCGATTTTAATAAATGTGCGGATTAAGCGTGTCGCTTGAAAAAACTAATTTGAAAAAAAAAATGTGTATAATTAAAACACAGTAGTTCTGCCTAGTAAATTTTGAGGAAAACGAAATGTAATTCTTAAATCGCCAGGATCCAGAAGAAGAAAACGGAAAGAAAAAAAATTAATGAAAAATATTCAATATAGAGAAAAGTATTATACACAAAACTGTGGAGATAGAACAGAAAAAATGATAATGAAAAATAAAAATAGAAAATCGAAAATTGAATATACAGAAATCTTCAGAATTTAAACTAATGTTTTATGTCTGCCATACTATAGAATGACAAAAATTAGTAGAAATCCATATAATGAAAGAGCTTCAGTTTGCAGGGAACGACGGTGGTGGAAGAAGAGTACTTTGAATGTTGCCAGGGAAAAAATATTGCGAGTCAAAGGGGGGGGGGGGGGGACTTCCAGAGAATAGAGAATCGGAAAAGAAAGGAACGTTGGAATGCAAAAGGTCTGTGTGATGGAGTATAATAATCGGTAAGACAAGATCTTGTACGTAATGATAGAATAGCGGACTTGAGTTGCAGGATACTGTATATAAAGGAAGGGTGACGGGTGTGGATAACTTAAAAAAGGTATGTGACAAGGACGTATTTTGTACGGAAGGAATAGCCCAGTCAAATAAGAATTTCATCTCAGAAATGAACCAACGAAGCTGAATTTTTGCATATACCTTTGTTTTGGTCTTCTAAATAAGTGGTAAAAAGTCACTGATCTCAGCACGTTAGCATAATTAGATATTCAAGGTCAAAGGTCAAAAATCATTTTTTTTTTCAAATATTTCGATTTCTATCCATCAGACGTCAATCAGGAAAGTTACAAAACTTGTAGATAATAATATTCTCTATAATTTTGACTATATTAATTTTTTTTTTTTTTTTTTTTTTTAGGATTAACCGTTTTCGAGATATAGCGCGGAAAAAAAGGAGCGGGCACCGGTTCGGACATACATTTGCTTCTAGTGCCTTCGACAATTGTTTCTCAGAAATATTTTAAGACATTTTTAACACCACAGCATCGTTAGGAGTAGTTAGAAGGTAAATATATTAAAAGTCCTGGTCCCTGGGGGTACGGGAATCCCCGGTTTATGGTGGGGGAAGGGTAGAAGTTCCTATGTTTAGGTTTTTTTCGATTATATCTCAAAAAGCGTGGACTCTAAAAAAATAATTAACATACTGAAATTAAAGCTAATTAAATTTCCTATAAAATTGTTTATATAAATATTTGTCTAACTCTCAACGGTGCTCGAGACACACGTTATTAAAAATCGATAATCATAGAGACAAACTATTTTTACCTCAATTTTTGTCCAACATTTGATTCAAGTGCCAGAGACGTATATATCACATTAAAGTAAATTTAATTCTCTACAGCTTCGTTAGTTCATTTCCGAGATGAAATCCTTATTTGACTGGGCTATTCCTTCCGTACAAAATACGTCCTTGGCACATAGCTTTTTAAAGTTATCAACACCCGTCACCCTCCCTTTATTTACAGTATTTTGTTTATTTATTTCCCTTTATTAGTTCAATTCCGAGATTTGCTGTATAAAACTCCTTATTTGATTGGGCTAGAAGGGGAGAGTCAGCTTGGTATTGTGAAAAGACGTAGTAATATGATATAAACCTTTCGCATGTTAAAGCCTTTGTACCTTACCTCACTGTAGCACTATTTAAATATGATTAGAATATCTCTCTGAATAACTCTTATTTCTAAGTGTTAAGGTAAGGTTATACTTTAGTTTAATCTTGTATTCCTCTAACTTCATTGTTCCGGCCAGCTTAGAAATATTTTTCTTAGTAAAAAAATAGGTTAGTGAACTCCATACAGGAAGTTATCCAAAAAGGAGTTTGTAATTAAAAACCCTTTTGTTAACAGAAACGATCGTTTTACTCTCGGATGCTTCAATAACTTATTTTGTTAAACCATGATAAGCTTTGTGGTGATATTTTTCCAGTAAATATATACTCACAGTCAAAATAATACATTAGGATTTTTTTAGATGTCCTTTGAATAAACAAATAGATCTAATTATATAACATTAAAAACAATATTTTTTTTTTAGTAAATATCGTAGCTGTATGTACTTCGAGGACAGATAACGCCGGAAAAACCGTCCTAAGTTTATGCTACCATGATGCTAATAGCTCTTAACTAGTCATGCACTAAACCTTAACTGTCAACTATACTTTTATTATTACAAACGTTTCCTATATATAACCATAACCTCCTATATTACCTGATAAATTACAACAGTTTTATGTTAAAAAGCTTTATTACATAATTTCCTTTCACATTTTTCTTTTATTGGTGTAATTTCCACCACAGCGTTCTCTCCAAGATAAGAATCTAAGTGGTAACAGCTAAGACTGCTTAGTGCATAGAGAGACTTCAGACTGCGGGACGCCACTAGAATTTTTAAAGAACTCTGTACAGATCATAAACTTACCAATATATATATATATATATATATATATATATATATATATATATATATATATATATATATATATATATATATATATATATTAGTAATTTAGTTTAATTAGCAATTTAATAAATAACTTATTATAAGAAATTATATGAGGTACACATGACGGTCTAGAAAGATTAATAAAATTAGAATTGACGAATTAATAGCAACATATTTTGGATTTTTTAAAAATTAGTTTTGAATATTAAATATTTACCATCTAAAAGTCTAATGGGGAATAATGAGGAAAAAAAATTTCTGAAATATATGAGGACCGAGAAAGTCTTTCTCGTTTTGCATCCTTAAAACTGATTCATTAATTCTAATCATATTTAATTAATATAAAATGATCGAAAAACTGTTACAGTAACTGTTTTATTTTTATTTATTTTTTTAGAAAGACTAGATATACTAAAGATCCAATCATAAGAAAAGCATAACCATATGCCACAACGTTAAATGACTTGCAAAAAACCTAAGTTAAAAATAAGCTTATATAGATACCATCGCACTTGGGGATAAAATGGAATGAAGCCGCTGATGAGGCAGCTAATAAAGCATATCTGGGGGATATCTGCCCACCCGATGTCAAAAATATCTACACCCCTTTAGACATATGCAACTTTATAAAATATCGTGGCAAAAATACTTGGGTAGAATTATTGGGAAAAACTTATGGAGTTTGTAAATTAAAAAAAAAATCATAAAAGTGACATAAAACAATAGAATACATCCTATCTGAAAAATAGGAGAGAGGAGGTGGTGATCGCAAGATTGAGGATTGGCCATACTCACCTTACACATGGCTACTTTATAATGAGAGAACTTTCACTGATGTGCAGGTATCTGGCAAGAGTCCATTAACAATCAGACACATACTTGAACAATACCCATTGTACGAAGCCGGCTTCCATAAGGAAAGGCTTGAAAGAAACTTTCTGACAATGGTTGGAGGTATCAAATCCAATATTAATAAAATTATTGTCTTCCTCAAAAAAATACAATTTCTTCCAAAACAATAATAAAAAAGAATAATTAAGGGACAGGGAACTGGAGACCTTCGATGTTAAGTGTTTCAAACTAAATATGTAAATCTAATCTAAACCTACATGTGTGTATATATATATATTTTTATCGAAATCATCATCATTCCTACTGCTAAGCATATATTTTGTTGTTCCAGTATTAATTATTAGACCAGTTCTTTAAAAAATGAAATGTAAATAAATCCAAATGCAAAAAATATATATGTGTACAATCAGAGTGAAAAAAAAGTCTTAATTCTCCATCTTCCCCCTCTTCTGTCCAATTAAGTACAATATGAAATTGAAGTTGAGATTTTTCACACAAGTATGATCAAATAACATTGTTTTAGTTGGTACGAATTAAAATGAAATATAAAATATCGGATTAATTTTTAATAATAATGAGAACTAAAATTGTTTCAACTAGCAATTCGAACGGCTACTGAAAATCGCGAGCTTCAATATTTTCAGAGCAAGCCTGATTGCTTCATTTGATATAAATCTGTTTTAATTGAACAGCCAGATTCCCATAAATTAAATAATATTCCCTGAATTGTTTTTGAAGTAATTAGTTTAAGGTTTAAAAGAGTCGTTTCGAAGCTAGTTAATTTAATTAACACCAGACAATTAGAAAATATCCATAAGTTTATTTAACTAGCAAGATAGAAAATTATAAATAAAAATCTTTAAATGCACTAGAATAAATTGAGTTGTGTACTCAGTGTTATAGTATTGTACAAAATATTACCCAATAATTTATGAACGACAACAGAAATAGTTTCCGCTTCTGATGAATATTATAAAATATGAATAATATACTTATTCTTGCCGACGTAGATGTTTTATACGGATTTCAGTGTATTTAACTGGTACCAAATCAAAAAAAAAATATTAATAATTTTTAAATATTTAAAGCTAAGACCGTTAGCATTGACTATTAAAAGCAAAGGTTGCAGGGTTTTTGGCAGGGACGCAATTGGGTATAGGCTTACCTGACCTTAGCATTTTATCGGCAAGGTATCTAGAACACCCCCAAAGAAATTTAGTAATTAAAGGTTTCAAAACTTATGTGAATAAATTATAAGGTTTTATAGAAGGAGTACTCTGTTTCAAGATGTACCTAGGGAATAAGAAGAGGTTATAGACGGTCAAGTGGTAGAGGAAATAGGCGATAAAGATACGAAGATCCATCGCGGAAGATATAGAAGAACATGGTCGGACTAGGTAGAAGAGGCAGACCCGAAAGAGCCCAGCACTTTTCGTAACTCATAACACTTTAATATTAAAATATTAGCGACCTTAGGTTAAGAATAGAACTTTTGTGCTGAGCCATGAGTAGATGTAGAAAACAACATTACTAATGATTCATCATCTTATTGTCACTAATTAGAACAGAATTAACCGATTCGATAATAGACCACGACAGATAATAACCAAATAGATAAGGCATCAACAGAAGGAGCTACTGATATACTATGTAATGGGTTTCCACCAGGAACAAGACGTATTTGAGTAAAGGTAAACGATCTAGCAAAACACAGATACCACTCAGGCCACACTAATCCGTCCAGGCAATTACAGCAGTTAATACATACATATGAATTGATCATATAGATTATTAATTTTTTATAAAATAAACAGCGTAGAAAGCCAAATCATCTCTTTTATAATAATATAATATCATATATCCAAGTTCTTAGCACGGTCAAATGTACTTTATTTTGATAAAATACATACATTAGATTAATTACTTTTTCAAACAGGAAATATAAAGGAAGCTAAATCACCGCATTTATAATATTTTATTATCAAAATTTATATTAACTATTGGTTCAGCTAATGGTGGTGATGCAGGACGACCTTGTGCTGGTGGTAGTGCTTGCTGTTCTGGTTCTGGGTGCTGGTGGCGTGGTGATGATCGTGATGGCTGCTCTCACTACCGTGGTGGTCGCCGTGGACAATGCTGTAGTGATGAGGGATGTTCTGTTGGTGTTTATGGAATAGAGGCAGTCCATCCTTGGTGACTTCAGCGTTAAAGCCGCTGTGTTTGTCCGCTGTGTAGTGTACCTCTCGGATAGAGCCGTCGGATTCCTTCAGCTTGTAATATCCTTTGACATGGTCGCCATCTCTAGACTCCTCCTGGCTCTTAAAGTCCTGGGTGTGAGGATCGTGGACGCTGTATTCGAACTTGTAATGAGGGTGAGAGTCCTGTAAAAAAATGGATAGATAGCTCATAGAGAAAATTTCTTTCACAGCTCGTATAACAAATAGATTACTCACATAATGTTCATCCTCATTGTGTTCCCAATGAGAGCTTTTTGCCAGTGCCATAAGAGAAAGGGCAATAGCTCCAAAGAGAATGGTCGACTAAAAAATTTAAAAACACAAATTAAATAAGAACATAGTACCTAATATTTCTTTATTTCTCAACGATATGAAATTACCTTGTTGGAGATCATGTTCCTAGATGGCAAGATACTGCGAGTGGTGTCTACTCAGGATCTGCGGTCCCATATATACGTCTAGGATTTACACTTGAGTGATTATATGGCCTGTTTAAACAGGTATTTCGCGTACATTCTTAAACTATGTTAACTAACTAATACATCAAACATTCTTGGTGCGAAAATGTTTCATAAGAAGCATTATTATAGTTTATTGTAATTTTCTACTTATGTTTAATGATTAAACATAAAATTTCAAATTTTACTATTGAAAATATGTTTAATGCATTTGTTTCATACAAAGTTTGGCGGTTATTGCTTAGATTCATGTTGAACTAATTAATATATATAATAATAAATTCCAAAATATATATAATAGACGATATTAATAATTATTTAATTAAAAATAATTCTTATCATCAAAATAAATCATTACCTATCGAATAAACTAATAAATGAATTAAACTTATGTACCTTTTCATTCCAATATTTAAAAAATTTTCTTTATTGTTAAATATCTGTATAATTATTCAATTCTGAGATAATTTTTATAGTGAAACAATTAAATACAGAAACAATATATTATTGATTATTATACAATTTTACACTGATACCCAGAATGATCTGCTTTATGATGAGTGTTTCGCAATAAAATAAAATAAAAAGTCATAATTGTCTATTTTCATCGTTTCTATTTACTATTAATTCACAAAACTTCCGTTTTTAAATTAAATGGGTCACTTAGGAAATAATTTAAACTAGTAACATTCATTTATTTCTGATTGTCGTGAATAAGTCCGTAAGTCAAATTTGTACAATTTTCAGTTTAACTTGTTTTCAATGTAATTTGACTTATCTACTTTCTCACGATAACCTCAATAAGGACTCCATAATTTTTGTTTACAAAAAATTGTTGAGTCCTAAATGTAACTGAAATTTTAATAGCTATATATATATATATTGTAGATATACAAGTTTTGTATTATAACTTCTCATTGGTAGCCCTTTAACATGTAGAACAATGAATGCTGACAATATGGCAATACTTGACCTCTTCCCATTGTCCGGGGCTGCCTCTTTATATCCAACATGCTCTTGCCCATTCCACATTCAAATCCATGTTTGGATAACATCCCTCCGACATCTGCTGTCCTCTTGTTATTCAGGGTTTTGTTTGACATTTATTCTTCGTTCATTCAAACAGTTATGTTTTTCTCTGTAATTATTAGCGTGAAGTTGAGAAATGCCTCAATAACTTTAATAATGTTGAAAATGGATACTATAAATAAAGGCAACGCTACAATCTGAAAATATTTAAATTAACTTAGTGAATAATAAATCAATAAAAAATGTAACATTACAGCTTATTTTCGAAAACTAATCAGGTTACATAAATTTGAAAAAAAAAAATTATAAGTTGAACATTCTTATTACGAAATGTAACAACTCAATTATTTCTTCAACATACTTCCTAATTATCCAAATCCCATCTCAGTGTTAGAAATTTCAAAGTAAATCATAAATTTTCCTATTCTCCCCTTTACACAAAATCTGCTGATGTTCCTCAAGGTAGTATCCTAGATCACTTCCTCTACACAGTCTATACACCTGACTTCCCGACTCAACCTAACACCGTCTTCATCACACCTGATTACACATGTGTATTAGCAGTAAATAATGATCCTTCCATTGCATCCCAATCATTTCAATCTCATATTACCAACTTTCATGAATGGTATCTGAGAATTAACCTTCTAATAGACGCGCGGACCTGTCAGATACGCATCGCAAATATTTGTTTAATATCCTTTGAATCCCCTATCTAATGACCTAGCCCTAGGACAGTTTTGACCGAGGATTCCTACTGCAAACAGTAATGTAAAAAAATGAGTTTTGTGCCTCAGGAATAAGCACATCCATCCACGCAAATTTTTGAAATATATTTTTTTTTTTAATTATTCGTTATAAAATTTGTATTTTATTAGTAATTCAACGAAACATGAAAATTGAATTTACACTTGATTCAATCAAACGATGAAATTAAACGTTATTGTATATATCATAGACTTGTATCATTTTTTTTTTTTTTTTTTTTTTTTGCTCACTATAGGTCATGTTTAAAAAACCAAAAAAAACCTCAATTACATGTTTCAGTTTTGTGATATTTCAAAAGATTTCAAAATATGTTTGCAATGATTGTATTTATTTTCAAGGTAATTTTGCTAGTTTTTGAGTATGATTTTGTATAGTTTATTATTTATTTATTGTAATTGTGTTTTTTTTCTGAGTTCCTTAAGAAACAGTAGAAAACAACCCTGAGTAATAAATAACACATTAAAATGAAATTTTTATAATATTATAGATTTTTTTATGCCCATGAGTTATGACAAAGTAAATTATGCCAGTTTACGTATCTATGTATACAGTTAACTTAAAGTTAAGATATGCTTATTACATACAAGTGGTATCTGTGATATAAGCGCGCCCGTCCTTGGTCTAGGAGGCGCGCCTATCAGAAAATTAAAATAAATCCAAACAAATCTCATCAAAAACTCTTCACCCTTTATCGCAATCTTACAACTTCAGGTCCTGTTGGTTAGCAGGCATTGATGACCTTAGGGTTTTATCTTAAACAACAAACAAACAAACAAGGTCCTGTTGGTTCTTCTTTTTATGTTCCGCATGTTGGTGATTTGTCACAAAGCAGATGCCTATCTTTTCATAGTAAACTCCATACCCACTCGAATCCACTAGTCTCCTAAACACTCTCAATGCCCGATAATCCTCCAAGGAGTCTGAAAAGAAAAAGGCCGAGAGACCTTCTAATGTAAATCTTTTATTGAAGTGCCACTAAAGGCAATATTGCTACAGCCAGTTTTGTCCAAATGCCACCAATAGAATCTTTTTTCCACATGTTACAACATAGCTAATGCAATAAACCTGAGAAATGGCGGTATTCGTAATTTAATCATTATTTCTCGTATAAAATAAAGCAAGAAACCAGCGATTTTGCTTTATTTCGATGGGTAATAACAATATAAATAAATCACTTTTATGTGTATTCTTTATATATGGGGAAAATGACTTATGGCATGGTTTTAGAAGTATTTGCGAAATAAAAAATAAACCCAATGTTAAAATTAACCAATCTTTTTAGCCTAAAACATGAAGGGGAATTTTTGATGTACATTTTGAATAACTTACTTCATGATGATAAACTTATTTGTATAAATATAAAAAAAATTAAATTTTCTTAAAAAATAAATTTAAGAAAGTTTAAATTTCGTTTAGATCATCCATGAGAAGCTGTTGGTTTTTATTTTGTTTTTTCCCAGAGACACTATATAAAAATTTTAGTGTGTGCTTTTTCTGAGAGTCTTGACCTTTTATTAATTTATAATGTTCAAAAGAAATACAAAAAAAAAAAAAAAAAAAAAAAAAAAAAAAAAAAAAAAGTCACCAAGGAAAGGATATAAAATCGCCTGAGCAACCTTAATATAATGGAAATTAGGCAATTCCGAAACAAACTGTAATGATAAGCCTTTACATCTAAATGGTTGGCGGTCGGAAAAAGTCTTGGGGTTAGGATCTTTTTCAGATTGTTCCATGAGGAAAGGATAACTAACAATATAGGATTTTTTTTTTTTTTTTTTTTTTTTTTTTTTTAATATCTGATAACGGCATAATTGAAATATTTTTATATGATTAATTAAAGTTTCATTCATCGAAAATGTTTTAAATATTTACTTGTATATATATTCAAATTTGTGTACATATATATATATATATATACAGGGTGAGTATCTCTTAGTCTTATATTACTTCAACGCTCACTGTTTTTCAAAAAAAACTATCCACAAAACGTCAAATCTCACAAAACTTGCAAATTTAATCAGCTTTCTGTTGATATGTTAAACGTAATGATTTTGTTTCAATTTCATGGAAAAATTTACTTTTGAAACCGAAAAAACATGGTGTTCTCATTTAGCATACAAATCATTTACTTTTGTAAATAAAACGTTTTGACAGTCCCTTGATGTAAATGTGCATTTTAAACATAATAAACTCTTCATTTGAATAAAAAGCTAAGAAATTATTGTTTATTTTCTATTAAAGAAAACTGTCGATAAAGCGACACCAGATTAGAGGATCTTATGTTATTACATTTATCTATTTATTATTATTATTATTTAGGATTTATTTTATTAGATTTTCTATGTAATGTTTAAAATCCAATGGTAATGAATATAGACCTCAATTTTGCCGTTAGCTTCTGAATGCAGATTGTGTAGAAGAATACTACTTTTTGAGGTGACTTTTATGGGCAGATGAGTCTGTTTTTACAGGGGAAGACATTCCTATCGTTCCATGTGGAATATCGTTAGTTTATTCATCTTTGTATTGCTGTCGATTAGTGTTGAAAACTCATGGTTTGCCCAACAGAAATACCCTCCCCTGTAAAAACAGACTCATACTAGTATACAGACTAGTATTCTTTATTTTATATTAAACAATAACTTTTTTCTTCGCTTTTTATTCCAATGAAGAGTTTGCTATGTTTAAAATGCACATTTTCCTCAAGGGATTGTCAAAATGTTTTATTTACACAAGTAACTGATTTTTATGTCAAATGAGAACAACATGTTTTTTCGGTTTCAAAAGTTAATTTCTCCTTGAAATTGAAACAAAATCATAACATTTAACATATCAATCGAAAGCTGATTAAAGTTTCAAGTTTTTGTGAGAATTGACGTTTTGTGGATAGTTTTTTTTAGAAAAACGGTGAGCGTTGAAGTAATATAAGACATTGTGACTTCCCCAAATAAGGTGAAGATTAAGCTGTTCTTTAGATACCTAGTTTGTAAAATTCAAGGTTACAGGTATTCAGCTATTATTGATAATTTAATTCTAAATCCGAAAATGTCGTCAAAATTTGAAAAATATTTAAACAAAATGAAGATATTACAGATTTTGTGGAAATAAACGTGGTTTCCTCAATTTTTTTTTTGATTTAACGTAAATCTGTAACGGATTGGAATAGAAAGGTGAGGTTTGCGGCATTATGCTACATTTTTGATCTAGTTTCACCTATTTATTTTTTTACACTAAGAGATGCTCACCCTGTATATACATATATATTTTTTTTTTTAATTTTAAGAGCTTAAATTTGAAATATTTTAATTTGAAACGTGGCTATATTTTGATAATTAATTATTTTTATACCTTTTAATGTTTGCGATTTAATTAAATATTAATGAAATAACAACAGTCGAATGATAATAAGACTCATTAGGGCAGAATAAGCCCACCCATGTGAACATCCGCAGGACTATATATAGACCAGCAATATCCTCAGAAGGCACCATTTGTGGACCACCTGCGAGCATGATCTCTATCAAGGTAAATCCATAAGAATACCGCTCGTAGAAAAATTTAAGAAACGTTTATTCCTTTTTATAGGTCCTTGGTTTACCAATGAAGTAATGAGGTATATTATATAAAAAAATGTTCATGCACTGAATAGTTATCTCAATTAAAACTATGTTCAATAGAAGATTAAAGAAAGACAAGAGGTTAGGTTAGGTTGAAATTCTTATGGACACTCAACTTCGAGGGTCTTTAGTGTCCTTCAATCTATGTTTTTCTTCTATGTCTTCTTTTTAAATTTTATTGAAAAAATTGTATTTTTTAAGAAACTTAATTGTTATTTCGATATTCTGGTTATTATCACCGAGCATGGTAGGGAGGTTTCTTTGTAGTTCTTCTTCTTGAAAATAATTATCCCATTTAGGGCATTCTACTAGAATGTGATGAACTGTTAGTTGTATATTGCATGATATGCACTTTGGTGGATTGTCCTTTGTTATTAGATGTCCGTGAGTGAGGCGTGTATGTCCGATCCTAAGTCTAGTTATAACAGCTTCTTCTTTTCTATTGTTGCGGTAAGAGCTTTTCCACATTTTTGTTTCTTTTTTAATTGATTTCAGTTTGTTTAGTTCTTCTGTGTTTTCCCACAGCTGTGCCCAGTCCATTTTTACTTGGTATTTTAATCTATTGCAAATGTCAGATGTTGTGTAAATGTTGGTGATGTCTATTGATGATTTTGCTGCTTCCTTCGCTGCTCGATCCGCTTCTTCATTTCCTTTGATTCCCACGTGAGACGGAGTCCAAACCAGTAGTACATTTTTTTTCATATTCTTTATCATTGTTGTATAGACTTGGGCTTTCATTACTAAACGGTCTTTAGTGTACATGTTTTTTAATGCCATTAGAGCAGATAGAGAATCTGTACATATTACGAAGTTATCTTCTTCACATTGCATAATATAATACAGCGCCTCACAAATCGCATAACATTCTGCAGTGAAGGTACTGGTTAGAGAGGGAAGTTTGTATTTGATAATGCTGGAGTCTGATACAAAGGAACATCCAACATTATTCTCTAATTTGGAACCATCTGTGTATATATAATTTCTATCACTATATTTTTCTTTAATTTTTTGGAATTCTGCTAGATAGGTAAGTCCTGTAGTGTTATTTTTAGCGAATTTTTGGAGTTTTAAGTTTATTGCAGGTAATTTTAGAGTCCATGGTGGGTAATGAAATTCATCGGTTTAAGTTGCAGGGAGCTGATTTCTTCTATATATCTGCTAGCTCTAATACCCAACGGAGCAGGTAGTCTTTGGTTTTCTATAAATCGTCTTCTCTTTGGTTGGAAAATGGGTTTCCACGCGGGGTTATTGGGGTTGAGTTTTAGTCTCCCAATGTATCCGCAGGCAAGTTGACGTCTTCTCAAAGCGAGAGGAGCTATGCCAGCTTCAACACATAAACTATTTACTGGACTGGTTCTGAAGGCTCCAGTAACAAGACGAATACCTGCATGGTGTACTGAATCTAGAGCTGAAAGAAGATTTTGATTGGCTGATGAGTAAACAAAGCTGCCATAGTCTAGTTTTGCTCTTATCAGACTGGTATATACCTTAAGCATACTTGACCTATCTGCTCCCCACGAGCGTCCAGCCAGAACTTTAACAATATTCAGTCTGTTGAGTGCTTCTTCTTTTAGACATGTGATATGTTCTTTCCAGTTAAGTTTACAGTCCAGAACTAGTCCTAGAAATTTAACTTTTGTATCGAAACGTAAGGTCGTGTTTCTATAGACCAACTCTGGAAAAGGAGTAGGTGTCCTGCGTTTTGAAAAAAGTAGGCATTTAGTTTTTTCTGTGGAGAAATTTAAACCAGATTGCCTACACCATACTTCCAAATTTGTTAGGCAATTTTGTAATAATATCTGCATTCTATTTTCATTTTTGAATGTTAATAACAAAGCTAAATCATCTACAAATAAAAAAGTTTTAATTTGCTTCGGAATAATTTCTGTAATTTTGTTAATGGCTATCGCAAAAAGGGCACAGCTCAGTACACTTCCTTGTGGAATACCGTTAGTCATTTCTTTTATGGAAGACAGATGACTACCTATTCTAACTTGAAATGTTCGATTTCTCAGAAAGTTACCAATGAGGATGAGAAGGCGACCTCTAATTCCCCATTCTCGTAGCTGTTGTAGGACGAGAGATGTTTTTAAGTTGTCATAGGCTTTTTCAACGTCGAAGTATATGCCTATGCATTCTTTTTTTTCAGCAAAGCTATTCAGAATTTCATACTCCATTGTTATGAGATGATCTACTGTAGAGCGCCCTGTTCTGAAACCACTTTGTGCGTTCGATAGTAAGTTATTTTTTTCTAGTATCCAACTAAGCCTTTTCAAAACCATCTTTTCTAGCAGCTTGCATACGCAGCTTGTTAGTGAGATGGGCCGGTAACTCGAGGGAAACAACTTATTTTTTCCAGTTTTTAAAATTGGTATTATAATTGATCTCCTCCATATCTCAGGAAAGTCCCCTGTGCTCCACACCTGGTTATAGAGTGTAAGAAGTGCATCCATTGACTGCCTTGGTAGATTTTTCAACATTTCATTATGTACCTCATCTGCTCCTGGTGAGGATGGTTTCAATTCTTTTAAACAGGAAAGTAATTCTTCTTTAGTGAATGGTAGATTATAAGTTATTTCATTTTGATCGTTAATGCTGTCTGCTTCGGTTTCTATTGTCAGCTGTGCTTGAGATGAGTAAATATTTGAGTAATATTCAGCAAAATGCTCTGCTAATATACCGGGGTTTTGTTCTACTAGTCCGTTGACTAGCAGGGTTGGCTGGTAGTCTTCATGTCTTCCCATAATCTTCTTTATCTTTTTCCAAAAAATCCTGGGTGGGGTATTTGAAGAAATGCTGCTCAAAAAAATGTTGCCATGATTCCTTTTTTTTTTTCTTTGATTAATCTTCGAGATAACGAACGGATTTTCTTATAATTTATCAGATTTTGTTGAGTAGGTTCCTTTTGGAAAACTTTAAGGGCCTTTCTTCTATTTTTAATTGATAGTTTGCATTCATTGTCATACCACGGAACATTTTTCGATTTAACATTTATAGAGCTTTTTGGAATTGAAAGTTCCGCCGCTGCTAGAATAGATGAAGTAATTTTGTGATTAATTTCATCACATTTATTAAGGGTAGTTATATCGGAGGCCGTAATAACTAAATTATTTTGAAATTTTGTCCAGTCGGATTTTTCTGTAATCCATCTAGCATGTTTTGTTATCCGGGTACTAATGTTTGGGAAACTGATTAATATTGGGAAATGATCGCTAGAATATTGGTCCTGGGAAACCTGCCAGTCTAAATGAGTAAATAAACTAGGTGAGCACCAAGTTAGGTCAATACAAGTGAAGGAATTATATGCTGGACTCAAATATGTGGGTTGTCCTGAATTTAAAACTATGGAGTCTGTGCTGTCTATTATTCGTTTAATAGTATTTCCGCGGGTTGAGCAATACGAAGAACCCCACGAAATATGATGAGCGTTAACGTCACTCACAACAATATAGGGAGAAGGGGTATTATTCAGGAGATTAACAAATTCTATTTCATCAAAATTTTCAGGAGGAAGATAAATATTATTGATAAAAATAGGTATATGAAGGAAGACCTTGACTATCACTGCTTGCAGAGAGGTATGAATCTGAACCAACTCAGAAACGACCTTTTTATGGACGGCAGTTAAAACCCCACCACATGCTCTATTGCGATATTCAAAATCGTTCCGGTAAATGTTATAATCTTTTAGGTTAAATATTCTATTGGTGTGTAACTTAGTCTCTTGTAAACATATAACTGATGGTTGATATTTATTAATTATAAGTTTTAATTCCTCAAATTTTCCCGTTATACCGTTACAATTCCATTGGATTATATTGGTTAGAGAAGTCATGTTTAATGAACAAATGTTAAAAATTCAGAATTCAATTAAAACAGATGTTATAATTAATAAAAGTGAATTTAGTATACAAAAATTAAGTGAAATATTACTCATTAATTAGTTTCCATTATTTCATTACTTTGTACAAGCTTAGGAGAATTTTTCCTTGTTTTACTTCTAGTTCTTCTACCCTCAACTTTTGTCCACTCAGTCTGTTGACCATCGGGACAGCCGTGAGGGTTATTTTCTTCATTAGAAGTCGTCTGTGCCGAAGTTAAAATCTTCGGTTCAGAGGCGACTTCACAGGGGGTGGGGTGGTCTTCCGAATTTTTTTCGGATATCCCACCGTAGGATTGTGAATTTTGGATTGAAGGGTTTTTAGGTAAGGCAGATGAAGCAGAAGGGTCAGTAGGGGTAGGGGGGGGGGGTGGGGGGACGGGAGTGGGAGAATCGCTAATTCTATTAGCGCTCAAGCAACTAACTGGCGTGACTGTTTTAGTAGACACAGCTGTTACTGGGTTTCTAAAAATAACTTGATTTTCGATCATTTGTTCCGTTTGTACACTAACTGATTTTTTCGTCTTTACAATATTAGCAAAAGAAATTTGGGTAGATATGGGGTGCAAAAGATCGTATTTTTTCTTTGCAGCCATATATGTTATTTTATCCGCCTCTTGAATTCGCTTTATTTCTTTTTCTTTAATGAAAACAGGGCAATTTTTAGAGAATGCATCGTGGTCACCTAAGCAGTTAGTACACATTTTCGGATTATTACACTCAGAGCCCCCATGCTTTGTTTTCCCACAAAACTTGCATAAAGCTTCTTTGGTGCAATTTTTTTTAGTATGGCCAAATTTAAGACAAACGTAGCAACGAATGGGGTTTGAAATAAATTGCTTTACTGCAACATTATGAAAGCCTAATTTAATTTCGGAGGGAAGAGAAGGATTGTCAAAAGTTAATAAGTAATTATGGCTGTTATGTTTTTCATTATTTCTAAAATACGTCAACCTTTTAACATCGACAACATTTTGGGGTTTTAGCTCCTCTTTTATTTCTTCTATATCGACAAAATTTAGATCAGGGCACCACACTATGCCTTTACTCAGATTTAACCTAGCATGGGGCTCTATTTTAACTGGAAAATTATTGCATAAATTGTTACACTTTAACAGTTTTTTCTGATTGAGAATCGGAAAATACCTCTACCAAAAGAGTTCCATCTTTCAATTTTTTAATCAATTTAGCATCTCCTATTAATGATTTTAAACTTTTATGGATTAAAAAAGGTGATACTCTTTTAAAATCTGATAAATTATCTTCATTATCCGTTTCAATTCTTTTAATTATTAAAAACTTGGGATAGTTTTTTCTTTGTTCGGTATTCCCTACAGCAGTACATTTAAATCTCCCTTTCTTTCTTTTTAAAGGTGGGGATTCTGCCATTTCTTTGCTATTAAATATAGAGTTAAAGAGCTAGGTCACCACACCACAGAACCTAACCTCAAATTCTAGTGATTATAAATTATTCAAAAAAAATAAAGAAAAAAGTTCAAGTTCTTATCTGAGTAGTTCTTGGAGTAGATCCTCAGCAGTTTCACATCATAAAATTTCACTTTACTGACACAATAAATACTAAAAATCAATACTTTTTGAGACACAAAAAAGTTAAGCTTTTTAGTATGGTTATCACCATATGATCTCCCAGAAGAAAGACAAGATATATATTATATATTTTGTCGGTGTGTTTGTATGTGTATGAATAGGCTTTTTAAAAAAACATTAAAAATTAACAAGTACAATTTAAATTGCATCATTTTACATTTCAAGATATGGGTAGTCCGAAAAAAAAAAGAAAAAAAAAGAAATAAAAAGAAAAAATTCCTTTTCTTCTCTCCCCTGTTAATGACACTGAGACGCGCTGACTCTACCATCCCCACCGTTCGACTTCTCCCAACTCCTCTTTTATTTCATCCCATCGCACCAAGAGGGCTCTTTCCTTCCTTTCTTTCTAACGTATTTTTATATCCTACCTTTAATTTGAGACAACACTTTAGAGGTAAGTCATGCACATACAATTTCATATTATTATATTATATTATATATATTATATTATATTATATCATATGATTGGTGATACGAAACGTATTACAGTGAGGTTAGAAGTTTTTAAAGTTAATTAATACCAAATATATAGTGAAGTGAAGTTAAATAGGACGTGTAAAACGGTACAACGGATTACCGGAACAAAGCACAACTTGCTCCTAAGATAAGACTGAAAATAATTTTCTTTTCTTTTTCTTTTTATTTGATTGTTATTGTACTTCGTTAATTTGTTTAATGTCTGTTAAATTTATGCCAACCTATTAGATATAAAAGATAAATACTTTTACTTTCAATTGATTTTGTTCCTCCAGTTTTATTAACCTAACTAAATTAAACTTACATCAAATAAAATAAAGAGAATAAAAATAATAGAAAAAAATGAATAAACCACCCGATATTTGGCCTCCAAACTTAAAAAGGGTTAAAAGAAGTTAGGAAAGTATAAACGATTCCAATGAAATAGAAAATAATACAAATAAAAACCAATTTCTTGTAATTGAAAGAGCTGAAGAGGGAGACCTTAAAAACGTTTCACCTTTTTTAATATATAAATCAATAAATAATCATTGTGGCGAACCAAAAAACGTAAATAAATTAAGAAACGGAACAATTTTAGTAGAAACAATTAGTAGAGAACAGTCCGAGAAATTATTAAAACTAAATAATTTTGGTTCAATAATAAAAATAAAAATAAATCCTCATGAAAAACTGAATATAAGCAAGGAAGTAATATTTTGCCCTGACTTAAATGGAGTTGAAGAAAAAGAAATATTAGAAGAACTAGGTAAATTTAACGTAAAAGAAATAAAAAGAATAGTAACCAAAAAAACAAGTACTGAGAAGAAAACTCATTTATATGTGCTCACCTTCTCATTACCCACACTCCCAGATTTTATTTACATAGGATTTCAAAAAATAAACATTAAGATGTGTGTACCGAATCCAATAAGGTGCAGAAAATGTCTAAAATTCGGCCACTTCGCTAAAAAATGTTCAACAACACCTATTTGTGCATATTGTTCAAAATCAGAACATAACGGTTCACGTTGCGAATCAATAGTGCCCATCTGTGTAAACTGTGGGAATCATCATTCCAGCTTAGATCTAAAATGTCCCAAATTGCTAGAGGAAAAGGAAATCAAAACAATCCAATTCAAAGAAAAAATAGCTTACAACGAAGCAAAAAAGAAATATAAGTTCAGTCGGCCTGAAATAAATAAACTAAATTATGCTGAAGTAACTAAAACTAATAGGAAAATAAGAGTAGATGTAGGAAGTCAAACCGATGACCTTGATCTATTAGATAATAATAAAATAACCGTAACTGCTTCTAGTTCAGGACTAAAGATAGACGGTTCTGATAGGGACAAATCCCCTCCAAGAGAATTTCTCACCTTTCCCTCTCCCTCCCAACCACCCTCTTCATCAACGCCTCCTGTCGAAATCGCTACGACGAATTTTTCGACGAATTCTTCCCAATTAGCTTTTTCAAGTACCCATCTAGGATGCCTTTTGGTTTTAGGCATTTCGTTGATGAAATTTGTCTGTGTTGGGAAATGATCACTCCCATATTGGTCGTTTCTGACACTCCAAGTAACATGTGTAAAAAGGTTAGGTGAGGTGAAAGTTAGGTCTATTTGCAGATGTAGATCCGGATCTAGGGCAAACATATGTAGCTTCTCCTGTGTTGAGTATGATTGAGTCTGTATTGTCTATTACTCTTCGGCTTATATTTCCTCTGGTATTTGTTGCTGATGTGCTTCAAAGAATGATGTGATCCGTTCATATCTCCTAGTACAATGTAAGGTAAAGGAAGGCTAGCGATTAATCGGGTGAATGCTGTTTCATCACAATTTTTTCTGTTGGTGGAAGATAGAGAGGCTTAGATTGATGAAGGTATTAGCATGAACCTCTTGGGGAGCGGACCGAAAGTCGATGCTGATGGTATACACAAGCATAGTAAGGTCTAAAATAGACTACGGTTGTGTGGTTTATTCTTCAGCTAAAACAAGTCGTCTCCTACTTCTAGATTCTATACACCACGCTGGAATAAGATTAGCCACAGGTGCCTTTAGGACAAGCCCAATAGAAAGCCTCTGTGCTGAGGCCTCCATAGCACCTCTGCAATTTCGAAGACAAGACCTAATGAACAGTTATATTAATAAACTCAAACTTCAACCAACTAATCCAGCTTACCATCATATATTTCATCCCCGCTGTATCAGAAATTTCGAAATTAATACAAGAAACGCCCCTTTAGCAATCAGACAAAAGGAAGTTATAAAAGAAATTTATGATATGCCGTTGGATCAAGCCGACTGTGGCTTTCAATTACCCCCGTGGAAATATGAGAAGTATAAAATAGATCTAAGCTTAAAGCATAAGAGCACAGGATCAAATAGTCTTCGATTTCACGAGAAGTTACAAGAATATTCAGACCACGACATAATATATACTGATGGATCCAAAAAAAAATGAATTCGTTGGTTTTGCAATAATTATGAATGGGACAACCCACAAATATAAATTACCGTATTATACAACAATACACACTGCAGAACTGCAGGCGATTTCTACAGCTCTTTACTTATCCGTGAACAGTGGACATTCAAAATTATTAATTTGTACTGATTCAATGTCAGCACTTCAAAGTATAGCTAATTTCAGCAAAACTAACCACACAATTGACAAGATCCATAGTCATTTGGAAATATTAAAAAAACATAAAAAAAAAACGTAACTTTTCTCTGGACCCCTGGACACTCCGGAATTCCTGGAAATGAAGCAGCGGACAAAGCTGCCAAAGAAGCTTCTGTGATGAATACCGCACCACTAAAAATATATGAACCAAATGATATTAAAGCGCTTTTGAAAAAAAAAAGTAAAAACTAAGTGGGAAATCATGTGGTTCGAAACTCCAATAACGAACAAGCTAAGAAATATAAAAAAAAAAGTACGAAGCAGTGGACAAGCGCAATAAGGGGTAACAGAAGAGAAGAAATTGTTACAACAAGGCTGAGGATAGGACATTCTAACCTGACTCACGCATATCTGATCACAAAAGAGGCCCAACCACATTGTGAAAGATGTCAATCTCCGATGACCATTAAACATATAATAGAAGATTGCATATTATATCAACAAGTCTTTGGGACTAAGAAAATACCCCGATCGACAGAACTTGCTCTAGAGGACTCCAGAAATTCTATTAACAAAATTATAAATCTATTCAAAGAACACTCACTTTACGATAAAATATAATACGAAAATTATAATAAAGGACAAAGAAAAATAAATTTTCACCATTTAAATGAAAAGGGCGTAATAACCTGGTAGTTGATCGCCCAAATAAAAACTCAATCCACAATCTACAATTTCATTATTATCAACTTATTTTAATTCCCCACTCAATAGTCTAGATTTCTTCATCTGTTAAATTTTTCATATTTTGTATTTTTAAAGTTAACTGTTACGTATAGTTTATGCCAACTTTCCTTACAATGTATAACTTTTACTTTTTCTTTCCTCAAACATTTACTTTTATATTTAGTAGTATTTATGTCGCTATCTTAATCATTCATTTATTGCAATGTGAAATTTCAAGTAAACATATCAAAATACTACACTAAAGTATTTTTTTTTTTTTTTTTTTTTTTTTTTTTTTTGTTTTCCTTCCAGCAGTAACCCTGTTGGAAGGGATTTTATTATTTTCTGTACACACCATACTTGTACAAAGTATACAATGTACATGTAAATATTATTTGCGATTTGATTATAATTTTACATGTGTTGAAAGGTATAAAAATATAAAAATAAACAAGAAAAATAAAATAAAATAAAACAAAGAATAAGAAGTTATATAACATGGATAATTTAAAATTCAATAAAAACAGCAACAAAGTTATGTAGAGAAAAGTTTATGAATATTTAGAGGTTTAGAGATATTTCATATTTATATCCTCTATTTTAATGATTGAATTTTTAAGAAATATTTGGAAATTTTCAAATGATTTGTTCATCAAACATTGACCATCCACCGGCCAATGTCCTAGTTTCTGTACTGTTTTTGTCTGTAGAATAGTTCTGTAGTCAGTGAGTAGTCTGCATTCATATATGAGGTGGTGTATATTTTGTTCTTGAGTGAAATCACAAGGACATAGGAAAGAATCTCTTATTTTAAATCGATAGAAATAACTGTTTACTGCCGCATGTCCTGTGACTCCTTGTGTGATGTAAAAGTTAGTCCATGAGTTTGATTTAATGTAGGTCCGTAAGTCTGGAATGAAGTTATGTAGATGTCTTCCCTTGTGTGTAGTGTTCCAACGTGTCTGCCACTGGTCTACTGCTTGTGTTTTTAGCATGTGTTTTAAGTGTTGTTTGGATATCATATTATATGATATAGGAAGGGTAGTATCCTTTGAAGCCTCTTTTGCAGCCTTGTCAGCCAGTTCGTTTTCCGCTATGTCGGAATGCCCTTTTACCCACTTGAAGGAAATTTGAATGTTATCGTCAGTTTGTAGATGTCTTAGAAATGATCTTATTTTTTCAATGATGGGATTGTGACAATGTCTGTTTTTTATCATGTATAGAGTACACTGACTTTCCGTTAGTATTGTAATAGTTTTATCTTTTGTCCTCAAATTTTGAAAGTATTCTAGAGATTTAAGGATGGCGAATTGTTCTGCTTGATTATTGCTACATTCTGGGCCTAATTTATACTTTATTACATCTTCTAAAATTTTGTTTTTAAAAATGAGACTAGCACAGCCTACATATTCGCCATTCTTGCTTCCGTCAGTATATATCTCATAGTCTGTGGGGTCAGTTAAGCATTCAGTAATACAAGGAAATTCTGCTGGATGTAACCAATCCTTGTAGTCGTTAGTATGTTCAAAGTTGTTAGATTTGAAATTTTCGTAGTCAGTGTTCATGGATAACAAATGGAATTTTCCTATGTAACTGGTAGCTAATATACTGATGGGGATCATTTTGGCCAAGACAAAGGCAGCTTCATCAGAGAGTGTTCGGAATCCTTTGGCAATTTTGAGTGCCATTAGCCTCTGGACCCTTTCCAGCTTTGCCTTGTTGTATTTGATCTGAAGTCCTGGATGCCATATTTCAATGCCATAACTAAATAGGCAAAATTGCGCCTTTATACAAAACCTCCAGAGCCTCCGTTCTCAAACCCCATGTCGCTCGCGCTGCTATTGAAAGTGAATTTATTAATTTAAAAAGTTTGTTTTGTAGTATGTCAATATGTCTGTTCCACTTTAATTTTTCGTCAATGGTTATGCCTAAATATTTCAAAGTACGTATTCGATTCAGGTTTTTATTTTGTATTTTCACATTTAAGTCCGGACTTAGTCGTTTTTTTAGTGATCACCATATAATTAGATTTTTGTGTATTGAATGTCAGTTTGTTTAAGTAAGCCCAAGAATTTATTTTGTCTAATACTATATCGACTACTGTCTGTAAATGTTTAAAATATTTTGATGTTATAATTGCTAATATGTCATCTGCAAAGGCCAAAATCGTCGCGTTTGAAGGTTATCGTTCTTTTAACAGTGAGTCAACAATTAGGTTCCATAAAAGAGGAGAGCAGCACGAGCCTTGTGGTGTCCCAATAGACTGATTCTATGTAATGCAACGTTGTTTGTCACTAAAGATACAGACCTATTGCTAAGATAATCTTTAATAATCCTGTAAATGTTAAGTGGACATTGATATGTAATTAGAGTACTAAAAATTGACGGCCACCAAGCATTGTCAAACGCTCCAGTGATATCAAGCGATATAATAGCGGTATGCTGGTTATTATTCAAGGCATATTGGATAATATTTATGGCTTTCATTACCGCATGAACCGTGCTTTTTTGTGGCGTAAATCCAAATTGGTTTTCACTGAGGAGCTTATTACTGTAAAGATAATACGACAACCTGTTATGTATTAACTTTTCCAATATTTTCCCACCTGTTGGAATAATACATATAGGTCTGATAGAGGAAATATCTTCAGTTTTTTTCCCCGGTTTATTAATTAGCACCAATTTTGACTTTTTCCAAAAATCTGGAAAACGTCCAAGGCTGAAGCATTTAGAATATATATTATATATAGTTTGTGGAAATGTTTTTCGTATACTTTTTTGTATATTAAAGAGTTTACTCCATCTATGCCTGGTGTTTTGTTATCATTGAGATTGTTAATAATATCTGATAACTCTAATTGCGTAACCGGGAGATCGTCAACTGTTTCGGGTAAACTGTTTGCAGACTGTCTCATGGTGACATGTATGTCTGAATCTGTGGTAGGATCGTCCAATTTAATTAAGTTATTAACAATGTAATCATAGGTATCATTAATTGAGGTCGTGTAGGTACCATCTGATTTTCTTAAATTTTGTAAAATGAATGGTTGTGGTATTTTCCCAGCTGCATATTTGTATGGCCATTTCCATGGATTTCTGGTAGGAATACTCTGGCAGTATTCTTTCCAAGATTCCATTTTTTTTGCCTTTAATACATCGCGAATATTCCCGTTTAATATTTAAGTAATGATGATGCCTATTTGTCCTTAATAAATCATTTAATTTGGTTTTTTTTGGTATAATCTGCGGGCTCGGTTAGTTGATTTCCGCAGATTTTCCAATTTTTCATTCCACCACGGGTTTAATTTTTGGCCTGAATATTTTTTTGAAGTACTGATATTCATAATTTTGAAAGATTTATTGCAGGTTTTGATTAAAAATTTATGAAACCTGTGTACGAATTGATCGAAAGGAGTTCTATTTAGTTTTGAGGTTAATTGTTCATCTAAATTGATAGTACTATTGATATTGAAACCTTTTGAAAATATATTTTGAAGATTGTTTATAAATTTAGTCCAATCAGCATTCTTAGTTTTGTATAATTTTCCTTCCTTTCTTATGCTGGCCCAATGATCGAATTTTATAGAGAATCTAATACAATTGTGATCCGATAAATTTTCTTCATCTTCAATTCTCCAACTGTTAATATTATTAATTAAATAAATAATACTATTATTTATTATAGTATATAATACTATTATAATACTAGTATAGTATTATAATACTATATAATAGTATTATAATACTATTATAATATTATTATAGTATAATACTATTATAATACTAAAGTATTATTTATTCACAAAATGATTTTTTTTTTTTTCGATTTCCCAAAATTTATTGCAAGTCATAACCGATCATTAAAAAAGATGTATGCAATATTACCCACTACAAAGATATGGAAGTTATATCAGTATTATAGCATAAACTTAGATAATATTTATTATTTCAGGCACTGTTACTCATTGGAACGATTGCCGTTTCCATTGTATATGGTTCTCATTGGGACCACGAAAAAGAACACTATGTAAGTAATTCATTAGTTTCTTGTATGTGTTAACATTTATGTTCACTCTATTTAATATTTATTTTTACAGGATTCACACCCTTAATACAAGTTCGAAAACAGCGTCCACAATCCTCACACCCACGACTTCAAGAGCCAGGAGGAGTCCAGGGATGGCGACCGTATCAAAGGATATACAAGCTGAAGGAATCCAACGGCTCTATCCGAGAGGTGCACTACTCAGCGGACAAACACAGCGGCTTCAACGCCAAAATCACCAAGGACGGACTTCCACTATTCCATGAACACCAACAGTACATCCCTCATCACTACAGCATTGTCCACGGCGGCCACCACGGTAGTGAGAGCAGCCATCACGATCATCACCACGCCACCAGCACCCAGAACCAGAACACCAAGCACTACCACCAGCACAAAGTTGTCCTGTACCACCATCATTAACAGTGAAATGGCTAAAATAAATATAATGGAATTATAATTCGATTTAATAAAATGCTATATTTTCTCCTCACAAGTGTGTACTAACAAATCTGCATTACTTATAAAATTAATTTTATCTTATTAAAACGTTATACCCCTACCAAATCATATTATTGGAAGATAAATTGATTATCAGGCCACCCTTCCAATCAAATTCTAAGTAGAGGAAAACCCCGATTTATTGGCCAAGCATTTTGCTGAATATTACTCCAATATTTGCTTCACAACCGACAATAAAAACCGAAGCAGATATCATTGTCAATCAAAATGAAAAACCCTTATAACATACCAAAGCAGAATGAATAAACTGTTTAAAATAATTGAAACCATCCCCACCAAGAGTAGATGAGATAAATAATGATGTGTTGAAGAATCTACCAAGACCAGCAATAGACGCGATTCTTGCATTGTATAATCATGTGTAGAGAACAGGGGACTTTCCTGAGACCTGGAGGAGACCAATTATAATACCAATTTTAAAAACCGAATAAAATAAGTAGTTTCCTCCAAGTTACCGGCCTATCTCACTCAAAAGTAGAGATTAAATGATCTAGTATGCAAGTTGTTAAAAGGCTTGGTTGGATATTAGAAAAAAATGATTTTCTATCGTACGCACAAACTTGCTACAGAATACGGCACTCTACAAAGGACCATCTCATAACAATGGAGTATGAGATCCTGAAAAGCTTTACTGAAGAATATAAAATTAGAAAAAAAAAAAAAAAAAAAAAAGTATACGCATATACAGTAAGACATCTGTAATCCGGCATTCTCGGGGATCCGACGATGCCGGATTATTGAGGTCTTCCTTTAAAATAGTTTAAACAATAATATATATATATTATTGGGTTGTTAAAAAGTTGTTACACTACAAAAACAAAAATGTTACAATACATAGAATATAAACTGAATTAAAAATTGTTTCTTAAAAAAAGTACATACATAAACGCACTACATTTTTATATATATTAACATATTATGATTGGGTATAGTTAAACATTTCAACAGAATAAACAAACATTACAACACATAAAACAATAACAGAACCAAAAGTTATGTTTCTTCAAAAAAAGATGTACAGTACTGTAAAATTCAATCAGATTCACTGCTTGCTGCTGGCACCAATGCAGGTCCCAGTTGATGTGGAAGGAGTAGGAAATGGCCATGTTGCTGCATTTTTTTTTTTTTCCCAAGACTTCCATTGATGTCCTGTACTGGCCAGGGTGGGAAGGTCAAGATTCATTTCCTCGGTCCGCCACGAAATAAATTTTAACCCGCCCAGGTGGGATTCGAACCCACGACCTTCTGGTTACGAGCGCGCTGATACCCTCACCCCAACGCACTCGGCCATTGAGTCCCCCCGTGGCCTAGTTAGTCAAAAGTGATACGTTTAAGGATACGCGAGGGTCCTACACGTAGTTAAACACGCTCTAGCTCACTTACAATTAGTGTTGCTCTGATCAAAAATATGCCGATAGCTTCTTCACAGAAACTAACTGAAAAATATTTTTTTTTATATAACCTTTATCGTTAGGACCTACTGTTCAGGAGCTATATTGGTTTGAATTAAAAAAGTTACATTTGACACGTCTATTTTTTAAGTATAGGGGCTTTTTTGACAAGCTCTCTAGCACTTTTGGTGTTGCTCGGATCCAAAATTTTCCGATAGTTTACTTAAAAACTAAATAAAGAACATTTTTGGAATTAGGAACACTAGGAAAATTAGGAACTATATCGGTTGAAAGAAAAAAAATCACGTTTCAAGCATCTTTGTTGATTTAGAATAATAATTAATTGTTTATTTAGTTTAAATAATTTAAATACAGATAAGCGGGGAAAAAATAAAGAAAATAGACGGTCAGCACGATTAAGCTATTTATTTTGGAAATTTATCTTTTACAGACTAATAAAAGAGGACAAACAGTAAAACTTGTTTTATGTTATTTTTTCTTTAGTCGACAGTCTTAAAGTGGCATTTTTTCATATTTTTATTAAAAGCTACTAATGTGTGGAACATATACATCTAGAAAATATGTACTGCATTAGAAAAAAATGTTGCTGCATTTGTATCTAGCATCGTCTTTTTCTGAGCTCTTTGGAACATTGAAGGAATATCAACCTGCTTTTTTGATTGCTTGCGTTTTTTTAAATAAAAATTGCTTAGAATGATGTGCAGAATCATTAATTCAGTACCATCATAATGTTTGCACGTTTCAAAAACTTTACAAATTTATTAAATGCCTCCAAAGCATCAGCCCTTGTGATGTTGCTTCCTCCTCATCTCTCTTGGTTTCTTGTGAATCCTCTGGGCTTAACACATTTTTTGTGACTGCCTCATCACTGAGCTCCTCATCTGTAGGTTCATTTTTATCAATATCGACCCATTCATAGGGTTCTTCTTCTGGAAGACCGCTCAGTGGATTTTTCAAAATGTTTTGCCATAGTTTGCGCCATGCCAAGTGCAATGTTGAGCGGTAGATTTTTGCACTGTTTTAGACGATGTGGAGCCAACAGATTGCCTAAATTAATCAATAATTACAAAAACACTGATTTTTATTTTTCAAGATGATGGACGCCGGTCTATCAGGTCTCTCAGACTATAGAGAGCCGGATTATCGAGGTTTTACTGTACTTTGACATCGAAAAAACAAATATCTTTCTTCTTTTCTTGTTGATTTTTAACGCTTTGAAAAATTAAACATTTCATATTAGAATAGGTTGTTATCCCTCTTCAATAAAATAAATGACTAATGGTATTTCAAGAGGAAGTGTCCTGAGCTGTGTTTTTTTTGTTTTGTTTTTTTGCCTTAGGCCTTAACAAAGTTACAGAAATTAATACCAAGCAAATTAAAACATTTATATTTGAAGTTGATTCATCTTTGTTATTTAAAAATAAAAATAGAGCGCAGATATTATTGCAGAATTGCCTAGCAAATACGGAAGTATGGTTTAGGCAATCTGGTTTAAACTTCTCGACTGAAAGATTAAATGTCACCTACTACTTTTCCAGAGTTGGCCTACACTTGCATGATATTTTTCATTATTTTCGGTACAAAAATATTTTTTTTAGGACTAGATCTGGACTGTAAAGATCATATTAGGTGTCAAAAAGAAGAAACACTCAAGAGAATGAAAATTGTTGCAGTTCTGGCTGGACGCTCGTGGAGAGCACATAGATCAAGCATGCCTAACGTATATACTAATATAATTAGATCAAAACTAGATCATGGTAGCTTTGTTTACTTCTCGGTGAATCAAAATCTGATTTCGGCTCTTGATTCAGTTCAAAATGCATCATTCTTATCTTACATAAGAATTCATACCAACCCTATTCTAACAAAATCAATTTTAGTACCTTTTGATTTCTCTAATATTTTATTGCTATTAAGTAACAAAGAGTTGTAAATTTATTAAATAACCCTAATACCGGAACATCAATTTATACTATTATTATTATTATTATAATTATTACATTTTTTTAAAGAGAGTTTATATTCAAAATATTTTAATTTATAACTTTATATGATTAATTACAATGGAGAATATTAAATCTGAATCATATATTATAAATCCCGCATTGATTTGGATCTCGTAGATAGTAGATGTTAATGACCTTAAAGATGTTTTGAGTTACCAAATGAGAACGATGGTTTCTTAAATAATAACTTATAGTACAAAGCAAAGGAAAAACAAAACAAAAATCTTAATTTAAGTAGTCCTCATAAAAATTCCACATTGAACGTGTTGCTAATATTCCTAGGCGATAGTTAAAAAAATAAATATTGTGAGATTAATGTCAATAACTGGTTTATTAATTAATAGAGTTGGTCCAGTCAATAATTGTGGTGCAGGATAATCTTGCGCTAATTGTAAAATTAGAAATTTGAAGTTCTAGGCAAAGTGGCCTTCCATGTAAAATGATGACATATCTATGTTCCTACAAGATCAAATGTACTTAACTATGATAAACGTAACACATACATTCCTCATACGTCACATAAATTACTGTATTTAGAAGGAAACGATAAATAAAATAAAATCATCACATTTACAATATTTTATTTTCAAAATTTAAATGAATTATTGATTCAGCTAATAGAGGTGATTCAGGACGACCTTGTGCTGGTGGTAGTGCTTGCTGTTTTGGTTCTGGGTGCTGGTGGCGTGGTGATGATCGTGAGGGTTGCTCTCACTATCGTGGTGGTTGCCGTGGACAATGCTGTAGTGATGAGGGATGTGCTGTTGGTGTTCATGGAATAGTGGCAGTCCGTCCTTGGTGACTTTGGCGTTGAAGCCGCTGTGTTTGTCCGCTGTGTAGTGCACCTCTCGGATAGACCCGTCGGATTCCTTCAGCTTGTAATATCCTTTGACATGGTTGCCATCTCTGGACTCCTCCTGGCTCTTGAAGTCGTGGGTGTGAGGATCGTGGACGCTGTATTCGAACTTGTAACGAGGGTGAGAGTCCTGTTAAAAAAATGGATAGATAGGTTATAGAGAAAACGTCTTTGAATACCCTTGATTGTAACAAAATACTTACATAATGTTCATCTTCTTTGTGTTCCCAATCAGAGCTTTTTGCCATGCTCACGAGAGAAACAACAATAGCTCCGAAGAGAAAGATTGACTAAAAAATAAATAAATGCTTATAGTAAAACATTATAGTGACAATAATTTTTTTTAACTTACACCATAAGCAACTAATTACCTTGTTGATCATGTTACTTGATGGAAGAGGTGGTGTGAATGGTGACTACTCCGTGGTAACCGACCTATATATACTGCATAGGATTTACACCTTGGCGGTTCATAGTCTGAAGTAAGAGGCACTAAACACGATATTGGGCAACTAACTAATCTTTGTCATAACTTGAAGCTATCAGACCTTGGATAACCTCATTCTAAAGATCGATGAAACAAATGAATAATTATTTATTGACTAAAAATTATTATTAATTAATTATTTAAATGAATAGGGTATTGATAATAATATCCAAAACGTTCAATGTGTATGGATAAACTTATCCATAAAGACCTTAATGTTCCATATATTGGTGATTTAGCCCTAACCAGAAACCCATCATTTTGTAGTAAACTCCATAACATTCTAATCCACTAGTCTTTCAACTTGCTTACTATTCTGTTCCTAATAATCCTCCTAGGCGTCTGAAAATAAATGGCTGAGAGACTTTCTTACTTTTTTTATTTGAAGTTCTAATAGTGAGTGTTCACATGTTATAGCCAAGTAATTGTAATAATTTCCTCAAATTTATTTTTTTTTTATATCTATATAAAGTTTTAAATATCAATAATTAAAAAAACAAAAACTGCGAATTGCGCCTTACATTTTATTTTGTGTATTTATTGATTTACAACAATATAAAAAATAATTCAAGAATAATAGAAATAATAATATGAAAGTTAATTATCAAGAAACTACTAGTTGTAAAATGGCTTGAAAGTTCGTTTTTATTCAAATAGATCGTTTAAAATTATGTTAAAGATAGAGTAGTTGTCCTATTCTCCTTACCGTGAAATAGTTCGGGCTAGATAAAAAACTAAGAGGACGTTATGTTTCTTGTTCCTTATTATAATGATTTTTATGTCTCACATGTTACTACATTGGACCAAACCATAATATAGTATATTGAAACTAACGCCACACTAACTTTATGCCACTAGTCACTTTCTTTCCATTTGATCCGTGATTATCTTCCCAGACTATTGAAATTTAAAATATCACTTTCGCTAGTTTTCTATCACTTATATTTTAATAGTTTAATGTAGTCTTAATGATAGCAATTGTTGATAGTATTTAAACATTTAAAAATATTGTTTATTTACAAACTTTTATGAAAGGATTAAAAAAGACTGCATGTTTACCTATAAAACAGAGGTATATTTCATAACTAGGAATTTTACTTTGCTAATAGTGTTGGAAAAGAGTTACATAAGCAAGGTAAAACAATGAATGACAAATAAGAATCATCCATATAATTAGATAAACAATCAAAACTTTTTATTTTATTTTCGTCTCGTCTTCTGTTCGACGACCTCTCTGGAAAAGGCCTGCAAAGCAGACCGAAATGTCTGAACTCTTACAATTTTTATACTCTTCACTGTATCACAAACCTTTTCCTTCACAGAATATAATTTTAGTTTACAAAGAGTTATTCTTATAGGTCCTATGCTTTGATAAAATTTCGAATGATATTTATGTTTTTAATATAATTTATTTCCTTTACTATGCTGAATTGACAGCACTAGTGCTTAGATCTTATCTAAATCATGTAAATATGTTTTTTCTTTTATATATATATATATATATATATATAATTATTCACAATTTATGATTAGTTATCTTTGGGGTCGCTGCCAGCCAAGAAGGGCAGTTTAATCCTGCCTTTACAATAAACCTTCGAATGGCCGGAGACAGCGGTGTGTCGGTGATGAAACTGAAATGATCTTTACGATTACAATTTCTTTTCAAATTCTGTTTGTTTTGGTTGGCACCGACTCCAAAAATAACTGATTTTAAATTGTGAATAGGTATATAAATATCGATAATTTCGTTGATTTTCATTTAATGGTTTTTGTTTTGAAGCAATTAAAATATTATTTTTTATTTTTTAGTCATGTTTGTATATATAGGTTTAATCTTGAAGTCGGTTTTGTTTTTTCTCTAAAAATTATTTTTATTTTTCACTTTTTAGTGGTGAGTGTAATTTTGTTTATATAGTCAATTGCCAAAATAGTTCGACCCTGAAACCCTGAAAAATTTAGAGTTACTAAACAAAGACTTATCGAGGTTATCATTGCACTTACCTTCATGTAATTGGGAAAATTGAACACAAAATGGGAGTTGAAATCATTACGTATATTTTTCAATAATGGGTATGTGTATGTTTTTTCTACATACATATAAAATCATTGATACAGAAAATTAAATACCTGGTACCAATTTATCATGTAACTTTCAACTGAATTGCGCTTTTTTTCTGAGGGTGCCTAAAAGTAAACATACCGTCTTCCACCAATGGTGATATTTTCTTTATTCTTTAGGACGGTTGAAAGAGAACTACGCGGAATTCAAAATTCACCAGCAACAAACGCCCAACTTCTTTCTCCTTTCTGCACTGCTGCGATGATTTCAAAATATTTTTTATGGGACCACCTATGAAGTATGTCCTACCGATCTAAAAAATAATCATCAAAATTGATTCAGAATTGACGGAGTAATTGCGTAACATACACAAAAAAAAAAAAAAAAAAAAAAAAAATTCTTTTTTAAAAAAAAAAAAAAAAAAAAAAAAAAAAAAAAAAAAAAAAAAAAAAAAAAAAAAAAAAAAAAAAAAGTGCTGCGTTGATTTCAAAATATTTTTTATGACGAGTTGAGAACCTCCGTCAATTCTGAATCAATTTTGATGATTCTTTTTTAGATCAGAAGGACACACTTCAATCAACGCAGCACTTGAAGTCGGTTGAAAAATATGGTTTATTATAAAATAAACATATTTTAAATTGATAAAACTACTGAACCCATCTGTACCAAATTTTAACTGCATGTTCATAGTTCTAGGAAAGCATAGCAATAATAAAATTTAAATAAACAATATTGAGTAGCAGAAACAAGGTTTGCCACACCCCCATATACTCTTATGGTTAGATATTGAAATCTGTAGTTAATAAAAATTATTTATGTCAAATATAAAATAATTACCAAACTAAAATGTCGCATTTTGATACTGTGTGTAAAAATATTATCCATGCGGTATTAGTTGTATGATCTGATAATGCAGCCAATTATTCTTAAGAGTTTTTTAATGGGCTCTATCCTGTTACCAAATCATAAATTGAAATTAAAATGTTGATGCGGATTACGGTTAAACGTAATCTTCAACCACCCAATCAGTCATTTTAACAAGATCAAAAATTATTGCTATACGCGAATATATCGTAGAAGTAATAATGCTTAGTTGCATACTTCAATTATTAGTTGTACTTTACTTCTGACAGCAGGCGAAGCCGCGACGGAGGAGACTAGTTAGCCATTCTTTTCAAGCCAAAAAATGAAACTTTTTTTCTATAAAATACAAACAAATTTAAAAATTTTATAAAAATTATTATTCTGAGATTTGGTGGTAAAGAAAATTAGCTCTTTGGCCTTAGCCCAGCATACATTAGCGGTGGCAAGATTACGCCGAGAGCAATCTCTTCTACAAGAAGGGCGGGGGCCCTTATCGAAATTTATGGCTAATAACTCAGCTTGATATTTCACCGAGCCTATCCTCTTGTCTTCTGCAGTCACTAATTGTTAGCGAGGTAATAAACCACAGCTGCCATCACAGCTGTTAGCAATATTATCAAGGCTTTATACTATATTCCGATATACGATGCCATAATTCAAAAAATGTCGATAACGGGTTCTTATAACAGCACTCTAACTATAATTATCCGTTTGAAATCCTGAAACTGTTGGTTGTTTTGTACAATAACGTATTTATTGTTGAATGAATATATACTGTATTTTATATATATATAAAAAAAAAATACAGTAGGTTTTATTTAACTGAAAAAAAAAAATTAGGATAAAAATACAAAATCCAGTGATGTTTGAATGACACACAGTAAATAAAAAAAAAAAAAAATATATATTCTGCTTTTTGTTTTTTCGATTTGGCAAAAATTAGACAGCATATCTTGAAATACATAGTCCATGCCTGCCTTCATCAAAAGTGTGAATTACATAAAAATAAATATCCAGTAAGTGTTCTAACACTCTTTACAGATAATAGATTCTCCAAGTTTAACGCTGGAGTACGTTTGGGAATCAAATAGTTTTGCCAAAGTTTTGATTTTTTGATTGGTGACTGATAAATTGTTTGTGTTTTCTATTATAAGATAATTGTGTGATGTGTATACAAGGCTTTTGACTTGTAACTCACAGATTTGAATTCCGATTTTTGTGAAGGTAGTAGGGACCTATATTAGTGCGAAACTAGAGTTATAGCCGCTAATGAGAGTAGAAAAAAAAAATGGAAATCAGGTTTTTTTTTTTTTTTTTTTTTTGTTTTGTTTTTTCTCAGGTTTCAGTCAAGATAGAGAAATGATTCTTTCACGTTAAATTGTAGTTTTTTTTTGTTATTTGAAATAAAAATACTTTCGTTATGCTCAAGACACGACCCAGCTTTAGTGTGCTCGAAAACGGCAAAAAAATGTCGAAATTACAATGAAATCCGCTGTAAATCAGTGGAAAATTGTTTAAAAATGAAAAACTGATCTCAAATCTCAATTTAATGCATCAAAAACTCTAATATGTGAATTTTTTTCAAACTAAAAGAATATTGATTTTTTGCCCCTTGCGATGACGTTTTTATTTTGAAGTTGAGATTTCATCAACAGTTTCTAACGGCCATGACAGATGCTGTGTTCAACCGATTACAAAAGTAACAGCATCACAAGAATCAGGTTTTCATCCATGCATATTACATTGGTTTACTCCAGGGTTTACTACTACTTACCTTTTAGTGGACAAAAACTGATGTGAATAAAAAATTCCGAGGGCATCTATAGCTTGAGATATCTCAATAAGGAGAAATCCTGCAAAATTTTGGTTGCGACACAAATTGGTTTCAACATGTTCTTTTTGGGGGGGGGATGAGGAATCTGAAAATTATATCTGTTTTTAGTTTAAAAATTGGCCTAACATATATATTTTATTCAAATGGCATTGAAACCTTTATATTGTTAACCGATCAGAAAATAATATTTTTTTTTTTTATAAATCTATAAATTGTTTATAAACGATAATCAATCCTTAGTATCACTGTTGGTACCGAAAAGCGAAAAAGTTAAGTATCAAGAAAAATGATCAAGTTTTAAAAGTGATAATTTTGGAGGGCATTCATGTGAACTATATATGGTGTGAACTTAAGCCAGTGAGGCATCAATAAGTTTGTTTTTCAAGTTATACAAATGTTGTTTAGCTTTTTTTTTTTTTCATTTCTGCCATTTTATTGTTGGTCATAATTTAACTGTTGTTAATATATGGTGGTAATATATTAATATAATATTAGTATGTTATTTCTGTAGACTTCTCTTTGTTGCAACTGATATAGAGATTTTTGTTTTCCAGATTACCGTTTTTTATTTGCTTTTAATTCCAACAAGTTATTAATTAAAAGAAAAATAAATATTTTAATATTTTAACATTAATATATTTTGTAGCTTTGATCCAGAATAGAAATCGTAAGATCCTAGTAGATCTGAAACTAGTATCCTTTGGTGACCATTTTCGTCTGAAAACTGGTATTGATTATAAACAAATGCTTTAAAAAAATAAAGATTTCAAATAACTTTTCCACTGGTCCATCCGTTAAATAAATTCTTCAATTTTTTTTTTTTTTCAGTCAAATACCATCACTGCGCATAGCTTTCTATTTTAATAAATAAGTGATTGAAAGCTGAACAATTTGTAAATAAATAGTTTTAATTATTGCCCTATCGAATTACTTTATTTATCTTTAAAAAATAAACGTAAATGACTCAACATTTTCAATATTTTATAAAATACAGAACATGTTAAGATTCATAGTGCATGTACAAATATTTAAATAAACACTCCTCATAAGAGAGAAAGCAAGAAAAAACAAACAAATCAAATTGCTTAATCTATAAATCGTTCCTTTATAAGATCATTATCCTCTTAGTCATTAAGCTGTAGAACATTAAAAAAGAGAAAAAAAGAAAAACCTTTCGTCGGGGTTATTGACTTCAAAACATTATCGCATTCTCTCTATATTTTATGAAAATAATAAAGTGGATTCCAAATTGGGATCAGACCTCTGTTTTAAATGCTTTCTGTATTCACTAGTACAATGCTGCGTCTGAAAATATATTTGGTAAACCTGTATTTTTATGATAATGAGGGCAAACAATTAACTTGTAACGGGCTATATAGATAGTCCGAGAGTGTTTTTTATCTAAGGCTCCGACAAACAGAAAAAAATTTTATTTTAAGTTTATTACTAAATGTGTCCTCTTTACTTTAATCCTGGTTTCCTAAATATGGAGGAACCAGATGCACCAATCAGAAAAAAAGAAAAAAAGTACCCCCACAAAGGTTTCTCCCTTCTCACATTACTAAACCTTGTAGGTGAAGTAAAAAATATTAAAAAAAAAAACAGATCTTTTAAAGATTTTGGAGGTCCTAGGAGATTCTCTCTTACCTTACGGCTCTGTTAACACAATATATTATAACATTTCCGACTTATAACGTAGAGCCCTTATCCTAGGACTGTATTGCGACAGGGGTACTATCTTGGGATTATCACATAAAATCACTGAAGGATATATGTACAGAAAGCTTCATTTGCTTACTTAGTGGAACTTCCGAATTGCTAATGGCGCCTTTAGAACTAGTCCCATCTTAAGCTTATGCGCTGAATCCGGAATATCGCCCTTACTATTTAGAAGACATAAATTGGCAATAAATTTTCTTTCCCGGTTATACTTACGACCTTCACACCCCACCTATAAATACCTATTCCGACCTAAATTCACAGCAAAATTTCAACAAAAACAAAATACAACTCTTCCCTTCGCTGAAAGATACTCATCTGCTATTAGAGATATAAAGACCATACCCATTACCATCTCAGACGCAAGTACACCACCATGGACCTATCAGCCACCGAAACTGTGCCTAGACTTATCAATATACCATAAAAATAACACCAACCCCTCAAAATATCATGATAAATTTCAAAAACTACTCCGAAATCTACCACAACACATGGCCATCTACACAGATGGATCCAAATCTGTAACCTCGACAGCATGCGCCTTTGTTACACCGAGATCAAAACACAAAAGAAAACTCCATCACCTTTGTAGCATTTTCACTGCCGAACTAAACGCAATTGCCTCTGCTCTTTATTTTTCAATGTCCAACTTGAACCAAAACATACAAAATATTGCAATCATCTCTGACTCTATTAGTGCACTTCGCGGATTAAACAATATGTACTCAAACCACCCTATTGTTATTCGGATCCATGACTACCTAAAAATGTTAGAGGAGATAGGAAAGTCGGTCCATTTTGTCTGGGTTCCGGGACATATAGGCATCACTGGAAACGAGATGGCGGATAAAGCTGCTGGTGAAGCAGTAGCTCTCCCATGGAGAGGAACTGCAGTTCTGACTGCCTCCGAACTTGCCCGACCGTTAAAAGACATAATTGATAACAGCTGGCAATCGATGTGGGAAGAAAGTCCATCGAGCAAATTGAAGAATATCAAGCGAACAGTGAAGCCGTGGAATAGCTCTAACCGATGTAAACGCCGAGAGGAAGTCGCCATCACCCGCCTCAGAATAGGACACAGTCGAATGACTCATCTCCACCTCATAACCAAGGAAGCACCCCCACAATGCCATACATGCAATAGTAACCTAACCATTAGGCACATTTTCGAGGAATGCCGCCGTTACCAGCAAGTGTTGCGACAACTTAACATACCATCCGAAATATCAAGAGCACTCAGAGACGATGAGAATACCATAAATAAGATCATAGAATTTCTTCGACGAAGTCAGTTAATTGATAGTTCTAACCTGACACAAAAAAACAATCTATTCACTGAACTTTATAAATTATTGATTTATTTTTTTTTTTTTTATTTTTATTTTTTATTTTTTATTTTTTATTTTATTTTTTTTATTTTTTGTTTTTTTTATTTTTTATTTTTTTTTATTTATTTATTTTTTTTATATTTATTTTATTTATTATTTTTTTTATTTATTTTTTATTTTATTATATTTTATTTTTTATCTATTTAAAATAACCTACGGGCGTAGATGACCATAGATGTTTTACGCTCTCTATAAACAACACTAACTAACTAACTAACACTAACGAACATTTCAAAATATTAACTTCTTCTTCTTTTAAAGGATTTTTCTTCGCTTTTAAAGTTTCCTTCAACCAAACTCCTCCCTCAGACGGTTCCTCCATCCCTCTCTATCCATCGCTTCTTCTTCCGTTAATCCTCGGCCAGCCATACATTAAGCCACAACATCTCTCCACCTGATGTGAGGCCTACCTCTCATTCTCCTCCCTTCTGCTTCCCATTCATAAGTTAGTTATTTTCGGGATTCTTCTATTCTGTATCTTTTAATATGGCCGAACCACCTCAGTCTCCTTCCCTCCATTTCCTTCAGAATTTTCCTGTTAACTTCCATTGTTTCTCTTATAATCTCATTCCAGATACGTTGAATCCTTGAGATTCTTGCTGATCTCCTCCAAAAATCCATCTCCACAGCCAGAAATCTTTTGACTTGCAGTTTTTCTAGAGGCCATGTTTCTGAGCTGTAGAGCATTATGCTTTCTACCAGGGCCTTATATATTATTTTTTTTACATTGGTACATATTTTGGCACTCCAGAGGACTGGATTTAACATTCCGATAGCTTTTCGTCCATCTGTTATTTTTTTCACTTATTCAGTCGCTCTCTCACATATTCACTTTTTTCACAGTTTCAAGCTCTCCCTACAAAAACTGGGTCATTCACTTTTTCTTTAGGCCCCACTTATCGGTTAATTTCAAGAATAGTGCCAAATTCATCTTGGGCAATAGATCAGCAGAATAGATGGTGATTTTTCATTGGGATTCCCTACTTTGTTAAAACTGGGTCACATATATCTTAAACAAAGTACCTCAAGCCTTACTGAAGGTTTTTTGAAGTCTTGTCCTCAGGTAGTTCCTCACTCTTTAGCCCCACCGCTCATACTGTTAGCGGTTAATTTTCGGAATATGAATGAAACATCAAACTAAGTCATCTTGGGCAATGATTACCTGGACATAATCAGCAAAAATTAGCTGAAATGAGATGTGTATTTCACATCTGAAGATATTTGGAATCATTGAAGGAGGAATGCCAGGATAGAGAAAGATTCAGGTATCGCCTATAAGACATTAGGGTTCTAGTGGATGAGAGGACGAAGCAAGGACAGGGTGGGGTGGAGCAAAAGGACAGAAAAGAGAAGACTGCTGCAGTCAAAGCGAATGAGGGATTATTGGATGAAGGAGCAAACATAAAAGGTTTAATGTGATACCAGCGTGGTCCATTGTAGGCCGTTTCGCAGTACATAAGTAAATACCGCAATAAATTTTTTTCAAATATTTATACAAAAAATAGAAGGTTTCACCAAACTTCACTAACTTAATGCCGAGCAGGGCAATGCCAGATGGTGGTCTGCACTCTCGTGACTGACATCTTAGGTCTCTAAGAGGTGTAAAGGGCCTTTGACCCGAGATAACTATCATCTTCCATCAAGGCAGCTCTCTACAACGCCATTATTTCTTACGGAGTGCGATACCGATAATGTCTTAAAATAACAATTTAAATATGTAATAATAACCTAACTGTATAACTTAGTTCAAATATATATTTAAACTATTACAATAATTACAATTGGGATCATAGCATGTCAATAACGGACAGTCTCGACCATGTAAATGAAAAATATCAATGTCGGGTATGCTATATGTCCCTTATCTGTTATTGTTTTATGCAAAAGGCATTAGCTGGCATCTGAACCACAGGTAAGAAAATTACAGACTGCCTCACACACAATAACAAAAGCAAACAGCACATTTAATATTAAATATCAAAATATTGTTTAGATTAAAACTTTCACTGAATAATTATTAAAATCTGCCACAAATGCGGGCAATAAGTAAAACGGATGGTTTATCTTTTATGACTGCATTCACAAATAAAAACATTGGAATTTATAAACCAAACTAAAGAGGATGGGGTAAACTTTAATGACTATGTGATCGTGCACCCCCTAGTCTGAATGAAAGCATGCCTTGACAATTGTGATTATAAGGTTGGCATCTTTAAAAAATGGTCACATATTTAAGATCTACCACTGTCAAATGGACTCATTTTTGGTTAACTAGATACTTATATCCCTCATCCATTAGAATTATTATTTTTTTAAATGAAAAATGATATATAAAACAAATTAGCAGTTCATTAGCATTTTATTATCAAAATTAAAATGAATCATTGGTTCAGCTAATAGTGGTGAAGCAGGACGACCTTGTGCTGATGGTAGTGCTTGCTGTTCTGGTTATGGGTGCTGGTGGCGTGGTGATGGTCGTGATGGCTGCTCTCACTACCGTGATGGCCGCCGTGGACAATGCTGTAGTGATGAGGGATGTGCTGCTTGTGTTCATGGAATAGTGGCAGTCCGTCCTTGGTGACTTTAGCGTTGAAGCCACTGTGTTTGTCCGTTGTGTAGTGCACCTCTCGGATAGAGCCGTCGGATTCCTTCAGCTTGTAATATCCTTTGACATGGTCGCCATCTCTGGACTCCTTCTGGCTCTTGAAGTCGTGGGTGTGAGGGTCATGGACGCTGTATTCGAACTTGTAATGAGGGTGAGAGTCCTTTAAAAAATAAAGATAAATAGATAAAAAATAAAACAAAATAGATGATATAAATATTTTTTAACAGATCCTAAACAAATAAATTACTGACATAGTGTTCATCCTCTTTGTATTCCCAATGAGAGCTCTTGGCAATAGAGACTAAGGAAACAGCTATCACTCCGAAGAGTAACAGTGACTAAAAAAAAAACAATAAAATCAATTAAACATTTCTTTTGAATCAGAATATTTCTTGAATAGATAATTAATTTACCTTGTTGGAGATCATGTTAGCAGTTGGCTTAGTTGCTGCGACAGTTGACTTCTCAGAATATTGCGGACCTATATATAGCTCGCGGGATTCACACTTGAGCAGTCCGATCTTTGGCAATTGTTAGGCATTGCAGATATATTTGCATATTTCTTAAGTTTTCACTGTGATACGTAATTAATTAGTTAACAAATAATTTATAATAAAATACTATAAAATCTATAATAAAATTATTCAATATCTATCACTGTACTACTTCAATTTAGAAAATGTACCTTTCTAAATTGAAGGATATGCTGGATAAAGGGGTTATGTAGCATAACAAAGTTTTTAATATTTTTTTTTTTTTTTTTTTTTTTTTTTTTTTTTTTTTTTTTTTTTTTTTTTTTTTTTTTTTTTTTTTTTTTTTTTTTTTTTTTTTTTTTTTTTTTTTTTTTTTTTTTTTTTTTACATTTACCTTTTGCTGGAAAATGTCACATGAAACTTCTGGACATAAATTCATAATTCAAAGATATTTTTTTTAAATATGTGACATAATCCCTTTTTCCACCAAACCCTTTAATTAAGCAAAATTATTATGATGACATCTTACTTGTAATAACTTGATTTTTTTCTAGCTTAAATAAGTGATTTCTGATTTTATTATTTTGTTCTGATTTTTGAGATGTTTATAATATTCACTCACATATAAATATTTGCAAGATCCAACAGATGTTTCTTGAAACTAAGAACAGGAAATACATAAAAAATATATCCAAGATGAAATTAATATATATATATATATATATTGTAATTATAACAGCATTTGTCACTAAGTATAGTGAGTGACAAATATACTTTATGCAATGTGTATTAAAAATGTTTTTTTACTTTCATGAATGAAATTTACAAGCACACTAGTGAAACTTAGTTTAGGTTATTACAAAAAATAAGAAATGGAAAAAAAACTTTGTTTTATCATGCCTTTCAAGAGCTATTAATTTAAGTAATGGTACGAAAAACGATGATACGAATAATATAAAAGTCCGATTAATTAATCTTGAAAGGTTTATTATTCTTAATACTTATTTCCTATAATTTATTTTATAAGTAAGAAAAGTCTTATGAAATTGTAAAAATACAGTAATCAAATTAATTTATACAATTTTAGGAACTAAAATAATTTTTACATGTACGAATAAGGTGATAGGAAAAATATTGACAACGTGACTTAGCAGATAAAAGTCATGTTTTCACAATTTTTTTTTCTTTTATACTGACTAGGCGAGGCTATTAATGTGTCATAGATTTGATTAAAACTTTTTTTTAGTGCAATTCCATCTAGAAATCGTGGTGTAACTTGATCACTACAAACTTGTAATATGAGCAGTGAATTGTTTTACTTAAAATAAATGGCAGATGGATAGAATTTCAGATTGATCTCTCTTCAATTCTACGTGTAGTATATGTAAGATTAAAGTTCAAAGTTAATAATATACAAAAAAACAGTTAATTTAAAAAATAAACTGAGAAAAACGAATATGACATTGATGATTCCATTTTTTCCTAGTTTTAAATACTATTTTCTTAAATTTTACTATCCGATTTTCCGATAGGGCTCGATTTTCTTAAAACAATATTATTATTATTTATTTTTTTTTTAGAACCAGGACTATACAGTTTAAATGTTTGAAACCTAAATTACAAGTTCTTAACTTTAAAAATAAACCCTCTTACACATTTTTAATATGTTTGGCAGCAGTTAAAAAAAAAAAAAAATAAAAAAAAATAAAGTCAATCAAGTGCATGATCCATAAACTGCAGCCCTCTCTTTGCTATAGTAAGTATTCAATTAAAAAATCTAACTTTTCATAGTAATCCATTAACTTTTAATAATATTTATTTATAGGAGCTTTTTAAAAGGTTACATTTTTAGGGAGCATTTTTTGCCTATTTTTTGCTGAGGGTCCAATAATAAAAATTTAATCTAAAATTTCAGCTCTTTCGAAGAATTTACTTAAACTTTTATTTCGAAATAAAACCATAAATTGCAGTGTTTTCTTCGTTTATAAAAATTTTTTTCTGCTAACAAAAAAAAAAAAATAAATAATAAAAGTTAAATTATTGAAAAATAAAAATAACAATAAAGAAGTTTTATACAATATTAAAAAATAACAAGAAGTAATAAAAATAAAAAGCAACAAAGTTATTTCATCATCAGAAATACTTCTACAATTTTTAATATACAAAACTTTATGAATTTTCACGTTTTATAGGTATTTCATATTGATATCCTCTATTTTTGGTATGGAATTTTTAAAAATATTATGAAATCTTCATCAATCATTGTTCATGCACCCGCCATCTCATAGTTTCTGAAATGTTTTTGTCTGTATAATAGTTCTGCAGTCAATGAGTAGTCAGCGTTCATATATAAGGTGGTATATATTTTAATCTTGAGTGAAATCACAAGGACAGAAGAATAAATCTCTTATTTTGAAACTATAAAAGTAACCGTAAAAATACTTTGTTAGCTTTTATAAATATTTAAAAAAAAAAAAATATTGATTTCCTCGATAAAAAAAAAACTTAAATTACATTAGTTTTAAATAAAAGAAAATAGAAGGGAAACTATTTGTATTGTTTTAATAAAAGTGGTGTTCACCTCTCATCCAGCCATGTACAAATCCGCTGTGATATAAATAATGCCCGTAGGGACCTCGATTACCATTATCCTCAGTTACTCCATCAACTGCTAACATGATCTCGAACAAGGTAACATTCCCTCCATATTACAAGTATTAAAACTTATAAATAAGTGTTATTAAAGATATTAATTTTAGTTATTCATCCTCCTTGGAACAGTAGTTATCTCCTTCGTTGCTGGCTCACCCTGGAAACAGCGAGAAGAACACTATGTAAGTTTAAAAAATGACAAGACTATTTTGGTAATTGATAAAAATACAAGTATTAACAAGTTCCAAATTTTTCATAGGATTCGCACCCTCATTACAAGTTCGAATACAGCGTCCACGACCCTCACAACCACGACTTCAAGAGCCAGGAGGAGTCCAGAGATGGCGACCATGTCAAAGGATATTACAAGCTGAAGGAATCCGACGGCTCTATCCGAGAGGTACACTACACAGCGGACAAACACAGCGGCTTCAACGCCAAAGTCACCAAGGATGGAATGCCACTATACCATGAACTCCAACAGCACATCCCTCATCACTACAGCATTGTCCACGGCGGCCACCACGATAGTAAGAGCAGCCATCACGATCATCACCTCCCCACCAGCACCCAGAACCAGAACAGCAAGCACTACCACCAGCACAAAGTCGTCCTACACCATCATTATTAACTATACTACTAATGTCCACATTTGTAATGATCGATTTTAGAAAATAAACATATATAAATTTTATGCTTTTTTTTGTTGAAAATGTATTAAGCAATAATGTTGAATAGAATAGGGACTATTAAGGAACTATAATATCGTTTCTATGCAACATTAAGCAATAATGTTAATTGTTAAAAATGTAAAAATTAAGCTACGATTTGTTACCCACTTTTATATAAGAAGAGATCTATAAAGAAAATAGGCTTTTGCTCAAGTGAACCAGTCAAAAACAGCTAACAACAATTGCTGTAGCAGGACCCATGTAATAATTAAATTTAAAAAACTAGTTTGAAAAAAATAAAATAAAATAACATAACAATAATAATTAAAATATCGATGGATATAGTTATTTTACTGTTACTATGTATATATATATATATATATATATATATATATATATATATATATATATATATATATATATATATATATATATATATATATTGTTGTTATATATATTGCACGTATAAATAAAAACCCGAACAAACCTGACCAAACAGCTCTCACCACACATTACAGGCAAACAAAACATACTTTTAAATTTGATTTCCCCAAAATTATTCACCATGAACAAAATAATTTTAAAAGAAATATTAAAGAAATGATAACCATAGAAAAATTTAAAAACCAGACGTTTTAAATCTTAACACCTGTTATTCCAACTTAATACATTCAGACCAATAATATACATTTACATTTATATACATCATACAAACCATTCTTCCATTTATTAGTATATTACACTGAAATATTTTTGTACCTGCATCTTTGGGAATACCCACACAGTCCTTTTAACTTAATTTTTAAGAAATAGGGTTTTCCCCACTAACCCTTGTTAACTGTCTGTTTAAACTCACTCCCCTAGGTTAGTTGTGCACTAGAATTATTAGTCTATTCATATCCACCAGTAACATTGTAAGTAGCTTCATACTCCTCTATATTCTGTAATTATATATATTTGTATTACCCTACACATGTTGTTATATACCTACCTGTACTGTAGCTAACTTTATGTTTTGAAATAACATGTATAACTTATATAATTTTATTGTAACCTGTTTTTTATCACTGTAGGGCATGATTATAAGAACAATATAGTCTCGAAACTTCGCAAAAATAGTTGATTTTTTATTTTATGACTGAACCTCAAGAACCTTACTAAACATATATATTTATATTTATATATATACATTTTTTTCACTGTGTGATTTCTTCCTATCTTCCTTCCATTTAGTTCCTGTTTTCATTTTCGTTTCTACCTGATAGACATATACTCGTATCTCCTTTATGTTCAAATTGTGTTCTCTTTGTTATATAGGGTATTCCGAATTTAAATAGCAAAACTTCAGGAACTTAAAGGAGACCGAAAAACTAAGACAAAAAGTCCTTTAGAAATTTACTCGTTTATGCTTAGTTTTAGAGAAAATCGCAAAAAAATGTTACAGGTAGCGATTATCACCTTTCAAAGTTCGTCACGCTAGGAAGTGAGATATGTAAACACTTGATGTTATCCTTTACATTCTTTTATTTCACTTGAGGTACGCATGATGATATAGAAGGATCAATACAATTAGGATTGATGAATTAAATGCCACTTCTATTGGGATTATTTTATTTGAAAACTAGTTTTGAATGCTAAACATTCATCTTCAGTTCTAAAACATACAATAAAATTTTCAACACATAATTTATGGATAAATTAGAACGGAAAATCCTTCATTCAAAATTAGCTCAACACATCATATACTGGTATCGGTATGTTGATGACATAATTTGCCTATGGTCTGGGACGACCAGACAAATCAATAGTTTCTTAAACGAAATAAACGAAATCCACCCTTCAATTAAATTCACACTGGAGTTAGAGAACAATAAAACTTTAAATTTTTTAGACATAGAAATCTCCATAAACAATAAACAACACGAATTTAATATATACAGGAAACCCACACACACAGATGTAGTTATAGACAACAATGCCAGGAGACCACTAACACACAAACTCGCAGCATTTCATAGCATGATATACCGGCTTTTAAATATACCGCTAAATGAACGAAATTTTAACAAAGAAATACAAACGATTCACACTATAGCTAACAACAACGGATACAGTAAAACCACAATCGATAGTATTTTAAGAAAACAAATACATAAAAAAAACTATGAATAATATATACAAAACACCCCCAGAGGATAAAGCTACCCCTAAAAAATATATTTTGATACCATACTACGGCCCAATATCCGTTAAAGTCGGGAAAGAATTAAAAAAATTAGGTTTAAACCCTGCATTTAAAATAGATAAGCCATTGTCATCATACTTCCCTTCACCGAAGGACAAAATGGACCCTTTCCAAAAAAGCGGCGTATATGAATTAAAATGTAATGACTGTGAAGCAAAATACACGGGAAAAACAGGACGATCAGTAAATCAAAGAGTAAATGAACATATATGGTAAGAGCATACACTAATAAGACCCAAAATTCCAATTTCGCTATCCATCTAAATGAAAATAACCACAAATTTAATAAAGACTCGGGAGTAAAAATATTACATCAAGTAGAAAATAGCCTAAAATTAAATACTTTTGAATCACTAGAAATAATAAAATCGTTTAAAACCGATCCAGATTTTTGTTTAAATGATCAGATTAACATATCCAATAGCCCCATTTTAAATTTATTTCCCATAGGAACGAAAAAACCCAATGAGTCATAAGGGAAACCCCGTTGTAAATCTAAAACTTAACCTACCTGCCCCCCTTTTACTTCTCACAAATTCAGTGTTTTAGTTACCTCGAAGGTGAGTGCCTATGCTTGATTTCTTGTCTTATCTTTTTAAAAACCTTAGTATATTTAATCTATGTAACATAGTACTGATGTGTTGAAAATTTTATTGTATGTTTTAGAACTGAAGATGAATGTTTAGCATTCGAAACTAGTTTTCAAATAAAATAATCCCAATAGAAGTGGCATTTAATTCATCAATCCTAATTCTTTTATTTGTTTACTTTTGGCTTCCTTCTAGGATTATAATTCCTAAATCAGTCTTCAGTCAGTTACTCAGATAATTTTGTGTGAATAGCATCAGCCACAGTGCTGCATACATATTCTAATGTTGAATACGCTGATATGATTTTTGTGTATGGTTTCTGTAACGGTAATGCTTTAGAAGCGGTGCGGGAGTATGCGCGCCGATTTCCAAATAGAAGAGTGCCTAGTCTTTTCCTTAACTTTTAATAGACTAAGAGAGTCTGGGCCATTCTTAATACGTAATGAAGGCGACCAATTCCAGGCAGCAATAAGAGCAGATTATCGGAGAAGAAATTGTGTCCAACGCCACTTCGATAACAATCCTGAGACTAGCATCCGAAGAGCATCTGCTGCATTAGCAATATCGCGGCAAGCAATATGACGAACTTTGAAAGGTGATAATCGCTACCCATACCATCTTCAAAATGTTCAGAATTTATTACCTCAAGATTATGTCAAGAGATTGAATTTTAGTTACTGGTTTCTTGACAAAATTCGCGATGATAATTTATTTCCATTAAAAATTATATGGACCGATGAAGCTACCTTTACAAGAGGAGGAATTGTTAATCAAAGAAATCATCATGTATGGGCTCTTGAAAATCCAAGAGCTATTAGAGAGAATAGGTTTCAGCATGAATTTGCTATTAACTTTTGGCTTGGAATTTGGAACGGATTACTGGTGGGACCATATTTTTTCCCTTGAAGATTGAATGGTATCACATTTAAAAATTTTTTGTAGAACGACTTTTCTAATTATTTAGATGGCATCTCCTTACAGCAGCGGCGGATTGAAATGTGGTTCCAACTCGATGGATGTCCAGCTCATTATAGCAGAGTTGCTCAGCTTGGCTGGATATAAATTATCCACAAAGATGGATTGGACGTGGAGGAGTAGTACCTTAGCCACCCAGATCACCTGATATGACACCCATGGATTTCTTCTTATGGGGAACCTTGAAGCAGAAAGTTTATGCGGTGTCAATCAACAAGAGAGCAATTAAGAGATCGAATCATAGATGCAGATTTATCAAGTGAGTGCTAGATGTAATGCTTGCACTGGTGCAAGAGGACATTTTGAGCAATGTTTACATTAAAAAGAACATAACATAAATACAATTGTAAATAAATAAGTATAAAAATTAAAACTTGTTTTGTTTATTGTTTTGCGATTTTCTCTAAAACTATGAAAAAACGAGCAAATCTCTAAGGAATTTTTTGTCTTAGTTTTTCGGTCCCTTATAAGTTCCTGCTGAAGTTTTACCATTTAAATTCGGGACAACCTGTATATCATAAGCATATACATATATATATTTTTGCGTAGGAAGCCATGCCATGATAAGTAGTGAGTTCTTTCAATACCCAAAACGTAAACAAAAATATTTCCGAGAGCTGTTATTTTGAACAATAGTGCGTCGCTTAGAACGCAAAAAACTCTCCTCCTGTAACCTAAGGTCTTAAAATGCATAGTACATGTCATACTTATTGTAACATTATAAGAAGAAAATAGTGTGATATATAAGTCGCAGACTGTAATGTTCTGTATGTTAGAATTAAACGAGATGCTAAAATATATTTCAAAAAATAATAAATATATTTTATAAAGTTTGTCAAAAAAACTAATTTATATGAAGTGTTCTTATTGCTAAGTGGAAAAAAAATCTGGTTCTTCGAACATTGGGTTTTGATCAAAATTCTTAAAAGCTGCTTATCCAAAAATGATTTCCTACTAAAGAGCTAAATTGGATTATGGTCCCTTTCAGCTTTATGGAAAGATTACGTTAATTACGTATCTAAATATTTATTTTACATATTTAAATGAAATTCTTTGCTAAAAAGTCTGTATAAGCATGGGGCGGATTACCTTAAACAGTTGCAGAAACACTTAAATATCTGTTAAATTAATTTATTAATCATATCATTACGTTACTTATCAATTATAATTAATAAAATATAATATCAGTAAAGATCTATATAGACCGTAAACGGGGGCTATGTTGACACAAGTTTTGCACATATTGCACTGCAACACTACGATAGCTACAATACTTAGCTTCAAATTCCCGTTTGAGTGCTTCCGCTATATTCAATCGTGATAAAGCGATGGGCTATAATTTTTCTCTTGAGGGTCTACTTTGATTAGGCCTGAAAAACGCTTTTCTTGGAGTCTACTTCAATTTAAACCTGTAGTTTTCAAATTGAATTTTTAAAATAGTTTTTCGAAACGAAGAAAAAAAAAAATACTTTGAAAAAATCAACTTTTATCAAAATGAACCCGCAATCACTTCACCAGATTTATTAATGAAACACAAATAATTTTAATATTGAAAACACAAATATTTTTAACAATCTTGATAGTTTTTTTAAAAAATAGAGCCCTTAAGTTCACATTTGGTTTATTGCTTTATTTCTTTGATTTATTATTGTTATATACATTTATATAATTTTTCTTGATTTGCTCATTTTAATAATGTGAATTCTCACATGGCTACCTTCTCCTGCGTCAACTGCCAAGAACCTAAGACAGTAAAACACGTATTAGTTGATTGTCAACAGTTTTCGTTTCTAAGAGAAATATTTAAAACTTCAAATACACTGCAAGAAATCTTACAAAATGATGAAAACCAATTGAAGTTATTGATGGATTTCTTAAAGGCAATCAGGTTTTATGGACGGATACAGGGATGGTGGGATAAAAAATCGAAGATGAACTCCCGATGACCCTGAAGGGTAGAGGCAATCAAATAAATAGAATAAATTTTAAATCTGAATAAAATCAATTGTTCATATCCTCCTTATAACCAAACTAACGATAACACAATTTTTAAAGTAACATCGTCATCTACAAGGTGTCAAAAACTTTTTTTCAAAGTAGCCCCATCAAGTCGCTTTTATTTTTCTAATAAAATATATAAAATTAAAGAAATGAAACAAAAAGAAAATGTTTTTGAATAGATTATTGATCCATGTATTACTCACAAGCCTGACCAGATAAGGCTTAGACATATTTATAAAAACACATATTATCACCGATACCATAAAAAGGCTTACAGGGGCCAAGGACGGCCAACATGGCTTATTGTGATCGCAGTTCTATGTTTCTATGTTTAATTTCTGAATGCTTAGAACTAACCAGAGGATGCTAACTTGCAGTTTGAGCCCGTCAGAAGGATTTTTGTTTTAAAAGCGCGTTTGTCTAAAGAAGCTTTGTTTACTTTTTGCTTGTTATTTTTTTTAATTTTTTTTTTTATTATTATTATTCATATAGATTTCCTTCTTTTAAAATTCTATTTTAAATCACTGGATCTAGATCCACCCATTTTACTATCACTAGTAGCAGCCACCCTTTCAGATACTTCCCGAATAAATATTTTCTGTAAATATTTTTTTAATGTCATTATATTATTCATTCAATTTTTGGATATTAGATTCGATTTTCTTTATGGTTTTAAATTTCAACTAATTGTTTCTAAAAAAAAAATAATAAAGATTAATTAGGTTCAAATATTTTAGTTGTCCCGTCTTAAAACCGAAAGGTTTCTTTCATTGATCTTATTATCTCCTCAACTATATAGGAATTTTCGGGATAAATTTTCTACTGTGACAAAAGTTTTGATTTTTCTTCTTTCAGTAGTTCATTTCACGACAAGCGTGACCCTACGATAATAAAACAGTGTGGTAAAATAACTACTCTTTTGATCCAGGCCAAACTGGACACTGAACGTTGTATCATTCATATTTAGTTTAGTTAAAAGTAGGATACATTAATATAGTTTTCGAGATAACGTTGATAAGCACATCAGGTATTTAAATCAGCCTACATCATTAATCCTTCTATTCGCCTTCATAAAATCTCAGCTATGTATAGGATCTGATATAAATGAGTAAAAGATACAACCATACCGAGTTTAAATACAGCCGAATATTACCCAATCATTATGAAATATCAATAGAAAAAAAAAAGTTTCTATACGAATTCAAGGAGAAATACCATTTTCACATTTATTATTATTTACAACATTTTAACGAAACATTTTTTAGTTATTAATGATGGTGCAGGGCAACCTTGTACTGACGGTAGTGCTTGCTGTTCTGGTTCTGGGTGCTGGTGGCGTGGTGATGATCGTGATGGCTGCTCTCACTACCGTGGTGGCCGCCGTGGACAATGCTGTAGTGATGAGGGATGTGCTGTTGGTGTTCGTGGAATAGTGGCAGTCCGTCCTTGGTGACTTTGGCGTTGAAGCCGCTGTGTTTGTCCGCTGTGTAGTGTACCTCTCGGATAGAGCCGTCGGATTCCTTCAGCTTGTAATATCCTTTGACATGGTCGCCATCTCTGGTCTCCTCCTGGCTCTTAAAGTCGTGGGTGTGAGGATCGTGGACGCTGTATTCGAACTTGTAATGAGGGTGAGAGTCCTGTGTAAAATAGGATTTAGAATGGATCAACAGAAATCTTCTTTTGCCTGAAAGTATAAACTACTCACATAGTGTTCTTCCTCTTGGTGGTCCCAGTGAGAGCTCTTAGCGAGAGACAATAATGAAATGGCAACCATTCCAAAAATTAAAAATGCCTAAATAAATTAATATTATTACTTATCATAATAGTGATAATTATAAATATATTAAATATAGAAATTATTACCTGATGAGAGATCATGTTCGTTGGCCGAATGCTGTGACTATTGCTCTCCCAGGATGTGTGGACCTATATATACTGCAAAGGATTTACACATCAGCGGTCAACATCGTGAGGAAACTACTGTTAATACTATTTACATTTTCTTCTACGTTTAGTATAAATGTTTTAAATTTCATTATACGAAGAAATTCAGGTATTTATTGAATTGAACATTGAACATTGAACTGCTACATAAAGAATAAACAAGGAACAATGCAGTTCATAAGTGGTCATTGATACTTAAAAAGGAAGTCTATTTTTTGAGATAAACGATTATGCCAGGTAATGAAATGGGTAGTATCCACCCTCAACTTCCAGGTTTTCTATCAATTTAGAGACTAATGCCTCGCCCACCCTGCTTCACAGCTGCCTACAGTAGGTATCATTTAGTAATTCTAAATACCAAAAGTAATAATCCGTCTATAAGTTTACTCTTGCTGTAAAAAAAAAAAAATTCTTATACTTTTTGTTTTTACGTTTCGTTCCTTCTTAATCGTAACATTGATTTTTATCAATACGTATTTCTATCACGATCAATAGTTTTGCGCAATGTAATAGATAAGTAAGGACTTTTTCCTCACTAAACATATGTTTATTTTATTTAGTATCGCAATCTATATCAATATATCCATATTCATTGAAGGATCAGGACCAACCTTGTTGCAAGATTAATCATATTTTCAGTAAAAATTTAGAAATGAACTGATATTGTAGGATATCATGACTATCTACAATGATATCTATGAATACAAATACATTGTTTGGGCAACGATTTCATATTTTCCAACTCCTTCTAGTCCGTAGATCCAGCACAGCTTCCAGCCAATGAAGCCTAAGACCTAGGACTAACACTTCTTTAACCAGTGAGTCCCTTCATCGTCATTTTGATGGGACTAGTCTGTTCCTTATATCATACCTTGCTCTACACCTCTATGTTGACTAGTGTTGCTGAGGCTTCATATAGGGTTTTCTAGCTCCTCCTAACATTTATCGTGTAAAGATTTTCTCCTTTATTAGACTATTTATTTTTCAAGTGTTTTTCTTTAGTGATGGTTTAGTAGTCTTTCATTGGGTCATGTCATTGTTCAGATCTCACTGCCGTACATTATGACTATTTGCGGCACTGGATTTTGACACTATTGACGCGATTGATAGAACAGCGTTTGGTTTAATTTAGGTGTTTCTTACGCTGCCATAATCGGGGGGGGGGGACAAGGAGGTTTCCCTGGGATGTTTAATAGTGTGATTTTTTTCAGTATATTTTTTTTTGTTTATTACTTTTTTTATAATTTCCTTTATTTTGTATTTTGTACAGTAATAGATTGTTTTTTTAAAACTTATTTATTTGTTTTTTGCATGTATTGTATAAATGGATTCATTGCCAACCATGTCACTCATTGCTCTTTTAAGAGGCAGTTTGTTTAAAAAAAAAAAAAAAAAAAATTGTTCGTTAGACAGTCTTATAGCGGTAAGAGCTACTGGAAGGAAAGATGGCCAGAAAATCTTCTATTATAATTTTTCATTGTACGGGTTCCTCTCCGATAAACCGTTTCTACTCATAAAATTACAACTTTGAATTTTTCAATTTATTCGCTTTAAAAAAAAAGCGATTTAATGTACTCATACAATAAATTATTATTTGCCTATATGTATTTTACAATCTGTCACAGTTGATGGTAATAGGTAATGGTGCATCAAATTTAAAAATTTTATTAATTACATAATAAAATTGTGAAATAAAAAGTTAAAAAAAAAAAATAAATTATTTAAATAAAGTAGGTAATGGTTATAAATTAAACATTTCACAATTAAAATATTCGGCTTTATACAGACAACAGCAGTTGAGATCAAAATATACTGCAAAAATAGCTTTAATATCATTTCTTTTAGTCGTTTATTAGTGATTTATTTTTTCTGGATTTTCACGTGTTCCTGCTCGTTATAATAATATCATACATAATAACATATTCATCATTACATTTTCAACGACCCTAACCCTCTGGCTAGTTATAAATAAAGAAAACATAAATTTTTAATGTCTAACATTTATACTTAACGAAGAAGAAAAAGTCAATAATAAGAACTGACATTTCCTCACAATGTCGGCCACTCATGTGTAAATCCTTTGGAGTATATATAGGTCTACATGCCCTGAGAAGGCAACAATCCCAGCACTCGCCCATCCACAAACATGGCCTCTCACAAGGTAATTGCACGTACTAATAATATATTATTATGATACATCATTGTTACTATCTTCATTTTTTAAAAATAATATTATTAATTTATTTAGACATTTTTACTCTTCGGAGTGATTGCCATTTCACTAGTTTCTCTCGCTAAGAGCTCTCACTGGGACCACCAAGAGGAAGAACACTATGTAAGTAGTTTATCCTTTAATAAGGCAAAAGAATATGTCTGTTGATCCCTTCTAAATTGTATTTTACACAGGACTCCCACCCTCATTACAAGTTCGAATACAGTGTCCACGACCCTCACACCCACGACTTTAAGAGCCAGGAGGAGTCCAGAGATGGCGACCATGTCAAAGGATATTACAAGCTGAAGGAATCCGACGGCTCTATCCGAGAGGTGCACTACACAGCGGACAAACACAGCGGCTTCAACGCCAAAGTCACCAAGGACGGACTGCCACTATTCCATGAACACCAACAGCACATCCCTCATCACTACAACATTGTCCACGGCGGCCACCACAGTAGTGAGAGCATCCATCACGATCATCACCACGCCACCAGCACCCAGAACCAGAACAGCAAGCACTATCATCAGCACAAAGTTTTCCTGCACCACCATCATTAACCAAACAATGTTTCATTTAAGTATTGTAAATAATCATTAATGTGAATATAGGATTTCATCATCAATTCAATTAGAAAATTCTCTTGGTTCCCATGATATTTTTTAGTCCTTGGATAATATTCAGTGGTACTTAAGCTCGGTATGGTTTTTAGTTACAATTTAGAAGGAAATTTGGTTCTTAAATACACATTTTCTGACACAGTTCCTAATTTATTTAGCTTGTTTCGCCTCATGTTTCGGTACTTGGCAAACCGATTAGTGTCATAAATTATTACAGTTTTTTTTCTTCCTTGTTCTTTTAATGAAATATTCTAAACTATTTTTTTTTAATTATATATATATATATATATATATATATATATATGCAATTATTTAAGGTCAAATTTCAACTTCAATGTTTTAGAAGACCTTTTTTATTCACGTTATACCATATGTTTTTTTAGAAATGTAAATTTCTTTTGAACCGTTATGCACTTTAGGATGGAGTGAAAAAAGCTAACTCGCGTTACATAACCATACTGTATCCTATGCCCATAAATTTAGATTTTGTTGTCTAGATTTAGATCCGTTTACTGTCTTCCTGACGAGCTAGGTACTTGAAACTTGGAATATATCCTACAATGGATGAAAATGCAATAATATGCAAAATAACAGAAGTGGGGTGGCGATGATTATGCCTTCCTCCGCTCTTATCCTTAAGTATTTGACGGAACGAGCTACGATTGTCATAGGCATACCGTTTTAAACATCCGGAACCCTGTTACATTTTGTTCGAACATAGATCTACCACTTCAAATATATAGTCAGAAATCACCTCTGTGAATCTTTGGATTAATTATTTTTGTAAGCTGGAACTACTAGATAAATTGTGAAGAAGCCGAAACGGGGCCTGGTCTATTCTCATCCAAACAGCGTTCGATTGGAAATTGTAGCTCATTCTGTTGAAAAGCTATGGCGTGAAGAAGACAGGGAAGAATTTGATTTTCTCCTAATTAAATCCATTGGCATCGTCACCGCGACTTAAATACGTCCACTTTAAAAATTAAACGGATTTATGCTTGATTGAATGACACGTCAACCTTATCCGGAGATATATGTCAAGAAGTGGCATATGACGGGATAACGCGTTTTACTGCGGACACATAATATATTTTTTTAACAATTACTATTTTGCTGCATCCAATATTTTTTAAATCAGCTGTTTATAGTAGCAGCCTGTTTCTACACAAAAAAAATTTTTTTAGATTGAAATGAAATAGGACTGTTACATAGACGAATCTGCAATACATACCCTTCAAATAAATACCTATTTCATCAAAAAATATAATTCACTTGAATGGTGAAAGAATTATTCATTAAAAATAATTATTATACCTTATTCTCCTCTCCGTTTGTCTTTAGATTTAATTGGTTATATAGATCGGTCAAACAAGTTTACACGTCCACCGTGTGGTCATAAGCACACCCACTTTAAATGTTTTTATTTATTTTATTTGGATAAAATACGCAGGATATTTCATGTAGGTGTTTTTGACTCGAGAATGCTGAAATGGTGAACTGCTCAACACCACAACTGCTGTTCTCAAGATAAATTATTATTTTTTAATCGTATAAGTATGGATTCACTACTAACTTTTAATTCTCATTTTTTACCTGCTAAAAATAAGTGATTTTAATTTATTTTATTTCTCCTAATTAATAATAGTAGTATTCATTACTGTTTAATAACACCAAGTTAAGAAATTGTTTCTTTTATTAAAAAATGTTTCAATTGTGATTGATGCAAATACAGACGATTTTCAATAATCCTGTGATAACAGCTGATACTTTTAAAAAAAGTTAAAAGAGTATTGGAATACAAACAATTGGTATTCAATTAACCAAAGTAAATATTAGTTAGTGAACGAGTGAACACCATCAAAGAGAACGCTACCTTCTTGATAATTAGTTTGATATCATATTTATGTAGCTGATATGAACTTACAAACAGTGTTTCTCATCAAACAAACCATCAAGCCCAAGTTCAGAATAGTTTATGCAAATACATTTCCATCCAACTTGAAAACTGTTTAAATAAAACCATATGAATTATAGACATACTTCTTTATTTTTTTTTTTAATTTCCAAAGTAAGCCTATAGAATGGTCATTTATTTGAAAAGTGAGCATATCTCGTAAATGAAAGTTGATTATGTGCGTTTCTGATTACAAAATATAAAAGTTTAATGAATAAGTAATCAATTTCATCATAGTCACTACAAAAAGATGGAGAATGCAAACATTAAAAAAATATGCGATGCTTTTATTTTATCTTATTTTTATAGGGTAATGCTTTAAAACAATGTCTTCAGCTAAAAAATGTAGTGTTATGTAGGCTGTGTTAGGTAGTGGCTATTCTATTCCACGTTTCATTATTTGATTTTTAAATGACACCCATCCTTTGAATAAAGTGGGTAGTTATATTGGAGTCTGCCGCCAAGAAATGTTTAAGTCCTATTCCTTGAAGATGAGTAAACTATTAACCTTCAAAACATGGTTTTTAATATTAGCATTGTAAAAAATTAGTTATGTTTTGCTTTTCAATTAAGCCCTAATATATCTAAATCAAGGCAAATGGTATTTTTAGAATAATTATCGGATTTTGGAAAAGGATCGAACATGCTCCACTGAAAATGAACAATTTTGACTTGTCGAATTCATCACGACAGCCAGAGACATAATAAATGATTGGATATATGTACTGTCTGTCCGTTGCAGGGGCATATTTCGTTGTCTGAGAAGTGAAAAAGTTTAATATACTACTCGGTAGGTCCATGCTCTGTCAGAAATTAATGTAATGTTTACTTTTCAATTTGTTGTAGTTTGCTGGTTTAACGTCTGGTATGTATTTGCGAACTGTTCGTTTTCCGTTTGTTTGTTGCCATTGTCTGTTGCAGCATCTAATTGAGTCGTTACGTGATAAATGAAATAGGCGTCGAAGAGTATCTAAGGAGTTATTTGTCGATGCGGATTAAGTTTAAGTGTCAGCCAGCCTATTCCTCATCATGAATCCCAGCATTTTCTTTGATTCATATCACTTCATATTACTTTATATTTTTTGATTGAGATTCTCTCAATATTAAATTATTGGTGTTGATTCCAGCTTGATGTTCTCAGACCGAATGTCTTTGAAAGCTTGTTTTTTTTTATTCTATAAACGGTCAAGATCTCAGTTTTGTTTACCTCAATAGGTATCAACTATGTAATTACATAAGGATCAATATAAGATACACTATAGAAAGCTTTGATGATTCTAATGCAATAAGCCTTTTAGCTCTTTACTATTTTGTTAGATTAACTGGTTGTTAAGTGCCTGCTTCCTATTCTATAATCTCATACATAAATCTAAGCAATAACCCATAATAATAGCTCATAGAATATAGTATTAACCTGAGACTTTATAGTATTATACTGAGACTTTAGGTATTATACAGTATTCAAACTCTGAGAGGTTTTAAATCTGAAACTCGAGGACCTTCTTAATGTATTTGTCAGTCCGTTTATAGTTTTTGAGTTATTAAATGATACTGTTTACATATTTTATACTGTTTCAAATTTTTTTACTTTGAACCTAATAAAGTTAAATGAAATTTAATTTTTTAGAGTTAAATGAGATATTTAATTCCATAATTTGTCGTCTTCTTTCGAACATGATACAAATATTCTTATCCAAATTGAAATTAAGTATATTTCTTAGTCATAGGTTTTTGAAGAGGTGAGTATTTTTTCAATTTAAGAATGTAGTTGTGTAAAGATTTTGGTTGTTATTACAAGAATCATTTGAGAATTTTAAACTATCGGTAGGTCAAAGATGGTGTTGATCAGGGTGGTTCAAGGCTGGTGAGAGACAGGAACCTTGTGGATTACCAATTGGTAGTTGCCTGAATATTGTGCAACAATTGGTTTGAAATTTGACTGACCTGTTTTTTAATAAATTAGAAATTCAACGATAAATGTCATTAAGTAACTTGAACAATACCAGATTTTAAGGATCAATGGCCACCATGCATTATCTAACGCACCCGAAATGCCAAGCTTAAGTTAGCAATTTCATATAGTGCACAATTTTGACGCAAGAATCTAAATTGATGGTAATGTAAAGTTTTTGATATTATAAAAAAATGTATGAGTCTTCTCTTCATCATTTGTCTAAAACATTAGACATGATAGGGAAAATAGTTATTAGTCTAGGTTTGTTATGGTATACTTCCACTTAAGTATAAAATTAGCTAAATTAATTGTTAAATGTTTGATAAATAATTTGGATAACAAGAAATAAAAACATAAAAAATAAAATAACATAATATAAAAAATAGATATAACATGTTAATGTTATAGTTGCGATGACATATTCCTGGTGATTTTTGACATTCTTTTAGGTAGGAGTCTACATTTTTTTGGTGCAACTTTTTTCAACCTCAAAAATGAAACATTTATACACGCTCTAAATCAAATAAATCAATAAAAGCATAATGCTAAACAGCTCAGAAAAATAGCCTTAAGAAAAAAATGCTGGCTCTGGTGATGGATTTTTGGAGGTCAGCTTGAATCTAAAGGATTCAACGAATCCGAAATGAGATTATAAGAGAAAGGATGGAAGCAAAGAGGAATATACTGGAGGGAATAGAGGAAAGGAGATTGAGATGGTTCGGCCATATTAAAAGAATAGATGGTAAAAGAATCCCCAAAATAGCTTATGGATGGGAAGCAGAGAGTAGGAGAGGAGAGGTAGGCTTCGCATCAGGTGGAGAGAGGTTGTGGCTAAAATTATGGCTAGCCGAAGACTAAAGGAAGAAGAGGAAATGAACAAGGAGGAGTAGAGGAACCGACTGAGGAAGGAGTTTGGTTGATTGAAACTTTGAATACCGAGGAAAAACCTTTCAAAGAAGAAGAAAAAGTAATTTGATCATTTTAATTCATTATATAGATTAGGTGAAGCAGTAGATTATAAATAAACTGATCCATGATCTATCGCATTTCCCAATCAGGAAGAAAATCTATTTCTTTCTATTATACCTTGGTAATAAAATTAATCTCTTATAGATTATAGAATGTTCTTTGGTGTATTTTGTTGTTGTCTTCTTCAACTTAAGTGTCCAGTAAATAGTCTATTGTTTCTTTAATGTATCAACTAAGCTCATTTCCTAGGGTTCAAACTGTTTGTTTGTGCCATTATTTTCCGATTAAGAAATTACATGCTGTAATATGAATTTCAGAAATATGCAAATATGTGCCCAACAGTTGCCACAGATCGTGGACTGCTCAAGTGTAAATCCCGCAAGCTATATATAAGTCCGCAATATTCTGAGAAGTCAACAGTCGCAGCAACTAAGCCAACTGCTAACATGATCTCCAAGAAGGTAAAGTTTTTTTCAAAATTATTTTTTCAAGAAAAAACGTGTTTCAAAATCATTGTTTAATAGAATTTATATAATCCTTTAGTCACTGTTACTCTTCGGAGTGATCGCAGTTTCTTTAGTGTCTCTTGCTAAGAGCTCTCATTGGGACCACAAAGAGGAGGAGCACTATGTGAGTGGTTTGTAAATATTAAGAATCATCAAAGGAGTTCCTTCTATCTGTTATACAATTTTTAATCATTGCAGGACTCTCACCCTCATTACAAATTCGAATACAGCGTCCACGACCCTCACACCCACGACTTCAAGAGCCAGGAGGAGTCCAGAGATGGCGACCATGTCAAAGGATATTACAAGCTGAAGGAATCCTACGGCTCTATCCGAGAGGTACACTACACAGCGGACAAACACAGCGGCTTCAACGCTAAAGTCACCAAGGACGGACTGCCACTATTTCATGAACACCAACAGCACATCCCTCATCACTACAGCATTGTCCACGGCGGCCACTACGATAGTGCTAGCAGCCATCACGATCATCACCACGCCACCAGTACCCAGAACCAGAATAGCAAGCACTACTATCAACACAAGGTTGTCCTACACCACCATCACTAACAGAACCAATATTTCATTTGGATACTTTTAATAATAAAGAATAACAAAAGAGAAATTTCTGTTCTGTATTTCCAATGGAAGTAAATGATTTAATTTTTGAAGAAGTTATGTACTCGTGTCTGTCATCAGTACAAGCTTTACTACTGCTTGCTCATAGGAATATGAACAACAATTTAACACTCACAAACATTGATATAAGCAACATGATTAATTCTAATTTTATTTGAATCAGATTTTCTTCTATTGTTTACCATTTAATTGGTTTATTATTGAATTGAATATTGAACATTTTTTAATTATAATTGCAGCTCCTAGATGATACAATACATGGTAATACCCTCTAGTTCCTAAAACTCTCAACGTAAAGTTTATATTCGATTATTCATTCATTCAGAGCGTACTACCATGTTTTTAACTCTAAATATGTAATGAATGTTTGTATCTAAAGTTGGATAAAATACAGATTAGCAATTAAATACCAGTAAATAAAATATCAAAAAGAGACAGTGTTGGCCGAGCTTGATAAAGTCAATACAAATTTAATTTTCGTGACCTCTGCGGTTTGAATTTTGAAAGCTTAAAATGACCTAAGCAGATTGAATTTTATTTTATTTATTTATTTTTTATTTATGGCCTATCCACCAAATGATTGAAGACCTTGCTTTACTCTCTGGCTTGAATGGATCATTCTTTGTACGGTAACCCGTATTTCCTGCCATGGTTGGTGTATATAATGACGTTAAGCATCACAAACAGTAATGACTAATATTGGACCTCATTCTGAAAAACTACAACCTATTTTTCAAAAAAGATAAACGGAGAGTGATCTGTTAAAGGTTCGGTTGGTTTAAATTGTTTTGTAGCCTGCAGGGAAGGATAGTTGTCAGAATATACTACCATAGAAAATGGTAGACCGTACTTAACATTAATAACATTATCCACACCTCTCTTAATCGGCCACGGATCAAAGTATATAAATATTGATTGCGTTATGAACCAAGCATAATTCCGGAACTAAGACACTGAAGAACTACGGTCGTTGAGTGTCCAAAATACAATTTATCTATCAATCTCAAACATAATGCTGGATCAAAAAAATATATATATATATATATATATATATATATATTTATATATATTTTTTATGTTTTTTTTTTTGTTTTTTGCAGGCTCAAATATTTACATCATTTAAAGATTTTATTACAAAAATATAAGTTTTAACCAAATGTATTAAATGAATGACAGACTGTAAATAAACATTCAAGGGAATACTGGTAATACAAAATATTCTACTAAAAATAAACATTTGATATTGCTATTAAATAAAATGAAAAAAAAAAGATAAAAAAAGAGAGCTAATATAAATTTTTCCGAACCACTACCGCCACTGTTCTATATTGTACCAATTTAGTAAAAACATTCGACAGGAAGGGGTAGTTAGGGTCGAGAGATTATCTCCATCCTTCCGTTAAATGTTTTAGACAGGGAGCAAAAGAACAAAAATCCAAAGGATTAAACGGAAAGAGAGGTTCATCTTTATAAAAAACGTAATAATAAATTTTATTTTTAAAGGACAACACTGGCGGACTATCCTGTGACTTTTAAAAATCCTGGAATATTTCGAAGTACCAATTATTTGTAGGGGTATGGAAGGGGGTGGCCAAGGATGTCTTTTCGCCATCTTAAAAATCGTTAAATCGTGGGATTTTTAATGAAATAGTATCCTTAAAGATAAAAAGCTATTTTTTGTAGGGAAGGAGAGTGGACAAGAATATCTTTCCGTCATCTTAAAAATGATTCAATCCTGGAATATTTAAAAATAGTATCCTAAGGACGAAAACCAATCTGTGGAAAAGAAGAGTTTATTCAGCTGTCCTGGCAGATCTGAAACCAGAATCATACACTGGCTTTTTTTGCAACATTCCGTAGTTTACCATGATCGTACCACGATTTTATTGGACTTAAAAAATAAAATATTCCGAACATTTCTCTGAAGTGAATTTTTCACTACAAGTTAGAATTAGTTTAAAATAACAGTATGTGTTCTATCCCCTTTACCTACACTTTCTGTTTATCATCTCAAAGAGTATGGAATATTAACAAAAAAAAATAATTTCTTTTGTGTATAATTTTTATAATATTTAAAACCTAAATTGACTTTGCAAACCACTACAGTTTCCTATACCTTCTGAGAATATATCCAGTCCTGATCTAAACATTTTTGTATTAACATCAATTCTTGTTTTTAGTTAGGATGAGAGTAATATAACCTAAAAATAATAATTATTTATTTTACAATAAGAGAAATTGTAGGTTAAAAAAAAAAAAATTAGAAATGAACTTTTACTTATAAGACATGCTATACACATTTTTTAATTACTTTGTTGAAAAAAATAAATGTTATTAGTTTGTCTAGTATTAGGTAGTATTAAGTATTATATTATATAACTATAACTAAATTATAAATTATAGTGTTGTCTTTACTTGGATAGATGTGTATGCTGTGTTTATAGCAACCCAATAAAGTTGGGCAGCACTATGTTTATTGTTAATTGTCTAAATAAAGCATATATCTCACCCTATAATTCATCATCAGTCAATTTATTACCTTAGTAATGTAGAAATAATGTTTATAAACTAAATTATATTTTTTATTCAAAAATTTGGTGTGGTTTAGTTTTTCGGCTAATCTACTAAGGTTAATTATTTTTCAAAATAAGCGTCCTGCTTGGTTTTACTATTATGTTCTTGGTCAGAGTAATTCAACATTTCATCTTTAAAGTTAAAAGAACCACACATCGTTGATGTTGTACCTTCTTTTTTCTTGTCAGATTACTCTTTTTGCTTTTGTAAAATAAGAAGGTATGTCCTCAGTTTTTATAAAAAAGAGATATAATAACCATAATACAGAAAACAAATACATGACGGGCGCATGTTTGACATTGTCTACAAAAGCTTGGTTTCAGTTATTAAATTACGAAAAACGTTACAGTTGCTCACTAGATTACAGGTAGGTAGGTAACGGTGCTAAAGGGTCAAGGAAGAGTTGCGGAAAAAGTATTAACAACTGGAAGCAAGTGGGTCCAAGTTTTGGAAAATTTAGGAGGAAAATATTTTACTAAAGCAACCAGCGCACCCAATTTTTGGAAATCACTTTAAAATAATTTGTGGAAAAAAAGTATATTAATTTATCATACTCCGCTAGATTATCCGGACATCACAGTGTGCGTCGTATGTAGTTTCATGTTTCATCATCACGATCCTCTGAAGTCAGTAATATATGATACTTTAACAATGCTATGGTACATCAAGATACTAATTAACTAACAAGACTCAAGGTGTTGTTAAGTAAATACATGGGAGATTACATCTGTGGTTAACTAGGTCAGTTTGGTAATAGATCTATTGGCAGTGGGCAATTGCCTGGTTCAGTTATGTGCGACTAATCACTTACGAATACCGAGCTGCCGAGCCATCAATCATTCATGAATATTCATACAGTTTATTACGCCTCAATTCTTTATTCCATGGTGTAGGTGGCCGTCCTGTGATTCTGTGGAAATCTTTTGTTCCTTACTTGGTGTCCTGTCCAAGTCCATTTTATTTTGTTTGATATCTGAGCTATATTTGGGAGTTTTGTTTACTTTTTGATTTTTTGTCTCTTATTGCGGCCTGTAGGGTTTAGCGTTCCATGCCCCTCATTGTTACTCCTAGTTTCCTGATAATAAATTGATTTATTGGCCAAGTATCACAACTACATGTTAAAGTTGGCAGAGCCATGCTTTCCCATAATTTCTTCTTCATTCCACCGGGGAGGGGTGATTAATAATTTTAATAATTAAATTTCTACTTTACAACTCGCATTTGTTTATGGGATTATGAATTAGGCTCTTATTTGATGATTGATTTTTTATTATTTTTTTTTTTTTATTTCGGTGATAATCTAACTATATATACACACGAGAAAAATGCAAACATAGATAAATATAATTGACCATCTAGAGATAATTATAATTCATTTATTAAAAACAATCAGATCGTGCAACCTATAGATTTACAGTTGATCAGTGGAAACTGTGAAGCAGGTCCAATATTCTCGATAGATGAATACATGTGGTCCAGTGCTACAAAGCATATTAGATGAGTCTCTTCATAGAATATTATATTGCAACCAACTTTGATCAGAATATATTGGATTTACAACTGTGAACAACAAAGTCTGGTCCTTTGATGAATTATGTGGACCGAAGTGCAAGTTTTCTATTGGGGGCAAAAAGACTCGATAAGATAGATTTTGCATAGAATTTCCATTAAACATAGAATTTCCAATACAAATAGCCTAAAATTAAATATTTACAACATCAAATTAAGTATAAATACAAATAAAGTTTTTGTTTAAATAAAAAAATCAATATACAAAATACCCTTCGTTACAACTTAAGTTTTTTCCACTCCTTCAAATGACGCTTATCGATGTCCTTATGTATCGTTTCTCGTGATCATAAAAATCTTAATCAGTATGATATTAAAATACTATTGGAATGTCCAGAAATTGGTGCAGGTTCATGTTTTTGTTTAATTTATTTATTTTTTAATAAAGCTATAATAACTAAATTAATAAGAATTATTTTTTAAATGAAATACCCTTCACACATTTCAGCCAACGGTTAGGCTCTCCAATTTATAATCCTTATTATGAACCATTTTTTTTATTTATATCATCTTTTGATCAATACATTTTTGTTGTTTAAAAAGTGGTCCAGTGACTTAAAAAAAATTATTTAGTAGGCAAGAGGTCTGAAGATAATGGTGGTTGAAGTCAAAATTCATATATAAGCTTCAACGATTTCAAAACGTCAAAACCATTCAACGATAATTCCTATTGATTTATTTTATTTATTTTTTATTTTTTTTTTGTGGCTGTTCTATTAAAGATCCTTGCAAAATATTAATTTTAACTTTGAGAAGAAATCCTGCTATGAACCTCCTTGTCTTCAAGGCTTTTTAAAATTTCAAAATTGCTTTTACCCAATTTTGTATTTATTTTTTTTTTTTAAATACCTGCACTTCATTTATGATTTGAATATAAACACCGTTCCGATAGAGTTTGAACTCGTAACATAAAAAAAAGTGAAAGATAAATCATTGGATAAGTGAAGTATTATAATAGAGGGGTAAAAAGACAAAAGCTAAAGTGGAATCTAAAAAAGAATTATACAAGATAGTAAGCTCCATAACCACTCCAATCCACTAGTCTCCCAACTTGCTTCCCACTCCACTCCCAATAATCCTCCGAGGCGTCTGAAAAGAAGATGGCCTAGAGTCCTTTTAGTGAAGATTTTTATTGAAGTGCTACTATTGAGTAGTTCTTCACAAGTTATTTACATGACATTGTATTCACTGTCAACACATTTACTTAATGTATATTATTTTGTAGAGGTGTAAATATCAATAAATGAAGGCAAAAAAGGAAGAATAATAATTGATATTAACACACATACAAAAATAACTAATTAATATAAATAGTTTATAATAGAGAGGGGTTATTTAAAGAAAATATGAAAGCTTGTATTATTTACATATTTTCTCTGTCGCTTAATTGCTGTTAATAATTTTATTTGTCACTTACTTGATGTTATAAACTTCTATAATTTAATAAGATAATTTTTCAATTTTCATCCATAGCTACAGAAAGTTATACCACTTGTCGTTTCCCTCCAAAAGTTTTAATGAGTGGTGGCCTGTATTTGATATCTTGTCTTACATTTTTACATTAATGTTTGTTTATTGGGGCCTAACGTTCTTGTGTACCTTAACTAGGGCAGGAAGGACAAGTTATCCTACAGGTTACCAACCTATTATAGCTATGGTAAAAAGGTGAAGATTCAATTCGTGGGTCTGCCAGGAAATAAATTTTAACCTGCCGAAAAATCAAACGTGGGACCTTTAATACCGTACATTATTGTAATAAATAAAAGTTTACATAACTGGTGGTCTAACATTTAATAATAGTTTTCTATTAAACTAATTAAAATATAACAGGCAAATCTTTATCCATTTATTTATTACATTAAGAAAGGAATGCTCGTTTCAAAGGTTACATTTAAACTATTTCTAAGCGGAAAAATATGGTATTTAGTAGAGCGCAATCAAGACAATCTCTTTTGTGTCTCACTTGCTTATTATAATTTTATCAAACAAATAAAAACATACCTATATGGTTAAAACTACTACATTCGGTTTATAATTTTTTATTTTTATTTTTATTTTTTTATATATATATTTTTTTTTTGGGGGGGGGATATCGAATAATGCCCACGTTTCACAGATTGATTCGGAATTAAAGTACCAATCCTAACGCCCACGTAAAATTTCTGAACTTATTCTCATCAAAACTTCTTTTCTTTCCCACCAAACCCGTTCCCCCCATCAAATGGGTAGGTATACTCCTGATCATTCCTCCTCTGCCTACGACAGATCTTTCCTAATCAGATACTCTTCTCAATGAAACTCTATCCCGTTTACCATTCAAAAACACTTTTCACTTTTATGTATCATTTATTTAACCCATACTTACATAATACCCATCCAGATCCACGAAAACTGTCAATATCCACTAGTAATTTAAAATGTCTACACTTTATATACATTAAGTGTTTATTTTGTTTTCTCACAAAATAAATTTTATTATTTATATTATTAATTGCTAAAATATTTCTGTTTTATTCCATTATTATTATTTGTTATTTTATTCTAAATAATATTATTTAATATTCATTTTAAGGCTCTGTAGGTCCCTGTTTGTGCATTATTTTTTATTCTTAAGGGGCTTAAGATCACATAATAAATAAACAACTTTTTTATTTGTTTATTTATATGCATATGCATATTATTTAATCATTCTTACTATCCATTATAAAAAAAATACAAAGCATACTTCGGAAACAGAACTCGAATCTATATTATATTATGTATTTTTTTTTTTTTAAAAAGCCTCTGGCTGAGAAATAAAACGTAGATAATTTATGACCAAGAGGGAGTTGTCGGATGATGAATGAGAAGGCAGCGACCTCCATTAGATTGAATACCCATCGCCGAACCAAAAATGTTCTTACAGCTATTTACCTATTATTAGATCGCTTTCTTTATTATTTCGTAATGAATATTCAATTTTAATAACTTCAATTATTAATCGAGTTGAATAGTAAATATAACTAATCTTGTTTGTTCTCTCTTGACAACGCAAAAAAAGCTCCTTTATTTTTTGAAAAAATATTTGTAATTTCAAGAATATTATAAGAACTATCTTTAAAAAACAAAACAAATAAAACCTATGAAAAACTGTCATACGCCCAATACTAACATATACCCAACAAATGACATATGCGGATGACGTAGTCATCACTGCACGGTCATTTCTGCACTTTCAGGAGTGTTGGAAGAGTTTGAAAGGTCGGCTACGAGCAAGGGATTGGTCATAAATTGCAGTAAGACGGAATACATGGAGACTTCAAGATGCCTACAAGGATATGGGGATAAAGAGGTAGAAATTAATGGGCAAACATTTAGGCGCTGCAACACGTTTAAGTACTTAGGATCTCTAATAACAGAAAAAAAATGATGCCAAATTAGAGATCGAAGCAAGAATAGTGGCTGGCAGCAAATGCCTTTTTGCCCTAAGTAAATTTATGAGGTCTCGAGAAGTGTCTCGATCTGCCAAAATTGTGGTCTACAAAACTGTAATAAGACCAGTTATGACTTATGGAAGCGAGTGCTGGCTGCTGACCCAAGAGAATGAGAGGTTGCTGAGGATTTGGGAAAGGGAGGTCCTCAGAAAAATCTTCGGTCCGGTGAATAACCACGGGAATTGGAGAATAAGAACCAACCTGGAGCTGGAACTATTGTTCGGTGAACCCAGCATCATCTCAATAGTCAAAGTAAGTAGATTAAGGTGGCTCGGCCATGTGCAAAGGATGGCGAAAGATAGACTTCCAAAAAAGATGATGAAAGGCAGGCCGGGAGGAAAACGATTGAGAGGAAGACAAGGCTGAGATGGCTGGACAACGTTCAAGATGACCTACGAAAACTAGGTGTGAATGGTTGGAGGAGGAAGGCAGAAGATAGACAGGAGTGGCTGTCTGTACTAGGTGAAGCCAAGGTCCGACTAGGACTGTAGCGCTCAGTTATAACTAAATAAAAAAAAATCATAAAATTTTTCGAAATCGATTACCTTGTTTCCCCCCCCCCCCCCCCCCAAGATTTATTAAATATTCTATTCTTCCCCTGGATTAAACTTTGATATAAAATTAAACATTTAAATACTTTCTGAATTCTCAAATACCCAGTATTTACACATCCTGACTTACTTAGAACTCGTTTAACTTATTTCTATTTTCCGTAGCTCTAGAACCGTTTAAGGAAAGTGCTCTCCATTCTAATCAATCTCTGCGCCAAGATTTTCTGGGAATAAATGTTGTCTCAAACGTATAAGACTATTTTTTAGGAAAATATAATAGCACGTGAATTTTATGAAAACTCGTGAGTAATATTTTTAAATGGTTGATTTGTTCTTCAAGGTAGTGGATGCAATAAATCCGTAAAAATGTCATATATTTTAAATAATAAAAAAACATATCTTGCAGAATTTTAAAGAATTTCTGATTTAAAGGAAACGGTTCTTGTTTTAATTTTTTTTTCTTGCATAGACCTATGAGAGATCGATTATAAAGAATGTTTTATTAATCGAGAATTGTCCATTGGTAGATCCAGTCTACCAGACATTAACATTTATGTAAAATCTTGTAATAAATATCTAAATGACTTAATTAGATAGATGACTATCTCCAATTATTAGTTAGTGATTCATACGATGGGACTGACTCTCATGTTCGTTCGTGGCAAGTTTGTTTGTGGCAACTTTGATTATTTGTAGCATGTTTCTTTGTTCATTTTTCGAAATAATTTAAGAGCTAGGCTGAATGACTAGATGTAAATATCGAATAGGATGTTGAAAGGGATCATATAGAATTAAAGGTAAAACAAAATTAGGCAATGATTTTTATTTGAGGTACGCACTATGGTATATAAGGATCAATCCTAACTAGCTATTTAATGTTTGATATTCAAAAACTTATTTTATTTTGTTGCCAACGTTTCAACCATATCATGGATGGCCATCATCATAGCTAAAAAACAAAAATATTTTGAATACTGAATTAAAAACTAAAACAGAAACAAAAGATTTAAAAAATAATAAATACATAATTAAATTTATAAATAATTTAATAAATCAATAAATTAAACAGAGATAAAATAAAATGAAAAATAGTAGTGTTAATGAACACTATCTATAACAAACATATTGTAGTTTTTTTGCCAACACTTCAACTATATCAGTAATAGCTATCATCAGGACTAAAAACAAAAAATATTCGAAACAGAATTAAAATAAAATATAAAAGGAAAAAAAAAATAAACAAAAAAAAATTGTTAAAATAGGGTTAATCTACAATTATTTCTAGGCTTCATTAGCCTATTATTTTTCATTTTATTTTTATTTTTCCCCTTCTTTATTGTTTATTTTGGTTCTCGACTATTTTTGGTCTACGCCTTGATGAGGGTCATACATGATATGTTTGAAACGTTAGCAAAAAACTAAAATATATGTTAGTTAATATCAAGTATGCCAACAACAACAACAAGGCCGTGTGATTTAAACTCGTAAAAATAAATTTTATAATAAAATAAAGTTCCTGTAAGAAGAAAAAACGTATTTGGTTGAGGGACTAAATTTATTTTATTTATACATAATAATCATTTAAAATATAAAAATAAGAATAATATAATTTTTTTTTTTTTTTAATTTAAAGTGCTGATTCCTATCTTTCTCGAAACAACAATACATTTTGATCTCATCAGCTTATTGTCACAGTCGGGGTGACATACATGGATTTAGAATTGATGATTTAAAAAAAAAAAAAATGTTAGTGTATGAATAATAAGGATTTTTTTTTAATTTCTAAAACTTCATAAACATAATTTATGAATAATAAGAAAATTTAATAATTAATTAACAATGGATAGCTAGGTCCAATGTAGAAGGAGAGTCCAGAACTGTATAGCTTTTGTTTGCAACTTACCCGATAGGAGTTAACAATGGCTGTGTGCTCTCCCCTCCACACACACACAAACTCTGCGCGAAGCAATAAACCAGATCGGGGCCCAGGCCAGGACTTACTGTATCAAGTTCCCAAGTTATAATTCATTCCTCCAACGATCCTAGTAACTTGAAGTTAAATCGTAGAAATTGGTAATAAATCAGATTTGCCTTAAAATGTATCTATATTTGTATAATCTTACATTCTCCTACTAAAACAATTAACGTCAACAAGTTAGAATGTTATTAAATTTTTATTAAAAAGAGTAAACATAAATCCCATGATTATTTTACATATTATCAAAAAAATTTTTTTAGCTATTTCTTAAAGTTTACAACTATTATACATCAAGTAAATGTGATGATAGTGCTAATAATGACACGACGTCACATATTTTTAAAGCAAATACCCAATGGTAGCAGTTATCTAATTAATGTACTTTATTATAAGGTCCTGTGGGTATCTGGGTTATCAAGAACGGAATGAGATGCAAGTTGTGATAGTAAATGGATATGAATAGTTGTGGAGTTTGCTATGAAAGGATTGATATCTGGTTTGGGCTAAGCCAGAAACATAAGGTATATAAGATCTTTGTGGAAAAGTTTGTTTGTGAGAAAGTAAAGTGCATTGAAGATTGTTCTAAGGATTTTAGATTGTAAGGATTGCATACGAGAAGAATTGGATGGTTTGGTGGAGTCCTAAAGCTCAACTCCATATGCCCAATTTTTTATAACTACTGTAATGTAAATGAGTCTTTTGTAATTAATTGGAAGGTTTAAACGTCTGTCAAGTAAATTTTTAATTAGTCGAAAACGACGGCCAGTTTCTTCTTGTATATGGATTCCATGTAAGACGTTGTCTAGATGGAGTCCTAGGTAGCGTATCTGTTCAACTGGGATTAGTGGGATATCATTAATGCAAACTGTAGGACAGTAAGTCTTACGTTTACGACAAAGAGTGAAGGTTATTTGATGAGATTTAGTTGGATTTATTTAAAAGAAAATAAATGTATATTATGTTTTGTTTTTATGAGTTCATGGGTAGTTTTTCATTCCTTTATTAATTAATAACGTATTTCATTGTTCTTCAATGTTACTTAACACTAAACCTACTGACATTTCATTAACAACTATTTCTACCACAACAGGTCAAATGTTCCGTTTTTAAAATTCATATATTTTAGAATGTTTCGAAAAATAATTTTTTACAGTTCAATTTAGGATATATAAATAAACACAGCATACTCAAAACAACACTGTAATTTATAATTTAGTTATAATCTTAATTATATATAAATTACGTGTCGCCGCCTAGGGGGCCGGCTAACACTTAAACTCCTGAACCAATTTTAATCAAATTTGCATACCGTGTGCAGTAAAACTTTTCTAAGTAAAAACATCCATTTCCTTTATTTACCAAATTGAAAGAAAAAGAAAAATCGCAAATTTGAACTAAATTGTACATAAAGCTAACTTGCTTTCATTGCCTTTTTTCTTTTTCTTTTTTTGCAAATTATGGGCTTTTACGATGCACGTTTTCCACATACATATTTAAATTAATGCTTTTATTCTTTGCAGTAAGAAATGGTCAATGAAGGGACAATTTTTTCGCGCATTTCAATTCGAGCTTGTTGGAGCATAAGCTTAGTTTTCAAAGGATCTCTTTGTTGAACAAATTGGATTATATAAATCCGTATTCTCTGAGAAGAACTGGATACTCTGTTTCTGTAGCTTCCGAAATATGGAAAAAATCTTCTCAAAACTGTGTTGCATTGTATTGTTTGCATTGTATATGTTTATGTTTGTTTCTATTGTTGAAATGAGCTGTTGTATGCTCTACTATGACTTCCATTCGAACATTCAAAAGTTACATTCCCAGATTAAAAAGAGGAAAATATTCAACTTTAGATCTAATTGTTTCGAAGATGTTCATCTCAGACGGTTTTGCTTGACATATGCTAAAAACTACAATTGATGGTGTTTGACATACCGTTGGTGCAATTTTCTTTCTGCATGTTAACAGTTGAAACCTGTAGGATAACTCGTCTGTATTATTTGGGCTAAATAAGGACGTTAATTCCCATTAAACAACAAGTTGAAAATCAAATAAAAATATCTTAACAGGTGCTAATATGCGCAGATTTTTTTTGTATATTTATTAGAAGGATTTAAATATTTATATATACAATTTTCAGTCCACCGAAAGCCGCAGATAAAAGTATATCCGTTAATTTATATTTTGTAATTTATTTTTATTTGTATTATATATAGTTTTTAATTTTAATGAATCAATTTTATTTTATTTTATTTTAGGTATAATATGAATTATATAGGTGCAAAGGATCAATCACAATTAAATTTTAGTTTCTATTATTAATCGTAAGGATTAAAACTGAAGTGTAAGTATAAAGTCCGAAAAAGTTAAAACCTGATTTTTCAAAATTTATAGCGTATTTTGGTTACTAAGCGAATGTTTTCTCACGTAATTCTTTCTAAGTGCGTCAATACAGCTACCTAAGTCATAAATTACGATATAAAATTTAATGTTGAAACTGTAATATTGATATTTTTTCCACTCTTGAGTTTTAATGTTAGAGATAAAGTGATTTTCATTTATTATGTGATACTATTTCAAGGTTTAAGAAAAAAATGAATCTTTGCACTAATATTTAGTTTCACAGCTTGGCATTGGACGTGGACTAATGGCGCTTTGGCAGCCTATTAAATATTCCCTCGGTCCTTGGTGATCGAAAATTCCGTAGGAATACATCAGCCGAGGCTGTCACACAATATAGATGGCGGCATGAGGAAACTTTCTAGCTATAATATTGTACTTTCTTCATATTCAACTCAGCCAAACTGTAGCCAACTTGCTGTGAAATACACCTCTATATAGTGTGTCTTTTTCCGGAAATAACATAAGTAGAAAATATGCTGCTACTCTTGCTAAATTTTATTGAAAAAGAAATATAAATTAATTAATTTATTCAAAAACCATTGTCTGAATGTTTCCTTTTATATATGTGATATGTTTATTCCAAATATATGGTAAATCTCTAGTTATGGTCAGCTCACCAGTAATGGGCTGGCTGATAAAATGTTCGCAATAATGAGGGAGGGACTACTCAATTTATTTGAGATATAACCAGGAGAAATATTTCTGTAAAGGGCTTACGATTCATTTCTAATGAAACCATCCTTTCTATCCTTTCCGGGGAAAAAAAAAAAAAAAAAAAAAAAAAAAAAAAATTGTGTAAAAAAAAAAAAAAAAAAAAAAAAAATTGGATGTGACAAAAATTATAAAATCAGGAATATTTCATTTTATTTTCTTTGTTACCTCTCTAGCTTATCCTACTTTTCATATATTTTCTTATATTTATGTAATTACCTATTTCTACTTACAAAACTGTATGATTCAATTAGTTCACTCAATTTAAAATATGTATCTTTCACCAAAAAATAATTAAACTATACTTTATATTTTTCAACTAGAGCTTCATATTGTATATTCAATCGTGCAATTAACACTTTAGATATTCTGTAAATTATGTCATTAAATCTTTCAATATTTAATCGTTTTGATCACATCCAGTTTTTTGTGAAATTTTAGCCCTAAAGAAGACCTGTATGCTGGTTGAAATGTCGGTACTTTACTTACATACTAAATGAGTAATTTATCAAGCTTCTATAATATACTATAATTATAATGATAATAAAATGAAAAAGAAATAGTGACTGAAAATAAAATTCTAAAAAGTTATTTTTTATTTTATTTTTCTTACGTTTTCTTCAAGATGTGATGATTTTAGTTTTGTAATTCTTTTTACAGGCATTAATGTTTCTATAGATGCAAGGGATATGTCAGAAATGGCGTATTATCCTTTCGATGCACTTATAATATGTTATAAAAGCTATCTATCAAATTTATATTGATTACTATTTACCGGCAAATAGAGTTAGCTAAGTTAATATTTGGAGAATAAAGTTTAAATAAGGACAGAGTATCTGTTGGCAGACGCTTGCTGATAGTGCCCCGACAACTCCCACAGCCTCTATCGCACACCGATTAAATGTTTAAATAGTTCTCCTGTCCCCGGGGGTGGCTTCAAAGCTAAACATTTTCTATTTACACGCGGCCCTAGTCCCCTTATAGTCGTCAGCGCTATTTACTCGAATACTAACAGCATGGTCGATGGACGTTAACATCTCTAAATATTGACACCATCTATCAGTTAGTTAGATATTTATTGTTTACCTGTGTTTTTTATGGTTTTATGTAGGTTTTTGAAGATACTTTATACATCAGGGATGTATCGAATCCAAAAGTTGATTTGCTGTCGCAATACAATCTAGTTCATTGGATGAAGGATTTATGTGCAGGGATGTTTCGTAGCAAAATCTGAATATTTCAAAATAACCAGAAAAACAGAAATGAAGAAGACAAAGATGCTATGAAACATTTTTTTTACTAAAAGAAAAAATAATAAACATAAATTACTCAAAATTTTGTTTTGCTACATAACACCTTCATCAACTAAATCCTAAAACACTTATTAGTTTAAATTTTTCTTTCTTTTTTTTTCCATCACTCATACAGGTTTGCAATTTAAATTTACTTATATATTTAAACCATGGTATTGAGAATCGATATTTAGGTAACGCTACCCGTACCAATGATCTAAGAATTTCGGGTCTAACAAATCACTATAATTACAATGCATGACAAAGATACCAGTATATATATTCTTCCTAAACTAACTAAACTACATCTATAGGAAATATAGATTTGAATTAAACAAAAACTTTCTGTTTTTTAATACTTTATTATTCCCAGTATTTAAATTAAACATCGTTCAGTCAATGATGATGTTGAAGGACGACCTTGTGCTGATGATAGTGCTTACTGTTCTGGTTCTGGGTGCTGGTGGCGTGGTGATGATCGTGATGGCTGCTCTCACTACCGTGGTGGTCGGCGTGGACAATGCTGTAGTGATGAGGGATGTTCTGTTGGTGTTTATGGAATAGTGGCAGTCCGTCCTTGGTGACTTTGGCGTTGAAGCCGCTGTGTTTGTCCGCTGTGTAGTGCACCTCTCGGATAGAGCCGTCGGATTCCTTCAGCTTGTAATATCCTTTGACGTGGTCGCCATCTCTGGACTCCTCCTGGCTCTTGAAGTCGTGGGTGTGAGGGTCGTGGACGCTGTATTCGAACTTGTAATGAGGGTGAGAGTCCTGCGTAAAATATAATTTAGAAGAGATCAACAGAAATCACCTTTTGCCTTATTAAAGGATAAACTACTCACATAGTGTTCTTCCTCTTGGTGGTCCCAGTGAGAGCTCTTAGCGAGAGCCACTAGTGAAATGGCAACCGTTCCGAAGAGTGAAAATGTCTAAATAAATTAATGATATGATTAAAAAATAAATACATAAAAAAAAAAAAAAAATTAAAAAACTGTACCGCTACAACACCTTAAGGGTCTTTGTTAATAAGTATTGTTCGTGATCAATAAATAAAATTAAAAAGACATATGCATAAATTATACTGAATAATATATTAATAGTATATGTAATTACCTTGAGAGAGAACATGTTTGTATATCGACGATTGCTTTGATTGTTGCCTTCTCAGGGTCTGTCGACCTATATATACACCAAAGGATTTACACATGAGCGGCCGACATTGTGAGGAAATAGCATTGCTTATTATTTACTTTTTCTTCTTCGTTAAGTATAAATGTTAGACATTAAAAATGTATGTTATTTTATTTTATTTTTAATTGTGTTATTGAATAAATATTACTAACTGTCTCACTAATGTGCAATAAATAATATGAAGGTGAGAGTTAAAATAAGTAGAATAATAAGATAGATTTTCCCTTAGAAAATATTTGTCGTCAGGTCTCCAGTACTACTAAATCACTTACTTGGCGTTCTTCCTCTTTATGGCTCAATGAAAGCTCTCAGCAAAATACACTAAAGATCACTCTAGACAATAACGGACAAGTAGAGCGAAATCCTGATCCTGGCCGAGCACATAGCTGAATACTATTTAAATACATACTCCACCCAATGATTGCTAACAATAGAAACCAACACTGATAATACTAAAAATCTAAATGAAAATCTATATAACCTTCCATTCACCAAGGCAGAATAGCTATCCTGTGTAAAAAAGCTTAAATCATCTGTACCAGAAGTAGACTTCTCGAAACGATACGCTAAAAAATCTGCCGTTGCCGAAAATGCACTCTATAAGCAGGTTGGAGCACAAGGGACTTTACAGAGATCTGTAGGAGGTCAATTATTATACCAATTAAAAAATAAATAAATTCGTTCCCTTTAGTTACCGGCCTATCTCACTGACAAAATGCTTATGCAAGTCGTTAGAAAATGTGTTATTTAAAAGGTTGATATTAGAGGTAAATAATTTACTATCAAACTCAATATAAACGAACAGATTTTAGAAGAGGACGCTCTACAATGGATCATTTGGCAACAATGGAGTATGGAATCCGCCATAGCTTTGCTAAGAAAACAGAATGTATAGGCATATACTTCGGCATAGATAACCGATGACAGCTTAAAAAGATCTCTCGTCCTGCAACAGCTACGTGAATGAGGAATTAGAAGTCGCCTTCTCAAGTTAAAATCGGACCTTCATAGTTAGAATAGGTAACCTGTCTTCGATAAAAGAAATGACCAACGGAATCCCACTAGGATTCCGTGTCTTGAGCTGTACCCTTTTTCCAATAGCTATAAACAAAGTTACAGAGATTATTCCTAAACAAATCAAAACTTTTTCAATGATTACTGTCATTTAAAAAAAGGGATAGAATGAAATTATGATTACAAAATTGTTTAACGAATTTAGAAGTATAGTCTATGAAAGCTGGTGTAAACTTCTCAACTGAAAAAACTAATTTTTTTTTTTTCTAAACGCAGATCGCTGACTCATTTTCTAACGTTAACCTATAGAGGAATGAATTTATGTTTCGATACAAAAGTTGATTTTTTAGGATTAATGCTCAATCGCAAAATTAACTGGAAAGCGCATATTAGATATCTAAAAGAAGAAACACCCAAGAAACTGAATATTCTAAAAATTCTAGTGGGACGTTCGTGGGGAGCAGATATATCAAGTATGCTCAAGGTATATATCAACATGATAAGATCGAAGTTAGACCATAGTAAAGCTATACTACTACATTTACTCCTCAGCGAAGCAAATGGATATATCTTTATGGCTCTTGATTCAGTCCACCATAAAGATATATGTCTTGCGAATGGAGCCTTCAGAACTAGTCCAGTAAATAGTTTGTGTGTTGAAGCTGACATAGCTTCTCTCGCTCTAAGAAAACATCAACTCACCTGTGGATACATTGGAAGGATAAACATTAATAACAATCCAGCATGGAAACCCATTTTTAACCGGAGAATTAGACGATTTCGAGGAAACAGAAGACTACCTGATCCTTTGGGTATTAAAACTAGTGAATATATAGAAGAAACCAGCTCCCTATAACTAACAACCGATGAATTTCATTACCCATCTAAGAGTATAAAGCTATTTGAAATAAAATTAACACTTCGAAAATTCACTAAAAATACCACTACAGAGCTTACTTATTTAGCAGAATATCGAAAAATTATATTTATTTATACAGACGGTTCAAAATTATATAATAATGTTGGTTGATCTTTCGAATCAGATTCCATCTCTGTTAAGTATAAAGTTCCTTCCCTAGCCAGCAACGTCACTGCCGAAAGTTATGCAATTTATGCGGCGGTATATATTATGGAGTGTGAGGAAGAGCTGTTAAAAAATAAATAAATATATGGAAAAGTTCCAACAACAGATACAGAAGATAAGAAAATGTCATAACTAGACTTAGAATAAGCCTAGTGCATGCACGACTAACTCTTGGCTATCTTCTAACATCAGTCCACCAAAGTGCGCAACATGCTGTAACACACAATAAACAATTAAACACATTCTAGAAGACTGCCCTGGTTGGGGTAGTTATTTTCAGAAAGCAAACTTGCAGAGAAATCTCTATAACTAGTAAATAATGAATAAAATAGTGAATAAATAGTAATAATGTATACATAATCGTACAATTCCTTAAAAAATATAAATTAATCAACAAAATTAAATTTAAAAAATGCCCAAAACTAGAAAGGACAACATATAGATTAAAAAATGACACTAAAGACCCTCGATATTGAGTGTCCATGAGAAACTCAACCTAATGTAACCTATAGAAACGAATTGCAATCCCAAAATAGTAACCCGGTTTTATAATTTTTAATATTACATACAATTTTAGGAATTTAAAACAAGAAAAAAATAATTTAAAAGAAAAATAATAATTAAAATCACAAATTATTAACGCAAGAAAAAAAAGGAGTATAACTGTTGTGTAGTGTTTGGTGGAGAACTGGATAGACGAAGGGTGTGGGAGTTGCCAAGTGCTCAAAACGTGACCATTAGCACCCTCTGTGCTATCCTTAACATCGCCTTTGGATTGGTTAAGAAAAGTCCAAGTAACAGGAAAAAAAAAATATAAAGTTGATTTTCCAAAAGGTGACCAGAGAACTGGATAATTATTTTAACAATTAGGACCAATTACACTTAATTATATAGATTAACTATTAATAAGTAGTTAAAGTTTTTGTCATCTTAATATAAGATTTTTAAATAGATGAAGTTTAGATATGGTTATGTATTTTTGCTCGGAAGTCTTCAGTTTCGTTGTGTACCTTTTTTAACACTCAAAAATGTAACATTTTGACACGTTATAGCTCTGTTTGTGTTGCGAGGAAATATTTGACAGGCATTTCCCCTTTAGAATTTTTTTAATGTATTTTATTATATTTTTTTAAGATATTTAATTGTTTTATTGAGAAAATATTACAAGCTGCCTCTCTTAATGGCAATAAATAATATGGATGACAAAGAATCTATTTATACAAGCATACATTAGAAATTTATTAGAAAATATGTTTTGCTATGTAACCTTTGTCACTAGGGCATACTGCTAAGGGGCTATATTGCTTTGAATGAAATAAGTCACGTAGACCTACATTTTTTTTTTAGTTTTGAAGGTTTTCTAAAAAACAACATATAGATAGAGGGTCCCGATAGTTATTCGTCCAGATGAAATGGCCGAACAGTTTCCGATGCCGGATATCCATTAGCACATTTAGCGAAGCAATCTTTAGTTCCTTGCAAATCCTCTCGTAAAGAACGCAATCTCTTCTAGCCTTTGTCGTTACTTTTCGCATGAAGTTCATTTTTGATTAGAATGTGTTTTTATCCGGATAAGCATAAAAAGTGGCAAATTTGTTATGCAATAAATTACCCTTCTTGTAATTTTTTTTCAGTTCATAAAAACTTAAGAAAAAGTTCATCAATAATTATCCTAAAATCGAGTTAAATGTAGGATCTACTACCCTCCTCCAACTCCGGTATTTAATGTCGGAAATATTCGTAGTGGTCATGTTTTGTTTGGATCGTATTTTAATGTTGCTTTAGTTTACAGTGAAAATTAAATTTTAATATAATGCTCATAGTAACAGTTCAATTCCTTGCAAAGAAATTGTACGTTTGGTAGTACTTCAATAAATGTCTTATATTAAAAGGTTCTGAGATCATCTAATAATGGTAAGCAAGTTGAGGTAGTATATTTGAATTGTTATAGGGTTTACAGTAAAAGGATAGGTATCTTGTTAAGGCTGAATCAGCAAAGTATGGTAAATTCAAATCTTTATGGATAAGGTATTTTAAGATAAAGTTAGGAACATGAAGTATTTTAGTTTGTAGGGATGGCATGCGAGACGAATTGGGTGGTTTAGTGAAGCTTTAAAGTTTAATTCTGTATGTCCAAATATGTTTAATTACATTCATGCCAAAGAGTCTATATAAATAATAGTAAATAGAGAAGTTGAAAATGGCGGGCAGTTTCTTATTAATCTTGTATGTGGTCAGTAATTTGATTTTTATTTACTGATCCATAAATCTGTGATGTATAGATTCGAATTGGTTTCAGTAAGTGCATAAAGATATTAAAAATAAATAAGGCCTATAAATTCCAATAAAGTGCTTATGAATAACTTTGCATTTTAGGGAATAATATCGGGATGGATATGCCAATATACCACAAGGCATTCAATTTGAGGGGGCCTAGATAGGGAAGAGGGAGGGGAGGGGAGGATATTGTAAGGAGGCCTGACACATATCAGTCTGCGATATTGAACCAGCCCCCGCTGACACAATGTATTCAACGAATATATTTAGATTGTAAACATCCGACTCTTCCCGACGGTCTAATAAGCTAACTAACCAACCCTTATACCGGGCCTCTCTTGTATTTTTTAATAATTTCGTTTTCCCTTCTCGAATAAGGAAAAGTTATTTCGTCATCATTTATTTTTTTTTTTTTTCATAGCACCATAGGTTGTTGAGGTGAAAAAGAAACAAATTTAAAATTAACGATTTTCTGAGTCTCAAGTGTTTTTGTTGGCCAAATCGCCTAATGTGATTAAAAAACTTCAAAAGACAAATCTTTAATTTAAATTTGACTTGTAGCTTAATTATAATAAAGATATGATATAATAATGAATATATTATTCAGTGAAATGGCCGGTAATATGGACAAATATAAAAAGACAATGTGAACGTAAGCACAGCTAAATAGAAACCTTAAGAGGGTACAATGTATTGGAATATATATTAAAATATAATAGGAGTTACGTCTAAAAAGACTTGAATGTTTGTTTGATTTTCTTTGATCCTATGCCGTGTTGCGATTTCCCCATATTTTCTACCTTCTTATTCTGACCCAACCTTAGGCTTGACAGAACATTCATACGGCTAACAGTACGAACAAAAACGCGTTTCGTATCTTAGTACGCGCTCACCTATCTATGTTAGTTTTTAAAATATTTTATATTAAATTTTCGTTAAAAAAATTGTAATTCATCAGTTGATTCAAACTAACACTGAAATAAACAGACTTTTATATGTGTCAGATACGTGTTACGTCTAATAAGTTTATCGTTTTATTTATTTACATTTAGTTTCTTTCCAGTAATGAATGTAACTGCTATAAACTCATATATATTATGTAATGTAACCCTAACAATAATATTTTGGGAAAATTTACCTCAGAAACTTTATTATGAACTTGAACACGTACAAAGGAGGAGTGCCTAAGGAGAACTTCGAAACAAAGTTGTAAAAAAAGTGAGACTTGCGGAAGAGCATCCAGAGATAAAAAGTGAAGATCGAATTCAAGAGCTTCCTCAAGAAACGAGGTAGGCAATGTTAACACGTTTGAATTTTGAGATATGTTAGCAGTTTATTTGTTTGCAGCACTCAAAAAATGTTTCAAATGATTGTATTTTATATTCTAAGTAATTTTGTTATGTTCATACTTAGAACTATTTTTTAAGTAGTTTATCGTTATTAATGGGTTTTTTTTTTTTTGTTTGTTGAGTTTCTTAAGAAGCTTTGGAATAAAACCCGTGTATTAAACTATCATATTTATTTTTAAAAGAACTTTTATCGTACCTTTTTATGTATTTTTTTTAAAACCCATGTGCTATACCAAGTAAAAAATATGAATTAACATATGTGTTTTTTCTAAAATGTGTATAATGTAGATATGCTTATTACAAACAAGTGGTATTTGTCAGATACGCACGACCGTCCTTGTTTTGAGGTGCGCATATCGGAAGGTTATTAATTTATAAAACAAACATTAAACCTATTCTAAGGTAAAGTAGTGAAATATGGATTCTGACGAGAGGAAATAAGAACTGGATGTTAATTTAGGAAAGATGCCTGTGAAACATTTTTGGCCTTGTTAAAAATAAAGAATACAGAGTGCAGGAACTTGCGTAGAGCCGAATATTGTACCCTTTATTAACAAGAGAGAGCTGGAATATCTATGACGTGTGGAAAGAATGAACAATTGGGAGCATTCAAAGCGAATGCTTTTTAGAAAAATAGAAGGAGTCAAAAAAAGAAGGTAACTCCCAACCAGATTACTGGATAGTACTGAAAATTTCAAAATATTAAAAGTGCGGCACTAAGGCAGGCGATAGATGAAAATGGAGTCCGAGGATCGACTGTGATGCGACAGGTAATTTTGGTCAAACAAAATGGATTCATATTTTTTTTTTCGTTTAGTCCAATGGAAGAAAAACCAAACAAAGGAGCTGAGGAAGAAACAAAATGTGATGAAAGTCTTGTTTCATAATTTTTATTTTCATTTCTAAATGAAAAATGATGTTTATATAGTTCCTTCACCAATATTAACATTTTTAAGCAATATTTTTTTTTTTATAAAGAAGATTAAATATATTTAAACCGTGGATATTTTTTTATCCTTATCAATCAAGAGTGATTTTTTTACTTAAACACAAGATATAACATCGGATTATGATTAAATACCTAAAAAAAAAACAAAAAAAAAACTAAATTTTATAATCATTGAATGAAAGTAAAGTATTTTGAGGATATTCATCGATTCCAAGGTTTGAATTTACTTTTTTTAATTGTTTAAAAAGAGCATATCTACCTTTTAACTTCCATATGAATAATCATTGTGTTATATTTCGAAATTTGTGTTTAAAAAATGTTTTTGTGAAATAAATCAAATAAACTGACGAGATATAAAATAAATAAATAATAGCCCAAATGATATGTTTTATCAGCTCCAAGGACTAAAACTAAAATATATAAATCGATTTTTTTGCCTCTGTTGTTTAGTTTCATTGAAGCAGATTGTAACATTCTACCAGTCAAAGCTGTTTATTCCTTTAAAAGATAAATAAAATTGAAAAATTAAAATTAAAGAAAAACATAAAATTGAAGTACAAACGATTCCTATTAAGAATGATTTTATTGTTCTCTTTCTAGACTAGGCAGTTTAAAAGAGAGATTCGTACGGAATATCGTAAATGTCAAAATATTTGAGTACTTATATCGTAAGAATCACTTTTACCTCTCACAGCTTGGAAAATTCAAATATTTCCATCTAATTCTTATGGTAAAGGATAATGAAGAAAAAAATAATATAACCTTGTTACAGAAATTTTTATTTACATTAATATGTATCTAAGGTACGGATTGGTAGAATTTAATGTTTTCCAAAAATTGGACTTGAACTGTAAAAAGAAGTATCTGAACACCGTTTATGTAGTATGAAATATAAATACTGTGTATATAGTTTATATACACTGAACGCTTCAATACATAAGATAAAAATCCAAACTATATGTTTCCTTTCTTTCATTTACTAGTAATTAAAACAAAACACTATACATTACAAATCTCTGGGATATTTTAATTATAATTTAATAATTATTCATATTTTTTTTTTTATAAATTGTATTTTAGGATTGAATATTTTTAAAAAAGCTTAACACTAAAATTTAAAATCCTCAGGTATTTTGAAATAAATAAATACATTCGGAATTTTGGTTTTTTTAATGTCTGAAAGGCATTTAATATAATAAACATTTAATGAAAAACGATACCCAAGTTTTCTAATTTCTAACTTATTACCTTAGTTGTTTCAGAATCATCACAGATTTCCTTTCAGAACTTTTCCACTTGACTGATCCTCACAGCTAAATATAAAAGGGAAAAAACCGTGAGGTCGGCGGATTTTTCCGACCTTTTTTTTTTTACAACCTTTTGAACCTTCAGAGTGGATATTCTTTGCCAACCTTGTTGCCTGAGGGTTCGATACTGACAAATCTGGTAAATGGAAATATAAACAAACACTAGAGAGGATAAAATATGTAAGAGGACGTGGGCTCTGTAGCAAAAACTGTATTAAAAAATGTTTCAATTTTTTGTTTTTCTTTTTCTGTATGTTGAATTAATTTGTATTTCCTTTTTACGTTTGGTTTGATGTAACTATTAATTTTTAATATACATTTATTATACTTCAGTAAGTGTAATTACGAACTATAATAATGTTGTAAAAATGATTTTATTGTATAAATATATATTTTAATTTTATTTATTTATTTTTTTTTTTATTTTAATGATTTTGAGGAAAATTAGACTTTTATATGCTACTTTTATGCTGGTATAATCAGATTGAGCGAATATATGCTTATGCAACAAATAGAATAGAATAAAATTATATTTTACTCTGGGACTAAGTCCCTTAAAAATAAAATAATAGTACAGAAATAAATACAATTTATTTTATCAGAGACATATAACAATGAAAAAAATAATAATGTATTCATAAATATATTATAACTAGAGATATAAAGAGAAAAATTAGAGAACACTCCGAAAATGAAATAAGTAATAAATTCAATAGTTTCAAAACATGAGCAAAAATGTCTAAATACTATATACTGATTGTGAGTAAAAAAAATTATATCAAATGGAATCTAAATTATACAGATTGATACTGATAGGATTTCAGAAATGTCAGTAAATGATATCTTTTGATTAAGTAAGTAGCAAGTTTCACCTTGGATCAGAATATATGTATATATTTGAATATATGTAAATTAATTTTATGGGGAAGTAAACTCATAATCTCTTTCCATCTCATATGATTGTCCTACATCAAACAAATATGTTGCCACCAGAAGGCGATTATCATTAATTTTACTAAACAAGAGTAAAACTAATTAAGAACATTCACGAAATAAAGCAATAAATTTTAGCAATCCATTAGAGGGGTTCTCGTGAATCATTAGTTGATATTTCATTAATACATATATAAAAAGTTATATAATCATATAGGTACCATCATTTGTTTTCTATACTATATCCACTTTTTTTTTATCATTCCGAAAAAAAAATTATAATGTTATAATAAATTAAATTACCTGATACGACATTATTTAAAAGATACGCTATCAACAGCTGCCAATTTTTTTTTCCGACCCTTTTTTATCCCTCCCTTATAATGTAATTTATAAATATACTTTCGTTTTTTCAATACTTTTAATGATTTGTTCAGACTTATTTTCTATTATTTTTAATTTTGTGACTAGTATTTTTATACCGTGGTATTTTAACATTAGCTTTTAGAAATGACGGTTGGTTCAAGTAAAAGAGCGGAGTCCAAGAAAACAACTCTGTTTTTGTTCAATTACTTTGAAACGCTGAGGTGATATTAAGTAGGCCCGGTTGTTATTGATCTCTCAGGCTTAGCAAAACTTTGAAAAAACATAAATAATTTCGGGTGACATTTTGAGTAGATTTTTCATTAAAATTTCAAACTAAAAAGCTTATAAGTTTTCCTTTTAAATAAGATTACAAATTAAACATTTGTTTTTCATGATCTATTAGTTAAAATATAATACGAATTTCCACTGAATCGAAGACAAAATACTGAACATTGAGGACTTTAGACCGGCACATGTATACTAAATGTTTTGTAATCTGTATATATGCCAATAAAGCCTTATAATTGTTAGTATCACTAAACATTAAAAAAAAAAATAACAATATTACTTTTACGATTAAAAATTCATAAATAAGGCATGATGTATTTAGATTTCTACTTTAATTGTGTATCTTGTTTAATGTTGTTTTAATATTTTAAAAATCATCAACCAGACATAAAGACACCCATTGCATTATTAAATCTTCAAAGCAACTTGACAATTTTAGAACACTGGTTCCAAAAACCTATACGGACATACACTCAAAAATACTCAGACTGATCGCTAAATCACCATGGTGCATATTAAACCACACACTTCATTCAGATTTACAAGTAAGCATAGTAAACGAACATATAGATAAACTTTATAGACGATTTCACAACTGATTTCATGGAAACAATAACATACTCATTAATGATATGGCAACGACTGACATACCCAAAAATACTTTCAGAATGCAGAAAAGAGGCTGGGTAAGAGATTTGCTTAAATATATCCTTTCCTTTCTAATTCATGCCAGGAGGAGGTTTTTTTAGTGCTATTCTCTTTCACGTTATAAGGACTGTATTATTACACTTTAAAAAAAAATTACTTATTGTTAATTTAATAATGCGTAAATAAAAAATGAAATGAGAAGAAAAACTCATTACTTAATAGTATTTTTATTATATTATACCAATCATTCAATAGAAGAATCATACAACTGTAGGTTATAGTGTAATATGAAGTTATAGTTCATTCAGAGGTTACAATAATTTCAAACATCAAGTGACATTTCAACGATGACCTAAATAACTTCTCAGCGTATATATAAATACATATACATATATTTGTGTATACATAAATACATAATATATATATATATATATATATATATATATATATATATATATATATATGTATACACAAATATAACAATAAAATACTAATATATATATATATATATATATATATACAATATATATATATATATATATATATATATATATATATATATATATATATATATATATATATATTGAGAGAGAGAGAGTAATATATTGGCCTTTAAACAAAAAAAAAGACAGAAATATTTCATTTTGTTCAGAAACCTTAATTTATAAAATAAAACCCAGCGCCCACTTAAGTTGATAATTCATCTAACAGGTACCGCAACACTTATCAACATTGCGGGTCCGTGCTACAGAGACAAACGGCGCCCTGAGACACCAAGATAAGTCACTGGTTCCTAACTTCCTGATAAATGTTAGCTGTACAATTATTAACTTCATCAATGTCATACTGTTTAATTGGTGTTCTGTATTATCAATTTATCATTTAGAAGTTAATTTCAGTCAAATTTCTTGATCATTACTTGTATATTTATCAGGTCATTTATTTAAAATAGGGGTCATTAAATATTTTAACGTTGTCCAAATGTTTTATTTTCATATTTACACGTCGTTTCAAGGTTTCCCAACTACACAGCAGCAAGCGAAAAAAACATACATATTTTAATTATTTGGCATTTCTCATTTTTAAGTATATTGTGCCAAAAAGTAATCCACATTGAAAGAAGTAAAATTCTTACTACATATATTTTCTAGTATTTAATACGTTTTTTAATATAATTTTTTTTCGATTCTTGACCATATTTACCAGCTTTTATAAAAGTAATGAATAAACCATTCTTTTCAGGATATTTATAATGTTGTTATCATCGGGGGGATTTTAAAATTTTAATTTATGAATTAACTTAATATTTTCTTTTTCACGTTTGTTAAACTTGACATATATTTCAATTTTGATAGTCGTTTTTCAATTTTTAGTAGTCGTTTTTAGTACCACCGCCACAACAAATTTTGCTTTAAAATACTAGTTATTTTCCTCCATAATCATAGTGATTCAAGGTCTCCTGTCCATACTCTTCAGGTAGAATAAATAAGATAAAGATTTAGTGAAAAGTATTGAAACAATCATTAAATAAATAGGCATAACATGTTTTGCATAAAATACTCAGACTTTCCAAACGGGTTTTGAGGTTTTCCAAATGACATGGAAGGTTGTAGGCATAGAACATCATAATTTGATCTTAGTACAATAAATATCAGTACTATGATATGATTATTTTTGTACATCGTAGTTTAAAAAAAAAAATATCATAAAGTATTTAAATATTATTTTGGAGATGTGTTATCTTATCAACATTAACTAATTGCAAATATTAATAAGAAAAATATATTTACATGGGCAATAGTAAGTTCAAATGGAAAGCAAAATCACAAACTTCCACTTTAAATGTTTGTCGTATTTAACTACTAGTGATATTTTCATAAACACTTCTGGTTGTGTTCCATGTAGACAGTTTTATTCTTTTAAATATCCATAATTTTTTATCCGAAGTTTTTATAATTTTTCGCCTGCATATAAAAATTAAGTACGATGTTACATCAATACTTTTCATACGATATACAATTGAGAATGTTTAAAAATATTTATCATTTTTAGGTCTACCTTCTCACTTGCTCTGCTTTAACGGCTTTTAGAAAAAAAAAAAAAAAAAAAAAAAAAAAAAAAAAAGTGAAGAAAACTGTAACATTATAACTCATGAAGGGTCGGTCACTGGTCTCACAAGGGGAGGACACACTCCGTCTCTCACGGATCTTGTTGGCAATTTTTTTGATGGTTCCTAGTCAACCTTCGACCAGGAACCATCGACCAATGGGCCCTAGAAGCCGAGAAAAAAAAATAGCATTAAACTAATGTATTTTATATCTCGAGTTTAAAAAATGATATCGACATGATTCTTGCACCAAGATGTTTAGTCTTGATTGTGGATCTTAGGAAAAATACAGCCACTCCATAGATTTTGGATTAGGTTAATTAAATTCTAAAAGGAATGATTAGATTTTCAAGCCAACTACATCTATAGATTTTTTCACACAAAAATTGACGTCAGATGCTAATTCAGCATCCTAAAAAACATTGAAAAACGCTTATTCCACAAAATCAAAAATATCATTACTTTTATGCTCTTCGAGGAAAATGAAATTTTTAAACCGATTATTGCTTACATAACTTTTTATCGCCATTACTTTGTCAAACAATAGACTTTGTCACTGGTTGGTATCGCTGGAAAGAGGAGAGCCTCAGCTTTCTTTTGATGTATATAAATGTAAAATTCGATGGACATAAGCCTATTAAAAAAATTGGAAAATCCGAAAAACATTATGATTTTTAGCTTGAGTTTAAAACCAGATGGGATGATGAAACCAAAGACATTTCAAGTGTATTACCACCCTATATTTCTTCTAAAAAAATAAAGTTGATAAGTTTAACCGTCTAAACGTAATACATGTTTTTGTCAATTTAAACAAAAGTTGCCTACCTTTGGTCAAACAAATTTTGAAACTTTGAACTTTGAAACGAATTCTTATTTTTTTATTTGGATGAAATTTCGTATTTGATGATTCTTTGGAATGCTAAATTCGAATCCGATGTCGGTTCTTTGGAAAAAAATATATTGAATGCACTTCACTTGAAACATTTTAGCTTTTACACTGTAAAATGTAATAGAAATTTTTTTAGCCCTAGAATTCCATTTCAGCACCCTCAAAACTTAGGAAACCTATGTATATATAGATATCAATAAAATTGTGTGACAAAGTAATGGCGATTTAAAGGTATGTAACCAATAATCGGTTTAAAAATTTCATTTTCCTCAAAGAGCATGAAAAAAAAAATATTTTTTTGATTTTGTTGAATAAGCGTTTTTCAATGTTTTTAGAATGCTAAATTAGAATCTGACGTCAATTTTTGTGTGAAAAAATCTATAAAGGTAGTTTGCTTGAAAATCTAATCTTTTTTTTAGAATTTGATTAACCTAAACCAAAATCTATGGAGTGGCTGTATTTTTCTTTAAATTCAAAATCAAGACTAAACATCTCGGTGCAAGAATCATGTCGATATCATTTTTTAAACTCGAGATATAAAATACATTAGTTTAATGCTATTTTTTTTTCTCGGCTTCTAGGGCCCATTGGTCGAAAAGGCAAAATACATATCTATTATTTTTTGACCAGAAACCTCCGAAAAAATTGCCAACAAGACTCGTGAGAGACTGAGTGTGTCCTCCCCGTGTCAGTGATTTGTTAAGGACGTACTGTTACGAGGCCAACGGTTGTGAAGAGTTTTGGTCGGTATCACGCTCAAACGTCAGGTTTCCCCGAATAAAGGGTACCCACTTTATAGTTGGATGTGCTCCAAGAGGGTCTTCTGACATCGAAGTTGTTCCATTGCTAAAATTAAAAAATACAAATGTTTAGCTTTCAGCCGAACCTGGATGTGTATTTCTCACTGAACTCTAGTAACCCATAACTGATTTATGTTCCTAAGATAAATTTAAAAAAAAAATGTTTTTATGACGGTAGCCTCTTTCAGAGTTTACTTTAGAATTAATTTTATAATACTTAGATATTTTAAAATAAAACAATTATGAAATTTATTATGAGATATGTCTGAAAGATCATTTCAAGAGACCTCTCCCATCACACCTGCTTTTCTGAAGACGTGTTCTCAGGTCTTATCCCTTATATATACTTATACCCTCATATAAATAAATTTAATCATATAAATTTATGCAATTACATGGGCTATGGTTCCTAGTACTATTAAAAGCTCAGCGACAAAGAGAAGTTGAAAAACATTCCATCTGAAAACTTCCTACAAGTGATTTTCTCTTTCTTCACCTGTAATACAGATATATGCATATTAGTATATCTATACATATATATCATTTATGTTTCGGTTTGGTAGCCTAAGTGATAAAAAAAATATCCTTTTATAACCTGGTGCTATAAATAAAAGCAGGGGAGGTAGGCCTAGGGGGCGACCTTGCCAATTTCACGGAGCGCCGCTTTGCCTATAAAGTGTGGCCCCTGGTCAGTATATTATCTGCTTTATCTCCCTTGTCCTACTTTGTCTCTCTTCCTCCGCTAGAGTATCGTTGGGCTTGGTGTCCGATGGCTGCTATGAATTAGCCTATTCTCCGCTAAAATAGTTTTAATTGCATAGTTCACTGAAGGTTAATTTATATTTTTAATCTACCTAAAACTTTAATTTTTATAGCTAACACAATATGACACATTTAGCACTGTAGTATTAGTATTTCTATATAGAGCATAAGTAGTCTTATGTCATGGGTAAAATACATTGAGAAATGCTTTTTTTTTTTTTTTTTTTTTTTAATTTTTTTTTTTTTTTTTTTTTTTTTTTTTTTTTTTTTTTTTTTACTTCTGAAGCTGTCCAGCAGTGATTGTCATCCACCGAATCGGTACCTCGTTTCCCCTTTCTAAGAATACTGCTAGGGAATTGATTAAAATCTGAATTATCTAATTCAGCTAATTATCGGTTTGAAAGTAGCGTGAAAAAATGATTTAATACTTTAAATATAATTAGCTTAGAATCTCAGAGGTGGTTCAGCTAATCCTAATCCTTACACAAAAAAAACAAAAAAAAACATATCAGTATTGAGTTCTCCTAGAATGCGACTGCTGGAGTTTTAAGGTCATTAAGTAATATCCATACCATATTTTAAAAAAATTCAAGAAAAATTATGTCAAGACCTCTATCAATAAAATAATAACACAACGGAAAATGATAATAGTATATAAAGGGATATAAAATAATAGACAAGAAACAGGTTTATATATTTGTTTTTTTACACACTTTTATACACCAATTTCATTGTATCCTTGCACTTCATAAGGAAATAGAGATGGAATGGGAGTGTTCAAACCACAAACACTCCGAACATGCGAGAACCTGGACATTGCCATTTTTGAATTTTATACAGATCTTGATATCATGACATTTTTACCTCAAAGATTATTTAAATGATTGAAAAAGTTTATATAGATTCAAAATCTTGATGTAAGGTAAATCATTTGATATATATATATATATATATATATATATATATATATATATATATACATATATATATAATGTTAGGCAAGGATGTAGTGATCATCCACACAACAGAATTACCTTTACTTTAAGAGACAATATCCAATCTAGAGACAAATATGTTTGACACTGACTAAAACTGCCAAAATCACATGTTATTATATCTTTATTATCGTTATTATATATAAAAATAGTATACAAATTCATGTGAAAATGAATAAAAAGTAAGTGCCTAAAACACTGAAGAATATTAGTTTCAGATCTTATTCTTATACAGTTTTTATTTTTGAACTTAGTGTGTCGCAATGGGGTGTTAATAAAAAGATATAGTGCAGATTGACTATGAATACCCTTCTTATCTCCATTATTCAATAATAATGCATATATATTATGATTTTTATATTATTTCGTTTATTAATACTTCTATAAACGGTGGACTAAATATCACACTTAAGGTAGGATAATTTAATATCTTAAAAAAATATGTTTTTAATGTACTAGTTAATTTATTTATTGATTTTTTTTCAATATTGCAAGACATTACATCAGTTCCGCTTCCAACCCAGAGAGTGCATCTCCAGACTCGGCATTCAGCATAGCTATTTTCGATCCCTATCAAGTAATTCGATCAACAAGTGAAATAACAGTAAAAATATCTTTGGTTTACAATATTACTTAACCTTGAAGATTGGATATAGGAACCGTGTATCATATATCTCTTTTATTAAAACTTAGCTGTAAAATAATGATATATGAAAGATTTTTCGAAATCATTGGGCCATCAAAATTCAGTTCGAAAATTGGCCCAACCTGATCAGCACAACAAGAGTGTAATGGGGGAAAAAAAGAGTACTAAAATAAATGAAAACTAACAAGACAGAAGATTGGGAGGGCGTTAAGGGCAGGTGGTGATAAAGTTGAATGAGAGAGGTGGAAAGAAGTGGTAAATAGACTGAAAGAAAAGCCCTCAACTCTCCTGGGCCTCCCCCCACTTTGTGAAGGAAAACACTGGCTCACACCTCACGTGTTGCCCTTATTTATTCAGGTCAACAATGAATGGAATTAATGTGAAACCATTACTTTCTCCTAGTTATATTTACGTTTTAAAATTCACACGAGACTGTAAATTAAATGATTTTCTTTTTAATGTAGTGTAAATTTAATTTAACAGTTGATTTCTTCATTTAATATTATTCCAAAACTAACAAAGTAAAGATTAAAAAAAAAAGTCACAATTATTCCTAAACAGCATTAGTTACCGTGAAATGCAAAGGCGTTCCTGAATAAACATTAGGGTAGTATAACGTTTAGGGTTAGTAAGAGCCGAAAATAAAACAAGGAGTTGTTTTGTAAGGTTTAACGTCCTTATGTACTCCAAATATATTAAGGAGGACCGGATATCCTATAGGTTAACAACCTAACAACCTAATTCTAATTAGAGTGGGGGTTGAAAATTTATACTATGGTCTGTACCGAATAACAGCCCACTAAGCCCAGGCCGGATTCAAACTAGGTCACGGACTTTCTACACAACAATCCAGAGGTAAAAAAGTAAGCAATAAATTGAAAAAGATGTAACAAAATGTAGTTCTGAATAATAGGATTCAAGGAAAGTAAAACATAATGTAAAAAATGCATACTCTGTTTTTTCAAATGAACAACTAATGTACTAACAACTATAGACTTAATAACATAAAGTAGTGATTCTATAGTGACCGCGAATTCAAAGTGTTTTATTTTTTGATCTACTAGTCTTTTCTTCTAGAAAATTTTAAAAGGTTTCCATAGTGCACTCAATCCTGACAAAAATGTCATTAAAAATTTGGTACTTGAGTAAATCATTTTAACATTTTTTATCATTTGTCGAATTCTTCATGGATTCAAACTGTCCGACAAAACAATTTTTACTATTTTTTTGGTTAACTTTCTAAGTTTCTTACTATATATAATACTATTTATAAAGCATTTTCACTATCGGAACTAATGTGCTACATTATTTGATTGTTCGCTACCTACCTCCTTAACACATTCGGCAAAAATTCTTTTCTTACAATGGTTCACTTCAGAAAAAAATATAACTGATAGTTCTTGGCAGTAAATAACATGTTTAAGTATACTAGAAAATATTTTTACATCATGAATGCTTGGGAATCACTAAACCATAAACTATATAAAAGGAAGTTGAGGCGTCTAAGGATGTCATTGATAGAAAGAAGAGCTCGAATAGGAAAGAATATAGGAAAGGAAGACATGAAGTTGCTGGCTAAGAATCGTGACGGAAGGAGCTCGTGGATGGGGGCCCTCCATAGTGAATGGGACAAGCAGGAAGGGAAAATAGAAGAAAAATGTTCACACAATATATTTCAGTTCAAATATTTTACGTCCGACGCAATCCTTTAATAAAAACATATTTCGTACATGGGTATTATTTAACCTATATACGTTAGAGAAACTAAAACAATTATTAAATTACTCTTTTGTAAAGAATGTTCCAAATAATATATGTAATGATGCGCAATTTACCGCCTAGTATCAGTTCTTCTGTATTTATAGGAATTTTTTTTATTCTTATTTCTTATTAACATTTATCACCTTACTGTTCCTTCCAATCTATTCGGTTATTAATTAATTTTTTAATAAGAAAATTTTTAAAAAACTATGAAAATCGTTGTTTTAGCACTTGTATCGTTGTATTTTATATTAAATTAGTTCCTTAAACACTACAAATACATATGAACTTTCCTGCTCCTTATGTAAGTGTATGTATGTATGTATATATATATTTCAATATTATTTTTTGTTTAAATATTAATTGTTTATTTGCTCCTTAAATTATTATTTATTTATTTTTTTAATGTTATGTTTTTTTTTGTTTTTTTTTACAACCACACAAAGTTCATAAAATTTCAAATTTCATTACATTATTGTAACAACACGCAAATAAACTGTTGGTTAAATACAATCACTGATATGTAAAATAATATAATGTAACACATATCGTACATGTAGTATGCCTGTAACGGCATGGAACATGTAAAAAAAACATTAATAAACGGTCCTTTTATGGGGTTACCATAAGAGGAAAAAAAGAAATATATATATATATATATATATATATATATATATATATATATATATATATATATATATATATATATATATAAATTAACAAGACATATAACAAATTAACAATGTGCAATCTAAGCTAAGAAATAATAGAACTGTAAATTTAACATTAGGTTTATATCTAAGTTCAAGATAATTTACTTTATAAAAGTATATTTTAAGTATACATTCCTTGTATTATGTCAAAGAATGTTCATTTACTCAATAAAATATATAACTTATATTAATTTACTATTTTTATCAAATCTTATATAATTATTTTACAAGGGTAACGATAAAGAGGCAAAGAAAAAAATTGTTTGCTAAAACTTTTATCAGGGTTTCGTTCCTCGTTTTGAGTTCGTTCCATTTTTAAATCTACCCTTAAAGAATGCAGGCCGCGTAGACCAAAGCACTGCAGACTATTGCCCTCTCGGGAATAAGGACACTACCAACGACTAGAGAATTAGATATTCCTCCTAGGACCTGCATAAGTTAATACTTTAAGGTGGTTAGAACTATCGATTAAGTTTCAAAATATATTTTACTATCTTATTCGGTATATTTTCAGTTTAAAAAATTGCTTTTGTTTTCACACTGGAATATGAACGATGAATAAAAGTTGTAATCAGTTTATAGCAACTAACACTAAAACGATTTTTTTCTAGGGTTATTGATTGGCTCTAGAATTAGCCGTGAAATAAATATTCAAATGACCAGCTTTTTTTTGGCGCATACATCGTATTTTCCCAAATATAAGTTTTTTTATTTAATATTTGTGTGGTAAAATAAGTCGTTGAGGAATCGATAAGGGGTTGAAACGATGAAACCTAGAAACATTAAAGATCAAGGAGATACTTAAATTTTAGGATACTTGGTAGTATTTTTTTTTTCAAACATACTTCCATAATTAACGATTTTCCATAAGCTTTTCCTCATACTCTACTGGGTTTTAACTCAGGTGATGCAAATTTGATGCGCTGGAATTTTTTTTTTTAGATTTTATTCAATCCTACATGAGGTTTGTAATAATATACTACAGCAACACTGCTTTGTATTGAATTGAAAATAATTATTTATAAAAATCATGCATTCCTACTACACGCCAAAGGTAAAATTGCTGCAGATGTGTATTCTCCAAAGTAAAATGAAGAAAAATCATTAAAATTTTAAACTCCCGAAGCTCTAACGAAATAAATGCAACAAGACAAATTCTCTAATTTATTATGCGTTTTGATTATCTATTGGGTATTTTTTTAACCCTTGGAACACTTAGCTTATTATAAGACTTTGTTAATTTTTTTTTTTTTAATTAACTTTACGACTTTACTAAATCACGATAGAACGGATAGTTTACTTGCTAACTAGCCAAGAAGTCAGCGACTAGTGAGTAAATTAGCATATACTTTTTTTTCGCAGATAGTACACAATATTCTAGTTAGTAAGACAATCACACCGAGCTAGTTTACAATTAGATAGTGAACTCGCCACCTAAGAGCTAGTAAGCACAATTTAATCGACTCTTTAAGAAATGTTGTTTGCTGTTTACTAATTTATTTCTTAAAACATTTATTTTAATAGATTTGTTTTTCTACTCAACTTCATATAGATTTTTCAACAAAGGTATCAGTATTGAGTTGGAATATGGCAAAACGTTTTTACATGGTTGCATACAAAGGTGCAAATTCCCTCTGTACTACAACACTATTTTCAACTTAAATAAGAAATCCACCAAAATGTTCAGTACATTTTAGGCTCTGCTGAAAAGATTTGCATATGTGGGTTACGCCGTTGTTGAAGTGACCCATTCAAATTCAGAGAGCATTGTTTTAAATTAAAAATCTTTCATGATTCTTAATATCTTTCTGAGAAACAATATTCCGTAATTTTTTTCTTGAAAGTTCTAACAGATTTAGTTATAAAATTGTAACGTATTTAGTACTAAATAACCTCAGTACATTGTTATACTTTTTTTTCTGCTTCTTTCTTCTAATTTTTTAAAAAACACTTATAAAGAAAGATACTACTATGATGAAAAGAAAAACTAATAAAAAATCCATGTTTAATGATATGTACACATTATATATAACAAGTAAATTTAAGAATACAAGAATAATGACTACAATGACATGTGAATAACAGTTTAAGAACTAGTCACTTGTAGCACTTCTATAAAAGTTCTACAGTAAAAGGTCTCTTAGCCATCTCTTTTTCAGACATCTCTTAGAACTATCAGGAAAAAAGTGTGAAGTAAGTTGGAAGACTAGTGGATTCGAGTGGGTTTAGAGCTTATTATGAAAGAACAGGTATCTGGTTTGGGACAAATCATCAGCATACGGAACATAGGATACCTACAATATCTATAATAGGATGTCTCGCTATGAAATTAATAAACAATTAAGTAAGGAAACCTACATTATTTTCTACCTACATAGTTTTCTAAAAATAAATACTTAAATAACTTCCTTGAAATCTCACTTTTTAGGTAGGGACAAGTGAAAATTATGTGCTTATAAGCTTTTTTGTAGCTATAAAAAAATAATAAAAATATTTTTCGAAACTAGGCTGTATGCACCAACTTTAAGGGATCGGTGTACGTTCAAATTGGAAGTTTTAGTTCCATCTTAAGTACAGCAGGACAGTGAAAAATCACTGCAATGAGAATGGCCCAATTATAGGTTTGTAATTATTAGAAAATTCTGAAATACATAATTATTTAAGAAATATAAATGGCCGATGACAAGAGATAGCTGGAAGTGAGGGATAATAAATAGGCTATAAAGGGCACTATCAGGAGCCGAGTTAATTGTGCCTTTGTAATCTAGATAACGGCCTCAGTGTCCTCGGGATTGTTTAGTTTCGGCACTCAGGTCCTTAATCGATCTACTTGTCTTGTCTTCTCTCCCCCGTCGGCCAGATTGCCTCCAGTATCTTTACTTAGGCTCTTACCCTACATACGATAATAATAAAACAATTGTGTATTAGTAGAGATACACGAAACATCAAAAATATCCATATATATATATATATATATATATATATATATATATATATATATATATATATATATATATATATATATATATATATATATATATATATATATATATATATATATATATATATATCGTATATATTTACAATATACCGTTTTACCATATGTCGTATTATAAAGATACAACATAAAAATTTATATAATCCTAGAACCGGGATAATAATAATAATTTATTATGGAATAATAAATTAAGGGAAAAAGGGATAATAATTTATAGAACCGGGTGTGCCTATTTTAGACACGTATCCGGACATTAGGAAAAATTATACGCTGAAAACAAAAGTATATGAATAATGAACTTTAACTTATAACTCATTGCATACAAAGTTTTTTTTTATTTTATAATTTATCATTATTTAATTACGTTTGTTTTTTCATTTTATATTTTTATTGGATTTAATAAAATATATTGTGATATCCGTCACAGCCCACATGTTATCATTCTTTCCAAAAAAAATTTTTTTTTTTTATTCTTGCTTCAGAGGTTGATTAATTATCAGAATAAGCTTCCTGCTCGGTTTCACTGTGATATTCTTTATCAGAAGAGTCAGACTCTGTTGATTTGCCATTGCATGTTCTTGCTTCTTTTTCTTTGTCAGATTGCTCTGAACACAGAAACAAAAATATTGCTCAGAAAACAAATACTTACATGACCGTGTGTATAGTTGAATTCGTCTACCAAAATTTTAGTTTCATGTATTCAATTACGAAAAACGTCACAGGTGCTCAGTGGATTGAATTCAAAACGGTACTAAAGGGTCAAGGGAGAAGGGTATCAGTGCCTGGAAGCAAGTGGGTAGGATTATGGCAAAACTTGAGATGAAAATATCCGGCTGGTTGACAAAAGCAACCAGCGCGCCTAGTCAAGTATTAAAAACAAAAGTAGCAAAACCATATAAAAACCGTTGAAATAACAAAAATAAACCTTTTAATAAAAATTTTTCATGTTAAGGGTAGGGGACATTTGGTAGAATCGTTGCATTTGCACGGGGTACATATTTGACTAAGGATAAGTACCTTGATAACTTCATTTAAAAGTAATTTTGTTTTTATTAAAGTTGTAAAATAAATTAACTAAACATAAACAGGATTATTATTACTACATGATAGGAATATTTGAAAAGGTTTCTTATAAAAAAAACAGAAACTTTAGTTATGGAACAGGCTATATCTTGTCGGAAAAAATTGTTTTTCATTAGTGGGTGCAGTTTTTATCATAGCAGTTCACCCATATATGTTAAAAGTAAAAAACTGTTTTTCTTTATTTCGAGCCATTCTTTATTTTCTTTTGAGTTGATTTTTGTAGAAAAATAATAAGATCCCTGGTATATAGAGATCAATATGAGACCAGACTGGAGCCTGAAAAGGAAAATAAAGTCCAAGCTGTACGAACTTTTTTATTGTCTAGACATAAAAAAAAAAAAAAAAAAAAAAAAAAAAAAAAAAAAAAAAAAAAAAAAAAAAAAAAAAAAAAAAAAAAAAAAAAAAAAAAAAAAAAAAAAAAAAAAAAAAAAAAAAAAATTGTAAAACCTGGAAAACCTGATTATTGACTAAGTAAAACAAACACCTGATTATCGGCAAAATCGAGAAACTAGGAAATCTTGAACACCAATGTTTATTAAAAAAAAAAAAAAAAAAAAAAAAAAAAAATTGTAGTTTTCTCGGTAAAAAAAAACTATAATTCTAAAAAAAAAAAAAATGTTATTGTTCGGTTAGATTTAAATAGTAATGTTGTCAGAACCTTGTCATTACTAAACACTGGCATCCTTCCTGTTTTTGTACAATCGTTAGTAAAGGTCACAGCAGAAATATTTATGGATTTTCATTGTTTAATGCAATAAGATTCAATACTTTATTTTATTTTAGCTATTGATGGAAATTTACAACTGTATAAAATATAATAAAAAGTACATCTAGGAAATGGGAAGATAATGCTCATAATAAAATATCAGTTTCTAGTAATGCTACGAGCTAAACTATCCAATAAAAGGTCATCAGTCCACTTTCTTTTCAGACACCTCGGAGGATTATTTGGAAAAGAATGGGAAGCTAGATTTGAATGATTATGGGTTCACTGTGAAACGTTAGGTATCTTGTTTAGGCTAAATCAGCAACGTATGCGCATTCAAATCTTTATCGATAACTTTGTGACAAAGTAAGTTATGAGCAATAGGAATTATTCGAAAGATTTGAGATTGTAGGGAATGGTTACGAGGCAAGTTGGATGGTTTAGTGGGGTCCTTAAGCTCAGATTCTTCTGTCCTAATTGGTCAAATTACTGTCATGTAATTGTATCCTTTGTTTTTAATTAAAAGGTTTGAACATTTTTCTAGTAAATGGTAAAAAAGTGAATATTGACGGGCTGTTTCTTGTCGTGCTATATTGGTATGTGTTACGATATTAAAGTTTTTTTTTTTTTTCCTGACTTAAAATTCAAGAAACTTCTAGTTGTTTTCCTTCGTTGCACTTACTAAACAAGCGTTCAAAATTCCCAATTAATTAAAAAATAATTATTTACAAGACAGTAATCAGGCCTACTAGGACCTACGGAGTTGAGTTTTGGAGATCTATTAAAACTTCCAATCCTTACAATCCAATAACCTTTAAAAAATCCTAGATACTCCTTATTATGCCACAAATAACTTATCGATGAGATGTCCAATATGTTGCAGATTAGGCCCAAACAAGAAATAGATCCTTCCATGACATACCTACTCGAGTTCACTAGACTTGTTTCTCACTCCATTCTCTAAAACCCTCCCAGCGTCTGAAAAGAAGTTGGACTATGGACATTGTAATGTAGAGCAACTATTAAAGTAATAGTAATGAGTAATTCTTTACAAGCTATCGAACATTTCATTGTAATACATTTATTGCTAATTTATTGTGTATAGTGTATATAGTTGTGAATATCAAAAAAGTATAAAAATAAAAATGAAGTTATTTTAAACTTATTATTTTAAACTTGTGATAATTAAAAGGGGCGGGGGTGACCCAAGTTCTTGCTGATTACCTAATGTTAAATTTAAAATCCTAAAATTTAGGATTATTTGAAGAAATTAAATACACCAACAGAAAAATGACATTTCTTAAATGTGCCCTGCTACTCATTAGCCCAGACTATAATATCACGTTCTGATTGGAATTAGTGTTATGAAGCCTCGGATTTATTTAGTTAAGCTTTGTAAACAATTAAAATCCCACTGTGTGCAAAGGTCATTAGAAGTTGTCCTCTCATTTCATGACCATCAATAGCCATTCACTCTTCAGCCATGGACTTCACCACAGGTGAGTACGCAGATATGATTCTCGTCTAAGGGTTCTGCAATGGCAATGCGCTAGCAGCTCAGAGGGAGTATCAGAACCGATACCCAAATCGTCGGGTTCCAAGCTTTGCCGTTTTCAGCAGGACATTCCGGCGGCTCTCAGAAACCGGATCGTCATACAACCACGACGTGAGGTTAGGCCTTAATTAAGGGATGTAGGCATTGACGAACACATCATCAGTGAAGTTGAAGAATCCCCCACTACCAGCGTCCGCCAAGTTGCCTCTCATACAGGGCTTGATAACACTAATTCCAATCAGAACTATCATATCTGATATCATAGCCTGGGCTAATGAGTAGCAGGGCACATTACGAAATATCATTTATTCTCTAGCGTGTTTTTCATCAGAAAAACATATTTTAGACTCAAAAGGTAAAGGGCAATTGTATCATGGGTTACACCACTAAAAAGCTAACTAAATTCCAAAGTGTTGGGGAAATTTGACGGCTTCTAGAGTGCTCTAGTGGGGAGTGAGGAGTTTTCAAAAACTATTAAAAACTTAAGTTTTAATAAATGTTTTGTGTTTTGCGCGTTAAAAGGCCCCTTTAAATGGATTTAAAATAACTGGACCCATCTCATATTTTAGAAAATTTAATGCTCATTAAGGAAATATCATTGTTTTTGTTTCTACACTAAACCAAAGCAGAGAAAACTGCCATTTTTCAGGAAAAAAGTAAGATGTTAAAATTAAAAACAAAAAAAATTCTATCTCCTTAAAAAATTGAGATAGGAAACTCGTTACTGCGCCATTCTACCCCGTTTAACATGCAGTTTTTTTACACTATATATATTTTTTTTCGGAGGATGGAGGGCTACACAGCTCCAATATTGCGTTCCATTAATATTTAATTTAAAATAAGTTAATTTTAAATTCATAATTAATATTAAGATTTTTTGGGTGGGTTAAACGATAAATTAATCTTTTATGAAATTACAAAAAATTGCAAAAAAAAAAAAATAATCATTCATAATTCTCCCTAAATTATTATTATTATTATTTTGTAATGTTGGGGATCTAATTTATAGTATACTCTATAAAAGAACTCTAAGTCTTAAACATTTTCATCCTTTCAGCACTTGACAAGTGACCAACTCCTTTGGAGGGTACTAAATGGCCGACAGCCTTTCTAAGAAAGTTATAAGCACTGTAAAAACTTGGCTCGGCAACTTCACACCCCTGAACTTTTATCAATTATAACTTGTGACTTTAGCGGCCATGTTTGTGATGTAGTTCTTTTGTAACGTGTACCAATCCTATGTAGAAGATTATTTCTTAAGTTATCAATAGAAATAATTAGTTTCACCAACGAACTATAACGATCATCTGGGATATCTTTAAGTTTTGTATTTACAAAAATAAAACTGTAGTTTATATCAAAGTTTATCTTGAGCATTTTGATTGTACCCCAGGTTTTTTCGTTATTTCTACTGTAAACATCATGATAACATAACCTATTTACTATCATTATTTTCTATCTATAAGTTATTTTCTACGAACAACAATTTTAATGCTTTAATTATTAAATAATATGTTTTTCTTATTTTTATACCGTTTGATTTATTTCTCAATAGCACTTTGATTCGGTTATAGGAAAGTCAGCTGTATAAACTATTAAGAGGATAGAACCTAGGATACTATCTTGAGGAACACCCGCAGATTGGATGAAGAGAGAAGAACGTAATAAGTTATTATTCAAATAGGAGCGGATAATGAGGAAGTCGGGTGAATTTTAAAAGAAATGCCGATGGACATTTGTTTATACTAATGATAACAAGTTGATAGTTTCTAATGCTTTTATAGAATAGCTAAAATGCAAAACATATTTTTTTAAATTTAATGATTTGTTTACATTTTTATTTTCATTAAGAATAAATTTATATCAACTTGTGCTACTACAACCAGTTAAGAGTATTGGGCTCAGAGCTTGGTCAGGATGCACTGTTACTAGCCCAACGGTTTTTAATTTATTTATTTTGTTGTTGTTCTTTTTCGTTACAAATGTTTTTTTAAAGAGGAAAAGTTTTAGAATTATTATAAATATTAATTATCCCATTAATTTGAATCGCATATTTATATACATTAGTGATGGCAACAAAATCTCGTTAGTTCGCACATATGATGGAAAATTACAATGATTTTCCTATATTTTATGAACGTAAAGCTTAATTTACATAAAATTAATTGAATATCCTTTTAGCACTAGGACATTTAATAATATTACCACCATCTAATAAATGATCTACTAGAAATTCCTATTCCTATTTTAATCTTTATATAAATTGTAGACAAATGTCCTTTATGATTTATTTGATTCTAAGAAGAGTGAGCAAAACTAAATGCAAGCAAAAAAAGCTCTTGTGGACCTGATATTTCCTCTTTTAAGTCCAGATTCCAGCCATAGTACAGCTGCCAAAGGAGACGTTTGTGGCTGGTGGAGGGTGGATTCCGAGGGTTGGAGAATTAAAAAAGGCATACTTATCTTTAAATAACAAATGTTTTTCTAGCATTTAGAGTACATATTAATAAATTCCAGTTTGAATACAATTTAAAATACCAATACATTTGTACATTGTTAGTAAACTCAATTCTAAGTAAACGCTTTTATTTTCAATCGACTTCTAAAAGGAAGTTGTTCTCAAGACTATATATATATATATATATATATATATATATATATATATATATATATATATATATATATATATATATATATATATATATATATATATATTTATGTAAAATTGTTACATGATTGTTCTATCAATTATGTATCGATTTTGAAGAATAACGTTTTTGGTTGGTAGGTCATACTTGAGATGTCGTCCTATTGAAATTTTATTAAAATCAAATGTGTACTGTTACTAAAAAAGAAAACTGACTTCAAGACTAAACCTACAAGTACAAACTTATCTAAAAAGTAAACAAAAACAAAGTGCACTCCCTTATTACGAATAATAGAATTATAAAGTAAATTTTTCGAAAGAAAAAACCGATTGCAAGATTTTTTTCTAGCTTTTACCAAATAGAATGTTGGCAGAATAGAAAATTCCTTGTTCTCAAATCGTCTTAGGTAAATCCAAAAATTTTTAGATTTTTTAATGTGTCTAGTTCAGTATTTTTCGTGGCTAGAGATCACAAACGAAAAATGGCTTGTTCTATGATGTTATAGTATAGATAATATGATTGACATATGAACAATCACGAAATGCAAAAAAAAAACAAATCTAGAAGGTAAACTGTAATTTTATCTTCTAAAACATAAGTTTATTTACTTTCAAAACAACCACATGATACTATTTAAAATTATATCGTGTTCTTTACAACTCCAAACAAAGAGTTCAAGCAAGGTTATCGTCGTACAGTTCTGACATGTATGCGAACGGGAAAACAGATAAGCTGTTAATTTTGGCCACTGATGGTTTTATTAACAGCCAATGTTAGTACTTGATCCGCTAAGTATTGTTATAATATCACATGAAATATATCCACTGACTTGTTTTTGACGTCCTTTGTGTTTTAATTCTATTAAGCAATACATGCAATTTATATCTATATACGATACACTCAAGGCATTACTTCCCTATTTGTATTATTTGAAAAAAACGTTGAGTTTACTTGAGTCATGTTACATGGGTAATTTAATCATTGAAATTATTATGATGTACTGTATTTTAATTATTATACAATAAACACAAATGTTACTTGTTTTAATGCAGACAAATTTTAAAACAGCCACTGTGTATATATGGTAAATAAGAAAGTAGTTCATTAGTCTTACCTGTGTAACTTCCCTTGTACTACACTTCAGGTTTCAGCATCATTATAAATATACACACACATGCAATGATGAAGACCATGTTTCTAAGGTCATGTAATAACAGCAAAGAGCATTGTGGTATTATTTAACCCATTTAGGGACCAAGGCTAGATTTAATTGAAAGTTCTTATATTTCTCAAAAGAAATATTTTTATGGTAGTTTAATTTAAAGGAAAATTAAAGTTTTGTGTTATAGCAGACGAATATATATATATATATATATATATATTTATATTTTTTTTTTTTTTTTTCAGAGATAGGTAAGTTAATATATTTATAAATGATACATTTATATTGTTTCATGAAAAATTTTATTTCAATTGTTCAAATCATTTTTGGGTATGCTTTATAAAGCGATCTGGATGTAATTTAATATTACATCACTAACAAGATTCTATTGTAGCAACGCTTATTTGGCTGAAATTAACATTTAAATCTTATTACTCATTAGGGTTGGAAAATAAACAATTGTACTATTTTGAAGCATTTTTTCAAACAACTAAAGAAATGAAGAAAAAAAAAAACAACATTTTTTAATGCTAATAAATTTTCCCTTACACCTTTTATGGTTCAAGAACTTCCTCTCCTTGCCGACAGGAGCCTTCTAAACTGCCATAGTGGAGACGAGAACTTGAAACTTTCTGACATTGATTGATGACACTAAATGTCACTAACAGAGAGCAGTATATAGACGAAGATTCTAATATACTGTGACAAGAATCGATGGCTTTAGTACATGTAACTTCATATTTGTGTTGCAAGATATTCAGAATTCGACTAACGCTAAATTTTAAAGCTATGGTTGTAATTATTAAAAAAAAAATACGTACATATTTTTAATCTTAATATACCACGCCTATAATATAATATGCCACGCCTATGACTAAAGAAATATTACAAAATTTGCCTCAGTAACAAAGAAGCTCTAATAAATACTTTTTCCTGATTTACAGGATTTATCATGTATTTTATAATCTTTTCGTTTTAACACTTCAATACACGCCTCGCATCTGAGAGATACATGGGCTGAATTTACGAAGACGGAAAGGTGACGTTTGTGCGAACTTCATTCCCACCACTTCTATACCTTTAATACAGGTTCCTTTACCTGCTCCACCCTTACGTTATCTTTGGTTTTACTTAGATTTTTCAATTTACTTAGTATAAGTTTTACGTGTTTAATTTTTTGTTTATTTTTACCGATACCATTTTAATTTTCCTTGTTTTGTTTTTTGTATATTGCTTAATTTTTCAAGTCTAAATTTTAATTTTTGACAAGGTGTACGCAAAGCAGATTTATTGTCTGTGTTACTAGATTTATCATGTGTGGTTTAGTAATACTTAGTCTTTCTTCACTAGTATTGTTCTTTTTTTTTTTATTATTTCACTAGTCTTAGTTTTATTTTTTTGACTGAAACATTGTGCCTTTACAACTACAACAACTAAAACTATTGTCTGTGTTACTAGAATCACTTAGTGCCAATTTCATACAAAATAGTTTGTTCCAAAGTGAATGAATAACTCTCATTCTAAAGAAAATATTCTATTAACAAGTAGAGTTTCTAATAAATTATTTTAAATTCCATAGTTCCAAGGAGAGTTAATTTTTTTTTTTTTTTTTTTTTTTTTTTTGTGCGTGTGTGTGTAATCTATTTTATTTAATATTTCAATAAAAATAAATGTTAGTATGTGCTGTTTACACATTTTTACATTTTTAATCTTAAAATAAAATTATTAATATGGTGAAATTTATATTGTATCTCTCAGATACATCTCGTGTGTTAATGTTAATGTACATTCAGAGTACTTGAATATTGGAGCGTTAAATATCTCGGACTAGCTGATAAAATGATGCTTGTTTTGTAAAAGGTCAGTAAATTATTTATTTATTATTGGATAACATTTTTCTTCCCTTTAGTATTTTCGCTCTATTAGGACGATTTTTATTTTTATTTTTATTTTTTTTTAACAAGGATTTAAAACATTTTATTTGAATATATCCTTTTATATTATTTATTGATAAAATGATTATGGGACCGTTGTTATTCCTCACCATGTGGCTGGGGCTTAGAGGTTTGAAGTCTAATGGATCCATTAACAGATCTAAATTAATTAGTCTCATTGATTACTTCAGCCATCTAAATTTTATAGTGCACAAATTAGATAAAGCAGTCTTTTCAACATCACTTCTAAGTAATATTTATGTGATTCATTTCATGTATTTAATTTACATAATAGTTACATAAAGAAGGATTTTTTATCTTACTATCAGTGTAACACAATGTGGGAAAGGAACATAATATAAAGCATGTAAAGAGATGTGACGATTCGGCGATTAGTCGGCAAAAACCAGTGACTAGGCGGTCATTTTAGTCATTTATATTTGGATGCGTTAGTATAGGTTTAGTGTAATAAAAGCATGGCCTATTTCTGTTATAGCTTCATCTTTACGATTTTTTATTTATCCTAGGAATAGGAACTTTTTTTTTGTAATGAATTATGGAATTTTAAGAAATATAATGAACAAAAAATAAAATCGATAACGACTACAATAACGAATAAAAAACACATTTTCTTTCTTACAACACATTCGCTGGTTGTCTAATTTTAATTGACAGGTGTGAATAAATATATAAAGTAAAAAAACAAACGTACGTTCAATACTATTACGTGTTATATATCTTTGTGTTATCTAAGTCCATAAACACGATTAGTCCAGTCATGGAGTCCATGAAATGTGCGATAATTTTCGACTTCATAGTTAGGAATAATTAGATGGTAAAAATACCAAAAGTCCCCGCCCCTGGGGTGTGAGCTAGCGGTGTGAGGAGGGGAGATCAAAATATGTTACAAATAAACATTAAAGCTAATAAAATTTCCTATAAAATAGATTCTATATAAATTTGTTTGAAAAGGTCCCAATTTTGTGTTTTTCGATTATATCTCGAAAATGCTATAAAATTAATTATATACATATTTGTCGAAATTTAAACAGTTTACGAGACACACATTATTAAAAATCGATAATTAAAAAAATAAGAAAATGTTTACCTCACTTTTTGTTAAACATTTGCTTCAAATACCAGAAACGTATATATGAAATTAAATTAAATTTAATGCTTTTCAATTTTAACTCTGACATTTTTTCTGAGAAAAGATCGTGGAAGGTACTAGAAGCAAAAGTTTGACAAAAAGTGAGGTAACATTTAACTTTCATCAGTGTGACAGCCAACAGTTTTACTTGTTTGATAATATTTCTCATAACGATATTTTCTCCTGATTGTTCTGAAATAATCAAAGAATTGTGCAATATTTTCTCATAATTGAATTAAATATGTAAATATAAAACTCATTATGTATTCCAATCTTAGATTAGTTGGGTGAACCGCACGCAATATTTTTTTTTTTTTTTTTTAATCAATGATGGTTTTGCCAACAGGAACAACTGGGCAAAGGCAATAGGACCACTACATGCGTCTGTCGCGTCAAAAATGAATTAATGAATCTATGTGGGTAGTATCAACATAACTCAAGCATTAATCATTATCACCAATTAATTAATAAAATGTTTAAAATCCATAGTAATTTAAACTGTCATTTTAACATCTAATGTGTAAAGAAGTCGTTTACGAGAGCGGCTGAAATAACCATTATCCAAGACTAAGATTTAGTGCATTTGTAAAACAAAACTCACTACTGCCAAATTCACAACTTTATCATTTATAAATAAGAATGAGGCTTTAATTAGACATACATTAAATAATACGATTAAATTTCATTTTTACCTAATATCCGTAAAAAAAATTGTATCTTTAGTTTATTCATTATTTTTTTTATAAATAATAAACTTTCAAAATTGTCAGCTGTGTAATGAATGATATAAAGTAAGTGTGAGGGATGCACTATATAATGGTATTCAAACGACTTATAAAGCTACAACCCATTGTCAGCACTTAACCTTCCACCGGTCACGCCGTTGTATTTTTACTTGTTTTCTCTCTCTCTCTTGCTTCCGGTTAGCTGCCCGGAATATTAGCTTTAGCTATTCCTCGAGATAATCCTTTAGAAAATTTGCCGCCAGAAAATTTCCACTGCTGTAGGAGCGATAGTTTCCTGCAAGGAAAATATTTTGTCCTCAGTGATGCACAAAGTACAACCAGTGACAGCTCTCCTTTTGTTTTCTGGATTTGACATGATGTAAGTAGGATTTTTTTTTTTTTTTTCAAGCCCCTATGGCTAACAAAAGTTTTGATTCATTCTTCATTATGATGATTCTGCTTCTTTTACTGCACCAAAGTGCATTCAAGTAGGATTATTTTGCGCTTTTACTTATATTTATCTTAGTGAGAAAAGTATTAATTATTCGGAATGTTTTCATTAGCTAGAAACCTATAAAATTGGATTATTTCTCGAATTTTACAAAAGCTCGAAGAGGAAGAAAAAAGAACCGGACAATAAAAAAAAATAAAAAAATGTATTTGAGTGCAGAAGAAATAGGAAACGTTCTAGATCTTGATACAGAAACCTATGTTGGGGGTAGTGATGGAGATGACGCGGGGGAAGGGGGAGCAAGGAGATTTCTACATTTTATTTGTAAAAATCGTTCCTCAAAAAACAATAATAGTTGATGAAAACAACCGTTTAAGGCGTTGAGATAATTATATTTTTCTGTAATATTGTAGATAAAAATTTATCTATTCATAAATTTGTTTTTTTTTATTATTTCCAATAATAAACATATTTTCATTTACGTTAAAAATATTATTCTCTCAGATAATATACTGAACATATAATCTATTTTAAATGTAGAATGGTCAAAATATTTGATTTAATATATAATTTTAACTAAACCAGATAAATAGAGGGTGTTCTACTTCGTACAACGAGCGACCGCTCGTGTTACGACCAGTGGAAGGATAAATTAAAGTTCTATAATAGAAGATCCTATGGCAGTCGTCTTCTCAAATATTCGAAAAGGTTATCAGAAGTCGTTAGTTGAGAGACAAGTGGATTTGAATATTTATAATATTTAATATAAAGTATGAAGTGACCCGTATGGTTCAAATCAGCCGCATGCTGAAAAAAAGAACATTTAGACGGTTTTCGGGTCATAAGGTTTGGTTACGAGATAAGGCAAATAGATTAGTGAAATCTTGAAACGTAACTCCGTATGCCTATGGAAGAGTTTATCACATAATCGGTCCTGTAATAAAAAATTAAATACTGTTTTATCTGGTCACCTCAATATTGTTTGTGAATACAAAGTAAGCCTTGTTTGTAATATTATAAAGGGAGACCGAAGGACGGTCTTCAACGAAAGGTTAAACCAAGGTTTAAACCTTGAAAATTGTATTTTAAAATTTAAATATTATAGTAATTCACTGTAAATGAATTTCATAGAAAATATACTAGATATAAATATTTTAATTATCCAATAAGGTTGTTCCGTAGGTCAAAACATTATAGAAGTTCTCAAGGCATATATATATAATATACATTTTTTGTTAAACAAACTTACATATTCTTCCACGACGTAATAAAATAATTTTAAAATACATCAAAAATTTTCATGACTTAATTATACTTACTCTGTCTCTACTAGCTCACGAACCTAAGACGCGACCAGAGAGAAGAGATATAGCTTATATCTTATCCTAAGGCCAGCTTAATCCCTCGAAAATTGAGAGGGAAACCTTGTTTGGAGGACATAAACGTTGGTGTAAATATTAATAAATATATTTTTTTATTTAATTGTTTGTTTTATTTCTTCATTTTCATTTTCTTGTTTACATTGCAACCACTTCTAGTTTGATTCTATTTCATAATATGTTTGATTTTCTAGTAAATAAGAAATGAATGTTTAATTATAGTTTATTACGTATTGCCCTCACCATGGCAGAGTGTGACCATTGTTAAAATAAAAATAAAAATCCTCACAACACGACGAAAAATGCAAACTTTTCTTTTTTTAATTTGGAAACTGAGAGTATCATATAGTGGCAAATTTCAAAATTTTTCAAGCCATATTTTATGTACACTTTTGTGTGGCAGCACGTCAGCTGATTGTGACAATAGTCACAACTGTAGATTAAAATTTAAATAGCAAATAAAAACTATTATAAGCTAATTGAATATCGAATCATTAGAATTAGAGTGGCCTCTTGCTTTGATTTTCAACGTAGTTTTTACCGATTTGCGAAATCTATGCGTCATAAATACTTGTGTTTAATATGTCAACCAGACTAAATAAATGACAGAATATTCATGTCATACACGATATTAATAATACCATAAGCATGTTTTAATAAGAACATGATGAAAAAATCATAATTGAATGTAGAACACATGACAATCATAACAATTTATTTAATTATTTGAACTAACAAAATATTATAACTCGTTAAATAGCCCATTAGAATAGCCGCTACTCGTTGATAACCACAGCTCTCCTACCACAAACCCAGAATTTTTGTCAGAAACCTTTTTGTTGAATTGTTCCCTTATATCCTCAAATATGTCGTCTACATCTGATCCTTCGTATTTTGGGTTGGAAGACCAGACCTCAACTTGTCCTAGACTTTTGATTCTTAGGTCGTTGACAGTGACCGTCCAGATACCGCCATTTTGGAATTGATTGAATGATGAATATAAGGAGTTGTTCCTCACATGGAAGATGGCTGACATCTCTTCATCGTTGTACTTTATGCTGGGGGCTACAACAACCAGGAAATCAGAACCGATGTTGAATTCGTATGTGTAGTTTCCTTCTTCTTTTATCAGTTTACAGTCCCCTGTTCTCCGTACGTAGTCCACTCCAAAAACAGTCCCACGATTAAAGGTGAACTGTAAACATAATTATATTTTAGTAACTAAGTGGTTCATTTATATAACATAGTTATTTGGATTTTATAAGATACTAATAACTAATTTTAATATATAAAATATTACAATCTACTACTTTGTCCTTGGAATAAACCTTTTTGGATGTTGTCGTAAATCTTTGATAAGAATATTAGATCACATCACCTGTAAAATAATGTTATGTTAGCTATTAATAGGCCTTTTATGTTTTTTTTTTATTTATTATTTTTTTCACTATAATTGAGTAATTATTACAATCTGCCACTAATGTGGGAACAAGTAATGTAGGCTTTATGGTTATATTCACACATTATAAACAATAAAAATATAAATAAATCAAAGTAAAGAACGAAAAAAAAAAAAAAAAAAAAAACCCAGTAAAATATGTAAATAAAAAACAAATATATACAATAAAATAAAGAAATCAAAATTAAATCTTATAAAATTAATAATACTAATTGTAAAAATGTGACAAAATTAACTTAAAAGTTAAAAATACAATCATACTTTATTTATAATATACGCTCATCTTAGATACCTGCCCCTCCACTTATAGAGGGATAAGTGAGGTATAAAGTGGTCCCAGCTCTTCTCCCTTAACAGCCTCACATGTTTCCTAATCCTGAATCTTAGAATCACATATGCTTTTCTTTTATCCGCATTCAAGTGACTACTTATATCGATTTGATCGTTGGTAGATATTGTCTAAAGAGAGTGAGATAGTTCAATTTAATTCGGAATAGAGGTGGGAAACCTCAAGGTATCAAAGGCAAACCTGGCCAAACAGTTTACGATTCGCTTCAATCTGGCTTCGAGACCCGTTGAGAGGCCACCATAAACCAGGCTCTCATAGTCACGGTAAGAGAACAAGAGGGAAGAAACTAAAATGTTAAGTGTTTAGTAGAGTAGAAGATAACAAGATTGGAGGGATAATATAGGAAGCCCTGTAGAACAGATGTATTCAGTACGATAGACCACAATTTATATTCTTTAATTTTCCTATCTGTTGCTTATTAAAAGTAAACACGTGGTAATATTTATATAAAAAAGGAAAAGTTGTATATCAAGTACCTTATCAGAGACCGGAAAATCTTTAAAAAAAAGTCCTCGCGAGATAAATTCAAAATGACGTACAAAGTTCTGAACCCTGAATAGATTTTTGTCCACTAACTCGTTCAAATTGATCACTTCTGATCTGACATAAGAGATTCCCAAAGCAAAGAGTAGATACACGGTCTTCATTGTTGTCGTTGCTATACAGTGAACACGGTTGGTGATGGAATCTGTTTTATATAGATGATTGCACAACTGTTTAAAACATTTGACCTCGCAGCGTTGATTATTAAAGAAGCATCCAGCAATCACTAATTTTATATTGTCATAGTAGTTTACATAATTTTTTCCAAAGTATCTCGTAAGCTACAAAATAAAATTAAACAACGGCAGTTGTAAACATTCCCTTAATTTACTTTCCTATTATACATCCTTTTATCTGAATAACCTTCTTATTCAATTAATAAATTATATTGAGACCTTAGAATAACTTTGAATTGATCCTTATCCTGAAATAACTATAATTTTCAAGTTACCTAAAAAAACATCAAAATATTGGAAACATTTAAAATGGGCTTATTAGAAATAGGAACGGGAAAAACCAACCAGTAGGAAATCTATAACAGTTTAACCTATCTACCTAGTGACCCTTTCACCTGTTCTAATTAAGTCCGCTCTAGGAGCTAATATCTTTCAGAAGTCATTTTCATTCAACTAGCAGCATATTAAATTATTTTTTCTACATTTTAAATACGTTTATTATATATAATCTATGTGATAAAAGAGACTTAACACACAGATATTCGATTACTTCTGGAGAAAGAAACAATGCGATTACAACATGGAGTAAGGCTATAAAAATAACTTTAGAAAGATTACGTATCTCAGAAGACCGACTATTAGAGAGAAACAGATTTAGAGGCGTATTGAATAATTTGGAGGAGATTCAAGCCACATGAAGAAGATAGAAAACCGGAAGAGTCTGGACCGAGGGGCAGCGAAAACAGGCCAGTGAACGTATGAAGAAGTATTGGATACAGAGGAAACTTTGCACCATGAAGAAAAAAAATAAATAATGAAGTATTTGCGTGATCCTAATTAATCAATTAGCTTATAATAATAATCTATTTAACAAAGTGCTTTTGTTTTGAAATTTTAGCACGTTCTTAGATGATGAATGTTCTTAGATGATGAAACTAATTTTCAAATAAAAAGAATTTTAATAGAAGTCGATATATAAACATCAATACTTAAATGTCATCATAAGTACTTCGACCAATAAATAATTTAAATAGAGCCAAATGTATATACAGTATGTATAAAAATAATTACTGGGAAAATAAAACCCGTCTTTGTTATATACACTTGTGTTTTTCATTTCGCTCCCTTAATTTCCTTATTGTTTTTTTTTCTTTTTATTTAATCATCTTCACAAGAGCGAACATAAGTAGTACCGAAAACCAGGCATACATAAATATCAATCATTTATTGTATACCTACACTATCTTCTACTTGAGGGGAATTAGTTATTTTGTATGCCACAACAGCTCAAGCCAACATAGCAATGCCCGATTATTATACAAAAAAAAAAAAAAATCTTATGTATACTCCCAAATCCTTTTTTACGACCCATGTCTTAGTGCAATGGGGCTTAATTGGGTATAGTATGACCCTAAAAATATTAAAACTAACAACTTGGCACTTCAAATATGGTATTTATACTTTCAAGCTTTAAAAATTCAACGATCTCCTGATACTATTCTTGCTTTAATTTCAGTTTAGGTGTCAATGACCAACCCTGCAAGACATAATAGGCCTCGCTCACTTATGTGCGAGGCCTATTAATGTCCTTTTAGACAATTGTGTCCATGTTAGTAAATTTTTAGTGACATAACGGTATTCAAAGGATTTAAATCATGACTCAGGAATGTGAGAAGTTATAAAATATAATTAAGAGATAAAATATATAATAACATGATCAAAATGTATATATTTTGAGGCATTTGTTCAATTTTATTTTATTTTATTTTTTCATGTATATATATTATTATATATTTCAAACTGTTATTGTATATTTATCTACATCTGCCATATCAGAATTTGACACTTTTTTTTTGTTATTGAGAAGAAAAAAATTAATGTTTTTTTTTTTTAAATTTATTTATTAATTTTTTTTAATTTATTTTAATAGCCTTCTTTTTATTGTTCCCCATTTTGACACAATTAGTTACTTGAGTATGAGTTTGTACTTATGTAAACGTATGGATTACAATTTTTGTATTATATTTTAGCTATTTAATTAAATATTTTACCTAATATATTTGGATATAGACTAGAAATAAAAATAAGCTTTATTCTGGGACAAAGTCCCTTTTGAATAACATTATATAACACAATCATAACTGGCCGAGAGCTTGATTACAAATATGTATAAGAACAAATACTGAAAAAAAGTGAAAAATAAAAAATAAATAGACTATATAGGAGTTAATATTATAAACAAAATTGCAGAAAAAAACAACAACAGCGAAATGATAATGAAAGATAAAAGATATAAATCAAAAATTATCATTACAAATAATTAAAACATTATCATAATCAAACAAAAATTTACGCTAATGTTTTATGTCTGACATACATAATATAAATTATATGATTAACTACATCCATATAGTTAGAGAGCGTCAAATTGGAGAGAAAGAGAGAAAGAACATGGTGAAAGAAAAATGTTTTAAATATCCCAAGGGAAGAAGCTTTGCGAGTACTAGGAGGAAGAGGGAGTTCCTAAGAATAGAGGATTGGACAAGGAAGGGACGTTGGAATGCAGTACTTCTGTGGGACGGAGTATAGAGATCGGAAAGACGAGGTCTTGTAGGCAGTGATTTAATTGCAGACTTAAATTTCTGGGTAACGGGTGTTGATAACTTGGAATAGCTAGGTGCCAAGGAAGTATTTTCAGCGAAAATAGAGGAAGAGCCAATTTAACTCGGTGTAGAGACGCGAAACATCTCGGAACGTCTCGAGGTTCCTAAGAAAAAACTTATGAAGCAATTTACGATGCATTTTAATTAATCTGTTCTCAAGAACCATCGAGATCCTGCCATATATCACTCAACCATAGTCAAATAGGGGGAGAGATAAGGGAGGATACTAAAAGTTTACGTGGGGGTAGGGGAAGGAGGTGACGGGAGTAGTGAAATAGTTTTAGGATTCCGATTAACCTTCGGGAGATTTGTCCAGTATGGAATTTTACAGGAAAGGGTTTAATCAATGGTTAGGCCTAATTTTTTTGCAGCAGAATGGAAATTATTGGATGACGATTAAGTAATACTGCGGGAAAGTTGGCATTCGAATGAAGAAGGAAATGTGTTTATTTTTCATTTTTTATTGCATATAATTCACAGCCCTAGTGACAACTGTTTAAAATACTTGTCGCTTCAAACTGTTTTTAATATTTAGATTTTAATATTATCTACGAAAGTCTACTAGTCATTTTGTTTTACTTTACTTTATTTTGTAATAATTTATTCAATTATTAGTAATTGAGAGGTTAGATATGAATGATTTGTCGTCTGCATCACTGCGAGTTCAGTGATTTTTCATCATATCGTGGAAGCAACTTTATAAAAACAGGAATATAGAAAAAAAAAACCATTTATTGAATTTGTAACAAAGGATATAAATGCTTCGAGGTCAAAAAGTGTGATGATTGCATAACACCGTATCCATTCAATATATATTCAGGAACAGAGCTCAGTCGGTAGCAACACGAAGATGAAGTCTGTCTGCTTGATATTTGCATTAGCAGTGTGCACCATCAGATCAGAAGTGGTAAACTTGAACGAGTTGGTGGATAAAAATGTCTTTAGGATAGGGGAATATATTCAGCAGCAGGAATGGATCAAGGAGGGTGTGGTTTTACGGGATTATCATTTCTCTAACAAGGTGATTTTAAATAAAATTGAGAATTTTTATATTTTGTTATTCTCATATCAACAAAATTTGTTTTAGAAATTTCATCTATTATTTATCAAATTTATATTTTTAATTTTTTAAAAGTAATATCTGTGTGAACAGAAACTGTTAAAGATTTTCATTTCTAATTACAGAATACAAATCTTCATAATATGTATGATAATGAAAAATCCAAATATTTTTAAAATAGAGTATTTAGGAAAATCATTAATCAAACCAAATAGATACGGGTTTATCTACAAAACATAAAATGGAAAACCCAAAATGAATAATTACAATTTTTTTTTTTGAATATTAATTTTTTTTTTATAGATTTTAATTCTCTTTTATGCTATAAACAATTGATACAACTAGTCAGTTATCATCTTTCTTTTGACATATTTATGTATCTTTAAATGTCGATTTTTTCGTTTTTCACAGATATTTGTAGGGATACCATCATTACTTTGCTGAAAGAGTGAGCCATGGAATATGATTGTGTTTCTCGTGGCTATTCATTTATAAACGAATTTTAAGAAATTTAAAAATGACATTTTTATATACAGAATACAGTTCCGGTGATTACATCCCTCAAATTTGATTAAATTAAGAAAAGATATAAGCAATAATTTAAAAATAAGATAATTGTTATATATTTGTGGCAGAATTACACAGTTCGATATTAATAAGTCGAACTTATTTTTTAATATACCTTCAGTTTATTGTACTCCCGTTTATGTTTTTCATATTATATTTTATAATTTAATTTCTAAGATTTTGGAACAATTTGCCATACGATAATCAATAAAAAGTTAACATGCATTCAAAATAAATCCATATTTTGAAATAAAATCATTTAGTAATAAGTAGTCTTATCATAACCGTGAAGTTATCACAATTAAATCTAGAAATAAGTAATGAATAATGGTACAGTCTTTAAGGTTTTGAAGTTGAATATTAAAGGGGTAATTTAAAAATAAAAAATGTAATTAGCCATAAATGTTTGCAGAATGAAATTCATATTGCTAGTTTCCTAAAGAAGCAAAAAATGCTATTATTTTACTTAATTGTTTAAACAGACTGGTGATTCACTGCATATTTTAGAGCAAAAAAAAAATATATTGTCATTTTTAGTTAATACCTTATATCAGGTTGTATTAACTGTGTGAAAGCAAGACCCTAAAGTTAGTACAGAAACTATTGTATCGCAGGCCCTTTGTAGTTAGTTATTTTTTGTTAATAGTAGATCCAATATTATCTATTTAAAATGACCTATATAATATATATATATATATTATTATTATTATTGTAGTAATATAATGATTTGATTTTCATAGTACTCCTTCCTTCGTGGATTTATGCTGGGAATGGACATTCCACAGAGGACTGGTGACTGCAAACTGATAAAAGAAGGGAAAAACTTGACTTATGAACTCAACTTGGGATCTAAATTTTTAGTAATAGTGTTGCCATGGATAAGGTACGATGGAGAAGAGATGTCAGCTGTACTCAGGGTCAAAGACAATTCCTTCTACTTTTCTATTAATCAATTCACAAATGACGGCGTATGCCAGGTAACAGTAAATGATATGGCGATTAAAAGCTTAGGTCAGGTTGAAGTTTTGGCTTCCAATCCAAAGTACAAAGGAGCGGATGTAGAAGAAATTTTCGAGAATGTAAGAAATATATTGAACAATGAAATGAAACTAGCAGGAGTTTACCGCGATCGAGTTGCAACTGAATTTTGGTGCAAAATTATTTCTGGATATCCTAAAGGACTTTTTGATGAACTTTGAGCAGTCTGATATATTAAATAATAAAAAAAAATCATACATTCACTGGTTTCATTTTATTCTATTGAACAATTATTTATAAACCTAAAACTTCGAATTAATTCATTAACAATATTGAACACGCTGTCGTTCTTCAAGATTGAGCTAATCTTCGGTCTGTATCTCCATCGCAACTCTGATATTGCTAAGCACCGTTACACCGCTATCAATTGCTTCCTTGAAGACATTCCTCAAAATCCTACCTTAATGAAAATCCCCAAATTATAATGGTCTTATTAAAAACTCACCGAACACTGACAGTTTATTCCACAAGACAATTTGATTTTCATAGTACTCCTTCCTTCGTGGATTTATGCTGAGACTGGACATTCCACATAGGACTGGTGACTGCAAACTGATAAAATAAGGGAAAAACTTGACTTATGAACTCAACTTGGGATCTGAATTTTTAGTAATAGTATTTCCATGGATAAGGTACAATGGAGAAGAGATGTCAGCTGTACTCAGGGTCAAAGAAAATTCCTTCTACTTTTCTATTAATTAATTCACAAATGACGGTGTTTGCCAGGTAACAGTAAATGATATGGCGATTAAAAGCTTAGGTCTGGTTGAAGTTTTGGCTTCCAATCCAAAGTACAAAGGAGCGGATGTAGAAGAAATTTTCGAGAATGTAAGAAATATATTGAACAATGAAATTTACACAGCTATCAATTGCTTCCTTGAAGGCATTCTTCAAAATCCTACCTTAATGAAAATCCCCAAATTATAATGGACTTATTAAAAACTCACCGAACACTGACAGTTTATTCCTCAAGACAGAATTCTGTATTCCCTTTAAGCTATTATTTCTGCCAAAGGAATGACACCTTAATATTAAAAATAATTTAATAAAGAAGTAGTGGAATAATCTCAGAACACTATTCAAAGTTATAAAATTTGTTTTACATAATTGACATATATTATTAGTTTCTGTTTATTTTCTTTAAATTAAGAAATTCTTTTGCAGAAACTTTAATTTTTTTTTTTTTAAATCTGTTTTTCTACCCAATGGCTGGCTGGACTAATAAAAAAAAGCCCGCAACACATTATCTTATTTCCTACTTTTCAGTGAAATAATCGAGCATAACCATTTATTAAATATTTTGTTACAAATGTAGCCAAAAGGATATCATATACATATATTTACTTGTGAGAGGTTTTCCAAGTTTTATATATTTCCTTTGTTATAAGGTTTTTTCTTACCCATTTAAAGGTAATGTGCAACATATTTTGTTTCTTTATATTATTAAGAATACTTTTAAATACTTTTTACTTTGTATCAAAAAATTATACAGTAAACAGTAGTTTACTTTCAAACTAGTTTTTAAGATATCGTAGACGCAAATAGAAATTGCACTTTATACTTTTGAAAATTGTACTTCAATTTGTATAAAATTTTATTTGATTCAGTAAATATGAAATTGTTGTTATAATATTCTATGTACATGGTATTCTAAAAGAAGAGAAAAATATTAAGAGAAGAAATTTATAAAATCGTCAAAAGTTTCGTATTCTTATGAACAGTCAAAATGAAAGTCATAAATAAATGGCAAGGCGTGAGAATGGTATAATTGAAAACTAATTATATCAAGTTCTTAATTTTAGAATAATATTATGTTGTTAGTTGTAGTAAAAACTGCAAGGAGCAGTCAATTAGTGAAGGTTGGGTAAATAATATATGACTAAAAGATATTTATTTTAATTCTATTTATTGAAAGTGACAAAGGATAATGAATAAACATTCTGTGGTTGCTTTTATTTAAAACGCGGATGGTAGTCAAGAGCAGTGGTGGATTTCAAAGTTCATGGAAATCGGAAAAACATCGTTGCAAGGGTAGTCTTGTGATAAGAGTATTCTACACGGGACCAGTAGTAAGCCGGCTTGGGGTTTAGATACCATCAAACTCCTAAATTAAAATGAATCAAACCAACATTTATATAAAGTAACATGGAAATGGACTTTAAGATAGAATTTTGGGATGACAGGAAACTTTTTAACATAACTAGATTAAAGGCTCAACTGGAGATACAATTAAAATGAAAATAAGTAGGGATGGAGTACTGTGAACGGTACTACAACTTACCTTCCGGCTTTGAGATCTTCACTTAAATCGCTGAGAGACCTATCCATAACATTTTGCTGAAAGCTCTCTGTTCAGTGAACACAGATTAGGTTTGCAGAACAATTTAGATTTACATCTACGAATTACAAACCATTTTAATCTATAATGCTTCAGTAACACCGTAAGTCATTATTATAAATTCTAAATTAAACCTTAAACTACTACACGGTAATTCATTGGGTTAAAACTTCCATAAATAATTTAGAGAATTTAAGAAATCTAAAGAACAGTGACATAACGGAAGCAGTTTACTCAGCAAGAGCTCGAGGGGCAACAGAACCTTTGTTGCCAAATATTTCTACACATTCAGTTTTCCAAAACAACTTCATATTGAACTTTAAACTATGTGGTTACAATAAATAATAGAAAAAAATAACGTATATACATACGCTGGTATTATTTTATTCCATCGAAAAATTATTTATATCAATAAACTTAATATGTGTAATTTTTATAAAATATATGGAATGACTTTATTGAACACGCTGGTGTTCCTCAAGATTGAGATAATCTGCTTCCCTGTTTTCTCCACAACTCTGATATTCCTAAGCATGCTCATACCTCTATCTACTGCTTTCCTAAAGATATCCCCATCCTGTCAGTCAAATTAAACCCTACATTAGCTTATATTACCTTACAGAATGACTTATTTAATTTTGTAAAATAATTTTACAAATATAAAATCATAATAATAAAAGTATAGTGCCTGTTAAGATGATGATGAAAGAAGATAATTAGGGATGCAGTCGAAGAGAAACACCATGTCTAACTAGAAATACTTTAATGCGTGCCAACATTCGTCTCCTCTCCAAAGTGGTTCGGTGGCCCAGAAAAAGACCTGCAAGGCAGATCCAAACGTTGGCATTGAGGTATTTCTACTTAGACGTGATGTTTTTCTTTTACTGCGTCCCTGATTATCTTTTCCATCAAATCTAAATAAATCATCTAAAATCTATGTATGTTATTTTATCCCCACGGAAAGCTACATCCCTACTATTCAATATATCAAGTTATTTACTAATCACGATAATATACTTACAATCTTCAAGCATAAAAAGACTCAATTGTAATAAGTAAACATTTAAAACGAAAAGAAGTATTGATGAAGTACTCTAACCAGTCTTATCTTTACCTGAATCAATAACTAAGAGACTTATCCATAATATTGATTAACCTTCCACCAGTAGCGCCCATTTCCGTAACTCGAGCGTTTGCGCGTTTTACTAAGTACAACATTTATACTTTATATTTTTTTTTTTGTCCAAATTTTATAATAAATCTAATTAATCAAATATTTTGACCACTCTACATTCAAAGTAGAATGTATTTCCTGTTTGTGGATGACATTGCCCTCTGGAGTAGATCGACTTTAATAGACTCAGCGAAATGCAGGATGCAAATGGCCTTTGATAGTATCTGCCGTTGGACTGAAGAATGGGCTATGACCATCAATCTGACCAAAACAAAATACTCCATTTTTAGCCTATCTCCCAAAATGGCGGACGCTCTAAACCTAAATTACAAGCACGAACCTCTTGCAAAAGATGAGAGCCCTACTTACCTTGGTATTAAGCTGGACCCAAGGCTCACATGGAGACCTCATATCCAGCAGTCTGTTCGTAGGGGAATGATAAGAACTGCCCTTATGAAGAAAATTGTAGGATTAAATTGGGGCGCAGACCTGAGAACACTTAAGTCACTATATACGGGCTATGTCAGGCCCTCCTTGGAGTACGGCATCACAAGTTGGAGAGCCGCTGCTGTCTCAAACCTCCGGAAAGTTTCGACGTTGCAAAACCAGGGACTAAGGATCATGACAGGAGCAATTAAATCTACGCCTATAAACAAAATGGAGCCCCTTACGAAAGTTCCTTCAATAGAAGACCGGAGAGATGTGAAACTCCTACACCTTGATGGTAAAGCCAGGTCCACTCCGAAACATCCTTTCCAAAAAGGAGTGACTGAAATAAATAGCAATCGATTAAAACGGAAAAGCAGTATGCACATTACGGCAAGATTACATTCGGAAATCTATGGAAAGCGGTTGATCTCAGAAAGATCTACAGCGGTGGAAGACAATCCCCCATGGCTTGAGGCTCCGAAACCACAAATAGTTCTGACAACCCTGGTATCGCTAGCAAGGAGAACTCATCCGAAGAGCAAATGAGATTTCTTTCCCTTTAACACATAAATAATAAGTACCCAAAAGACCAGTGGACCCGCATATATACTGATAGATCGGCCACAAATTCAACAACAAACGGTGGCGCCGGTATCCATGTACAATATCCTGCAGGAAACATGATCGAGAAGGCTGTTCCGCCTGGCTTTTCTTTTTCAAATTATCGAGCTGAACAGGAAGCCATATGCGAGGCATCAAGAATACTTAGGATACTATAGAGACCAAAGAACTCAAAAATAGTATTCCTTACTGATGCTGCATCAGTGTTGCAATCTCTTAGATCAAAGTGGGGTACGGGCCTGAAAAGTCTCTCCAAGGAGCTCGAATGCTTGATGGCTATCTACAAAAAGGTCATCCTGCAGTGGATTCTTGGACACTGCGGACTCGCTGGAAATGAGAGAGCGGACCAGCTGGCCAAGGAAGGAGCTTCAAGTGAGCAGTTCGAATGTACCCTCAGATTCGAGGAAGAGAAAACGCTCAGCAAAGCCGCAGTCAGCCAGAGATGGATTGGGAGACATCCACATCACGACCCTGGAGAGGCAATCTACGAACTCACTCGAAGAGAGCATGTCCTCATCTTCCAATTGCGAACGGGGCACAACGGGCTCAGAGCTAACCTGTTCAATAAGTTACATATTGGATCCGACCCCCTTGGCGAGTGCGGAGAGGGTGAACAAAATACCGAGCACATCCTTTAGACCTGCAAGCTGTATTCTGAGCAAAGGAAGCTGATCTGGCCCTCTCCAACCGATGTGCGGATCAAGCTCCATGGTGATATGGAGGACCTTAAGAGGACCACTGAATTCCTTATCTTAACCCCCGACCTGGCCATCTAAGGGAAGATCGCAGAAGAAGAAGAAGAAGTAGAATATATCTACAGTATATTACCTGAGAGAATAATATTTCTAACGTTAATGATAATATGTTAATATTTTAAATTATTAGAAACAAGTTTTTTACCTAGTGAAATTTTTGTTTCCAATCACATTACAGTAAAATATAATTATTTCCACGTCTAAAATGGTTATTTCTATAAACAATTTTTTTTTTTTTTTTGAGGAGTGAGTTTTACAAAAATAATGTAGATATCGCCCCTATAATGTGGCTGCCCCCCCTCCCCCATCGCTTAGTGTCCATTATTACCCTCAAATATTCTTTTATTCGGTTTCTGCATCATGATCTAGAACGTTTTATATTTCCTCTTCTTTAGTTGATTGTCCGGGTTTTTTTCTTCATCCTCTAGCTTCTGCAAAATTCGAATAGTATCTTCCAATTTTATATTTTCAGCTAATGAAAACGTTCCATATAATTAATACTTTAATGAGATAAATAAAAGTAAAAATGCAATAGAATCTTACTTACATTAAATCATATCTAGCTGATTGCCGAAAAAGGGACGAGATTCGCTTGTAGTACAAAGTACTTTGTGCAACACTGAGGACTAAATGTCTTCCATTCAAGAAACCATCCCTCCAATCACAGTGGAAAATTACAGGCGGCAAATAGAAGAGTATCTTGAGGAATAGCTAATTAATTTTTTGATAGATTATTGCTAAAGATATAAAAAATCTTACAATCTATATAAACAATAAATAAATAAATGATGATGAAAGGTAGAAAAGTAGTCATTTTATTGTACATGCATCTCTAGAAGGAGCATTTGCCAGCACTTTCTCCAGGATTTGACGAAGAGAGAGAGAATAATTTGGGGTGCTGGAGGGAGGAAGAGGGAGGTGAAAATCGAAGATGCCCTTCACACAGTACGACTTGGGTTTCTCATAAAAAAAAAAGAAAAAGTACTTGTTTGATGACATACTGATTTAGAAATCGTTTCCCAGCTTAAGATTTTAGCAGTTACTAAACGAGGTGGTAGTCATGATAAAAGCTGAGGCCTCTTCTGTTTGCCGATTCTGAGAACTTCCTTAAGATATTTTCCCTCAACTGGTCCAACTGTATACAACATTTAACGGGGCCAATAGTTTACCGAAACTAAGCTCTTCACAGAAATGGCATAACCATATACGGCGTTAATACTCAGTTGTGCACTATATATTTCATTGCAAAATAAATAATAAAAGCAGCAGGGATTAAAGCAAAATAATCTACTGAGTCATTTCTTAAGATCCCTTTATATTATATGAACTCATGTCGGTAAAAGGAGTAGTGGAACAATTCAGAAAATCTCAACGTCTAAACAAAGTGGTCAACAACCGCCAGAACATGTTTACCAATCCTTTAATAATAAAAATATGATTTATATAAAAATATACTTAGACGTCTGTTGTAGATTTGTTATTATAGGTGTATAAATATTTTTAGTATATTAAAAACAATAATAAGGTCTTTATTCAATGAGGTATTATTTAAATAATTATTTGTTGAATTGCTCTAGCACTTAATATAATACAACCAGCTATAGCACCCGCATCACCCTCAAGTACTAATTAAGTCTGGGAAGATCTTATCCTTTTCAGCAGTAGAGGATCTACCACAGCTGGATATTTTGCCAAATGGGTGATGCGGGAACATGTGTAGCCCACAGAAGGGGAAGAGTGATCACTAGACTCATTAATTTTATTTAGCATAACTACGGACATGAATAATACCATATTGAGTTTTTCGTGAATATATTGTGATAAACCTGCATGTTTAATAAACTGTACTTATATTCTCCCACCTCTTACATTGGCGTCTCCAATTACTATTAACCGAAAAATTCTTTTGATTATTGCGTATTTAAAATCATTTTTGCATATAAACACAGAATTGATTAAATAAATGTATATAAAGATGTAGATAGTTAATGATAAATTATATATTAATTGGCAGAGAAAAAATTTAAAACTCAGTTAAAAATTGATTAATTTTATTATTGTTAAACCTTCCTAGAACTATGAAGATGGTGTAGACAAAAATTTAATACAGATTGGTTCTGTAGATTAACCATTGGGAAATATGTTGCAGAATGGTGCTCGCCAAATATCGCTCGATTTTTAAACTTCCTTGGGATCTACTTATCGCACCACATATTTGTCACATTTTTAATAACAACTTAATTTAAAAACTGTGAAGTTTATTGTTGCTAAACCTTACTGGAGCTAAGAAGACGATGTAGTTAAAATTTGATACAAATCAGTCCGTAGTTTTGGAGGTTGGTGATCCCAAACGAAAGATAGCTTGCCCTTTTATACAGTAGTATGGACTAAAAAACATTGTTTTGTTAAGGTGGGGATTAAATTGTTATAAGAATCGATTTACGATGCATTTATATTATTATTTATAAAATTAATTATCCTAACACACACACACACACACACACACAGTATTGAGTTATGATAGCTTTAAATTCTAAGTTTGTTTCCTCTTAAACATTTAATTTTTCGCCAAACATTTCTTATGGATTCACGATGGTCTTTACTCAGTTTTTTGCCAAAATCTTGGCCTGGCTAACTGCTACCTTGCATTCTCTCCGGTAGTTTTGCAGTTTTTCCTCATTCCTATAATCTTGGAGGTATGCTTTCCAGGCAAGCTTCTTCGGAGTAACTATCCAGTATATAGTAACCAATTCGGTTTGGTCTTTTTGTTGCGGAAGAAGTCAAAAATATTTGGGTTCATTTTGAGAATGTGTCTATAAAAATAAATTCTTCTCTTTCTGTCTGAAAGTTTCATGATCAACAATAATCCTTTAAAAAAGGTTTAGTTTTAGTCTAAAAAAAAAAGTAATTTCAGGTAAAAAAAAAAAAAAAATTTCATTTCACCTGGTTGACAAAGAAGTTCATGGAAATATAGCATAGACCGATGGATAGCTACGGTAATGACATTGTCGTGACTAATATGCGTAGTAATATAACCGTTTAAACCTTAATATTTATGTATTAAGTCTGTGCCTTATTATTCCTAAAATAAAGTAAGAATACTAGGTAGAAATTAATAGAACTTGCCAACAATTTGACGTATAGGGGATATACGTCTCTAGGACACGAAAATGGCCAATAATCATAGAATCACCTATATATCCCTTACCTTGATTATGGTTGTCTAGTTTATGGTGGTCTCTCGACGGTTCTCGAAGGCAGATTGAAACTAATTATGAACTGCTTTGCCAGATTTGTCTTCGATAAACCAAGGTGCTCCCACGTTTCCTTCCTCTATTCCGAATTAAACTGGCTTTATCCCATATTCCGTAAAAAATATTTCCATGGATCGTTCCTTTACCAAATCATCAGCACCCTTCATCCTTCCTATATTTACAGTACGCTTCAATTCAGATCTGCAATCAAGTCACTGAGCACAAGATCCCGTCTTTCTGATCTATATACCCCACCTCATAGAACTACTACATTCCAGCGCTATTTCCTATTCCGCTCAACCATCCTATGGAATTCTATTCCTTCTCATATTAGACAAGCGAAATCTCTAAAAACATTTAAATTCCTCTATTTCTAGTACCTCCTCCTAATCCAAGATGACGCTTACTAACAATATATTTTCTCAATTAACCAATATCTAAGTCTTTCTGAAACATACTCAGTGTTACCAATTAAAATAATTTTTTCTCATTCCGAATACAACATTTGGGCTCTTATATTGTATCTAAATAGCATTGTGTCAAAATAACGTATTTATTATTTCATTTGTCGAATATTTTCTTATTTTCCTGTTCATATATTACATTAGTATGTTATATTAATATTTCTTCTTTATTTTATTATTTTTTTATTTTTTCATCTTATTTATTCATCATGTCTCTGACCAGATTTTACTAATATCATTTCTTTCTGTACAATTTTTTATTCTTAAGGGACTTGGTCCTAGAATAAAATTATTTTTCTATTCTATATATATATATATATATATATATATATATATATATATATATATATGTGTGTGTGTGTGTGTGTGTGTGCGTGTTATATTCTATTTTATTTTTATTTTCTTTATCAATGTATAATTTATTTCAATGTTTTCAGATAATTTTAAATTACTTATGAACTCTATTACTTTTTCATTTTATTTTATTTTTTTTTGGTTTAATGTTTTTTTGGTTTAATTTTTTGTATTATTTTCATCCCTGTTTGATCATATATATATATATATTATATATATATATATTGTTTTTATCTTAATTTAATCAAATATTTGGCCAAAACGTTCGCATACATAATGTGTTATGTTTGTTAACTTTGCCCAATTTTTGACTGATCCTACCTAAAATCTCTTCCAATTTATCCACTGAGTCATAAAATAAAACATATGTTGCTCCAATTTATTTTCAATATATTATTAAAAACTAAAAAAAGTTACTAGCCATTTTTGTTTTACTTAATTATTAATCTTTGAGGGAATAATTTTTGTTATAAATTTAATTAATGTTTCGTCCATATAACTGCGGGTTCATTGATTTTACATAATATCATGGTAATAATTCTATGTAAAACGGAATATGAAAAAAAAAAACATACAATTATTGAATTTGTAAAGGCTAATAATACCCCGAGGTCATAATGTGATGTGTGATGATAATTGTGTAATCTTGTAACAGTTTTATATAAAGTCAGGAACGGAGTTCGGTCAGTAGCAACAGCAAGATGAAGTCTGTCTGTTTGATCTTTGCCTTAACAGCCTTAAAGAGGTCAACGTGTCTGCCAGGGAAGTTGATTCGACTTAGAATGGCATGCTTTTTGAAGATTATCATTTCTCACAAGTATTTATATAAAATTAACCAAGCCATTTTTTACGTTTTTTATTTGAATCACTAACCACGAAAATACTACTATGAAAAGACCAAGCCATCAATACCAAATTTTAACCAATTCATCCTTTTAGTTCCAGAAAGGTTTAGCAATAATAAACCTCAACTGATTTTTTATTAATTTGTTATTAAAAATTGTGGGTAACAGTGAAGTTTGAACATTGACCGATAGGTGGCGAGCGCCATTCTACATGGTTACAATGTTACAGTGTTGTATAGAGCTTTAAATGGCTAATAAAATTCACTTATATTTATTTAAATTATATAAAGACATTTAAATATTAGGTATTACATGTGGACCCAAGTGAAGTTTAGAAGTCGACCCATATGTGGTTAGTTAAATATATTTTAATATGAAGTATTATCAATATTTAAATATAGATTTTATGTTATTGCTATTTCGTTCTTCACAAATATTTCTAAGGTCACTGGAAGGCACGACCGAAGTCCCATTGTTGCAATAAATTTTAAATGTTGCGCTCAGTCTTTGACCGTACTTGCCCAATGGCAAAGATACACTTAGCAGTAACTCGCACAAATTGAAGCAGGTACCTAGCACGTCCCAGCTTTTATCCGTTTAATAGCATGCATATACGGTAACTGGTACGCCAGCAGCTGGCTCGTCTGTAGATAGCACAAGATTTTATTTTATTTTCTTTTGAATAAAAACTTTGATAATTCGAGTTTCTCTGATACAGGAAAAGTGGCGAAATTGGCTTTAAAAAAAGTGTCTAAAATGGAATATCATTGTTTTTCTCATCACTGTTTATTTATAAACCAATTTGAAGAAATTTAATAAGCAATTCAGATAAAATAAGGAAAACAATAAAATGATGTTTTAAAAATGTAATAAATATAGTTATGGTGATAAAATTTAGTTTGTTTAATATTTATAATTATAATTAAATTTAATATTTCTATTTAATTATAAAAATTGCTGCTACTAAGAAAGGTTTTAAGTTCAGCAAGGAAGTGTTGTCCGATGTACAAAAAGATCAAGTATTCACAAGCACAAGTTCTTTTGTGCTTAGTTAGTTTTTTATTGTTATTAGTACCAATATGATTTACTTGATTTTTTGCTTGTAACTAATATTTATATTAGTTTTTAATATTAATATTTACTTAATATTACTATTAAATTAATTAATATTATGATTAATATATATTTAATATATAAATATTAACATTATTTGTAGTATCATAATAATTATTATTGTAGTAACAAAATAATTTGAATTTCATAGCTCTTCTTCCACCATGGAATTAGACAGTTGGCAGAGAACTGGTGATTGCAAACTAATAAAAGAGGGAAAAAACTTGGCTTATGAACTCAATTTCGGATCTGAATTTTTAATGATAGTAATGCCATGGATGAGATACGAGGGTGAAGAGATTTCTGCTGTATTCAAAGTCCAAACAATTCCTTCTATTTTTCTTTTACTTAATCCTCTAACAACGGCAAATGCGAGGTCGCTGTAAATGAGATCAGTATCAGAAGCCTACAGTAGCCTACGACGTAGAGATGATGGCTTCCAACCCAAAATATGAAGGAGCGGACGTACAATACATTTTTGAGAGTGTAAGGAATGTTCTCAGCAATAAAATGAAGAAAGCAGATAAAACCTTAAATCGAGCTTTAACTGAAATCTGGTGCAAAGCTATTACTCTATTTCCTAAAGGTCTTTTCGATGAACTTTAAATTATATGGTTACATTAAATAATACAAAAAATATATACATGGACGAGTATTTATTAACATAAAACTTCTGCAATATATGGATTGCCAATATTAAGCACTCTGGTGTTCCTCAAGATTGAGCTAATCTACTTCCTGTTCTCCACAACTCAGATATCTCCAAGCACCCTCTTACCACTATCTGCTTCCCTGAAGATATAGTTTTCCTATCAATCAAGTGAAATCTTACATTATTATCTATTTCCCTCCACAATGAGATTTAATCTAGAATATTTTTTATAGAAAATATAGACTAGAAAATGAAGGCGGAAAGAGAGATAAGAGAGAGAGAGAGAGAGAGAGATTTTTTAGAGATAGAGAGAGAAGAGAGAGAGAGAGAGAGATAGAGAGAGATATAGAGAGATAGAGAGAAGAGAGAGAGAGAGAGAGAGAGAGAGAGAGAGAGAGAGAGAGAGAGAGAGAGAGAGAGAGAGAGAGAGAGAGAGAGAGAGAGAGAGAGAGAGAGAGAGAGAGAGAGAGAGAGCTCTTTCACATTTAAATGCGTGTTGGAATTCTCAGTCTTATAGCAAGCCCTTAAATATTCTTTCCAACTTCACTACCCTTTCAAATAAAAATAACCATAAATTTTACAAATACTGGAAAGTTAAGCTAATACATTAAGTAAAAAATAGTCTGAAATGAAATATTTAAGAATCATTAGAAATAATAAAATCGATTTAAACCGTACAAGATATTTTCAAAACCCTATTACTAAAGTATTTCTAGTAAGAACTGAAAAAACGGACTAATATTGCCCATTTACCTGACTACCTAACTAGCTATCTGTTAATATATCTATCATGCCAAGGTATTTATTTGTTGTGTCAGTTATCACAAAATTTGCATGTTGTCATTTTGATTTTTGTAGGTGATTAAAATTAATAAATGTAGAGAATTTCGAATTAAGAGAAGAACATGGTATATTTAAGGCTGTATGTAGTACCGCCGGTAATGTAAAGCAGCGTTAAGATTTGTATCAGCCTACACCAGCCGACTCTAAAGCAAGAATAATAAGACAGCAGATAATAAGTTAGAGGATGAAGTCCCCGGGGCTTACTAGCAGACGCAAAGTTATATAAATTACCTACAAACAGGACAAACGGCTCTATTCCGAATTATTCCGGGCTATTAAAATTCATCCTGACATAAAATACTCCTACGACCTCATTCCAGCTTTGTATTACCACTTAGCATTGAACGTTTAAAAATTGTTTCACAAATTGAAAAATATGAAAAGTAATTAGAGCTTCGAAAATAAATTAATTTTCCTGTAATTAAGGCTAATTTCATTCAGGCGAGTACGCACATATTGTTACTTCGTATATTCTGGTGTAATTTATTGTTATCCCAACATAGATTCTCTCTAAATAAATTTTGGTTTAATGCAAAAATTTCACTATTACTCTACCTAAATAAAGAAATGTTCAAGTTAAAAGCGGTGAGTATAAAAACATTTATGGCAGAACAGGTTAGCTCCTTATATCGCCGTAAGAACTACATTTAGGTAAAGAAAGATTTGATATAAACAAAAGTAGTATATTATATTAATGAAAACTTCCATAAAATGTATCCCCTATGTTAATCATAGTTATTCATTCAAAAGTACAAGCAGGCAATTATTTTGATTTCTATGAAACTATTTACTGTATGTCGTGAAAATAAAGGATATCGCACTACACACAAACTGCAATGACAATTATGGAAGCAGGTTTTAAGCACTCGAAGCAGGATGTTACTGTAGTGTATATATATATATATATATATATATATATATATATATATATATATATATATATATATATATATATATATATATATAGTATATATAGTATATATAGTATATAGTATATATAGTATATAGTTCTAGTAGTTATTAGTATATATAGTATTTAGTATTTTCATTTCTTCAAAATAATTGACAATGATGTAATTAATTAAATTTTGCATTTGTAATGAGCTAAGCACACAATATGCTTGCATGCATGGGATGTGCTCATTTTTTCAATAAACGACTCTTTCATAGGGTTACTATGGAAGAGAAAAAAAAATATATATATATATATATTTGTTAATCATTGTATAGGAATTTATTATTTAAAACGTTCCTTGAAAAAAAATATTTTGTTAAAAAATTTGGTTTGTTTGGAAGTTTAATTGAAAATTATGTACTCACCTTTTGGAATTATAAACTTTAGCCAACGAGCAGAGAGGTCAAAGATACCTTTCTCACAGAAAGACATAGGTATCTTATAAAAAAAACAAAAAAAAAAAAACATTAAAGAAGCTGTTTGATAGTATAGAACTGGACTGGGAACATTTGGAAAACAGGAAAGAAGCGAGGTTTACATGGGTTTTTTCAGACTTTATGATATGCTCGGTTTTTTACAGGATGATGAATTTTCTGTTTTCTGTGTATTCAGTATTATTTAGATGGATAAATAGTTCAGACTATGATGAATTATCTCGGACGTTTTTTTTCTGAATGTATTAAATAAGAATAACCTGTGTTGAGATTTAGAAATTTTTTTTATTTAAGAGCTTTGAGGAATTGACACGCTGAGCATCCCAAATATAAATACATAAATAGTTATAGCTCTATGATTTAGGTTTATCGTTATTTACAACAGATTAATGATAATAATGATTTATCAATTTATTAATCATTACCTATTATTTGATATAGTAATTAAGTAAACAGTCATTAAATTGCTCTGGTACTGAAGTAAATAAAATCGAATAACCAACTGTCGTGCCCGCATCATCCTGACTACTAATTAATCATTCAAAGTCTGGGAAGATCTTATCCCTTTCAGGAGGGACAGATCTGCCACAGCTGGATATTTCGCCAAATGGGTGATACGGGAACATGTGTAGCCCACAGAAGGGAAGAGTATACCATCTAGTGGACCCGAAGACTTTTTGCCGAACATAAGATTAGCATACTCATCACGTGTATCGTATTTGATCAGTGTTTACTACGAAAATGATATCAAATGTAATTTTTTTTAAAAATCTATACAATAAAATAAAATATGCAGGTTTAGAAAATTTACATTTATTTTTAAAAATAGATTATAAAAAAAAAAATAGTTATGTCGGAGAAAGAATTATGGGAGATATAATTTTCGATATAACTAACGATAAAAAAAATAAGTGTAAAACTATATTTTTAGTTAACAAAGATATATTATTGATAGCAAAACAATTAATCACTATACTTTATTGTAGTATTTTTTATTTCAAAAGAATATTTAACATGAATAAAAACCTTTGTTTTTTCTTTATAGCTATTTATTGAAATTCTAATCTGTAGAAAATGTAAAAAAAATAAAAAAAAAATAAAAAAATACATCACAAAAATAGTTTGTAAAGCAACTACCTATTGGTAACAGTTATAAAAGTTTTTTTTAATAAAGTACTATATTACAAGATATATTTTCAGGTGCCTCGCAGAGTTACCTAGAATACAATGTGAGGCAAGTTTAGATACTAACGGATTTGATTAGTTATGGAGCTCTGAGGATAGGTATCTTGATCAGGCTAAATCAGCAACGTATGCAGAGTTGCCGATACGGGGGTAATCTTCCCCCGGGAGTAAATTTTAGAAATTTTACTAATTTTAGAGTAAATTTTAGGGGTATTTCGGGGATTATTTAAATTCGTGCAATTATTGAAGGTTACACGTCATCAGCAGAGTTGCCGATTTAGGAGATATTTTCCCCCGTGGGGGAAATTTAAATTGAATTTTTTAATCGATTAGAATATAAAAAAAAATCGATTCAACCCAGTAGCGTATAAGTTGGCTATAATAAGTATTCATTTCTATTTTATAAAATATCTAATTACATAAATTACATTAAACATACGAAGATTATCTTAATGTCTAATTAAGACATAATGATATTTATGAACTTAATGTATCATTATTATATTTGAAAAGTAACATTATTCATTTGTCATTTGGGGGAAGTTTAGAAATGGCTGGGGGAAACAGGAAAAAGTTTGCTACTACCTGGGGGGGGGGGGGAACTGTTATATTGAAATCGGCAGCATTGAACGTAAAATACATTAAGATCTTTGTAGATAATTTTATTTGCGACAAAGGAAAACTGAGGACTTTTTTAAAGAATTTTGGACTGTAATGATTGGATAGGAGACGAATTAGATGTTTTAATGGAGCCACAAAGATCAATAAAGTATATAAAAGACTTGATTATCAAATTTTATGATAATCAGATGAATTGTTCTTATGTACTACTTTTATCACCCCTCTCCACTAATAGAAAATTTAAATTCAATTAAATTAAAAATTGTTATTAGATGTAAAGGAAACGCGATTACCAAATTTAATTAAAAACAGTTGTCATTCTAATATGCGGATTTTTATCTTTCCAACCCCACCTCTCAAAAAAAGAGAAAAAAAAATTCAACATTAAGCTTCCTTTAAAAATGTTGGTAAGCACGGAGTTGATTATCAAATATTGTGTAAAAAGTTGTTCTTGCATATATCCTCCTCCCTCTACACCTTCCTACTCAACGATTTAAAAGATTATATTTTAACTGTTATCACATTTCGAAAATGTTAGTTAGCATGTAGCAAATAGCAAAATACTTTTTCATTAGAACTTAATCACGTAAATGGTTCACAATAACTGTTTTTAAAAAAAATTTATTTAGTAGAGGTTGAAAATAAAAGTTTAATATAAGTTCTAGCAATAAGCTTCAAATATAACTCTTATTGGACTACACTTTTATATAAAAATTAAACTTTCACTTTCATTGATAAAGAGAGACTGTTATTTTCGGTACCTTTTTTCAACCGACTTAAAAAAAAAGGAGGTTCTCAACTCATCTATATATTTTTTGTGTGTGTGTGTGTGTGTGTGTGTGTGTGTGTGTGTGTGTATGTTACGCGATTACTCGGTCAATTTTGAATCAATTTTCATGATTCTGTTTTAGATCGGTAGGGCATATTTCAGAGGTGGTCCCATACAAAATATTTTGAAATCAACGCAGCACTTTTTAAGAATAATAAAAAAAACAGTTAATAAAAATCATATAATAATCTAAAATCTCCATGGTAACTAACAAAGGGAGGACACACTCAGTCTCTCACGGATCTTGTTGGCAATTATTTTGGAGGTTTCTGGTCAAAAAATATTAGGCACGTATTTTGCCGTTCCGACTAACCGGGCCCAAATAAGCATTAAACTAATTTATTTTATATCTCGAGTTTAAAAGATGATATCGACATGATTCTTGCACCAAGATGTTTAGTTTTCATTGCCAATTTAAGGAAAAATACAGACACTCCATAGATTTTGGTTTAGGTTAATTAAATTCTAAAAATATTATTAGATTTTCAAGCGAACTACCACTATAGATTTTTCACACAAAAATTGACCTCAGGTACTAATTCAGCATCCTAAAACAATTGAAAAAACGCTTATTCAACAAAATCAAAAAATATTATTTTTTTCATGCTTTTCGAGGAAAATGAAATTTTTAAACCGATTATTGGTTGCATACCTTTAAATCGCCAGTACTTTGTCACACAATTCACTAGTTGGTATCACTAGAAAGAGGAGAGCCTCAGCTTTCTTTTGATGTATATAAATGTAAAATTCGATGAACATAAACCTGTTAAAAAAATTGGAAAATCCAAAAAACATTTTGAGTTATAGCTTGAGTTTGAAACCATTGAGTTTCAAGTGAAGTGCATTCAATATACTTTTTTTTCCAAAGAACTGACATCGGATTCGAATTCAGCAATATATAGAAATACGAAATTTCAATAAAATAGAAAAATAAAGATTCGTAAGCTTCAAAATTTGTCTGACCAAATGGTAGGCAACTTTTGTTTAAATTGACAAAAACATTAATTACGCTTAGACAGTTTAACGTATCAACATTATTTTTTTACACGAAATATAGAGTAGTAATACGCTTGGAATGTCTTGGTTTCATCATCCTATCTGGTTTCAAACTCAAGCTAAAACTCTCAGCTTTCTTTTGATGTATATAAATGTAAAATTCGATGAACATTAACCTGTTAAAAAAATTGGAAAATCCAAAAAACATTTTGAGTTTTAGCTTGAGTTTGAAACCAGATAGGATGATGAAACTGTAACGGTAACATGGCAACACTGAGTACTTAAAAAGATAACCATGGACATGGCAACACTGAGTACTTAAAAAGATAACCATGACTAACCTTCTAGTGTGTGTAAAAAAGTGAACGAGTGTTGTTGTGTGTTAGCTAGTGCTTTCCAAACTTTACAAGTATTATTTTTAACAGTAAAGAATTCCTGTAAGTTATTATTTTGTTTATTCTTGTCCCAACTTTATTAAAATAAAAAAGAAATTTGAACACGCATTGTTAAGTTACCTCTTATTCTTAAAATACTTAACAATTGGTGACCTCCGACGCGATTTAAATATTTTTTTTCAATTTTCGATTCATTAAATAATTTTTGGCCAGTTTCACAATGGTAGATAAAATTAAAGACACATCTAGCGGGTTTGAACAGCCTACCAGTCCCCCGCAAATAGATGGATACCAAGGCCCTACCTCCCGCCTTCCACGATTTTGGAAAAGTAATCCGGCGTTATGGTTTGCCACATGTGAAGCGGTATTCGGTACATCAAAAATTACATCAAGCAATATCTAATTTCAGTTATTGATTCCTAACATAGATCTTGACGTCCTTATTCAAGTCCAAGACCTCGTGACTAACCCGGAAAAACAACTTTACGAAAACCTGAAGGCACAACTGCTGCAGATATATGGTGAGTCGGAATCACTTAGAATAAAAAAACTCCTCGAAGAAATACCTCTAGGTGATCAAACTCCATCGCAGCTGCTAAGACGAATGCAACAACTCGCCGGTAACAGCGTTAATACTGATTTCATACGTACATTGTGGTTGAAAAACCTACCTTCTCGGTTTCAACCGATTCTTGCCGCAACTGAGCACACAGACGTGGAGAAGCTTGCTAAAATTGCCGACAAGATTCATGAAGTCTCACCGCCGTTGGAAAACTACTCTGTTCTGCAACCAACAACCTCACGCGCGTCAACCACGACATCTTCAACATCATGCGAATCTTGTTCCTCCGAGATCCGCAAACTTCGGCAGGACGTAGACGAGATCCTTCGCATCCTAAACTCGAAAAACCGCGGTAGAAGCTCCAGCCGACGACCATCATCAACACGCTCACAATCTCACGACAACAGCATCTGCTTTTATCACCGAAAATTCCAAGATAAGGCCAGACGCTGTACCAAACCGTGCGCTTGGGAATCCAAAACGCCGTCTTTAAACCCCAGTCAGTGAAAATTGTGGCGGAAACTTTCACTATGCACCCACACCACCGCCTTTTCATCAAAGATAGGATCACAGGCCAAGCATTTCTCATCGATACAGGAGCATCTATTTCACTACTCCCCGTTCCTAAAAAACGATGCAGGACTCCTTCCGAAATCAATCTTATAGCCGCTAACAACTCAACGATTGCGACTTACGGAGAAATCATGAGAGAAGTGGACCTAGGTCTCAAAAAACCCCTCCGATGGACGTTTATCCTAGCTGATGTTGGTAAAGCGATTTTAGGCGCGGACTTCCTCTACCGGCACCAACTCACGGTAGATCTAAGAAACCGAAGCCTAATCGATCTACGGAATGGCTGTCGTACTTCTGGAACGATTTCATCCGAAGAAATTCCAGTTTTCTCTGTAGTTCCGACTAATCAACGTTTCGCAAATATACTTAATGAGTTCCCGACCATCACCAAAATCACACCCATCCGTGGACCCTCCAGCGGAATTGTCGAGCACTTCATCGAGACAAAAGGTCGACCAGTGACTGCTAAGTGCCGACGCTTAGCTCCAGGAATCTACCAAGAAGCCAAAAAGGAGATAGAAAACCTTATAAAAGAAGGTATTTGTCGCCCTTCTAAAAGTCCGTGGTCAAGCCCACTCCACGTGGTGATTAAAAAAGATGGGAGCCTTAGAATATGTGGGGACTACCGCGCTCTCAACAAACAGACAATCCCAGATCCGTATGGAATTCCTAACTTACGCGATTTTACTATGCAGTTGAGCGGCAAGAGGATTTTTTCTAAAATTGATCTCCGCAGAGCTTACTATCACATCCCGATCGCCGAGAAGGACCGCGAGAAAACTGCGATCATTACACCATTTGGACTCATCGAGTACAACCGTATGAATTTCGGACTACGAAACGCCGGACAAAGTTTCCAACGATTTGTCGACGACAAGTTCCGCGATCTCGACTTTCTTTTTAAGTTCCTCGACGACTTTCTTATCGCATCAGATAATGAAGAACAGCATGAAGCTCATCTTCGTGAAATCTTCAAACGTCTGGACAACTATGGTATTGCAGTCAACACAGCAAAATGCACTTTTGGAGTTTCTGAGCTCGATTTTCTAGGATACCATCTCACAACAACAGGTATAACACCTCTCAACTATAAAGTGAAAGCTATTTTAGAGTATCCACCACCTCAAAATTACAGTCAACTCAGACGATTTTTAGGAATGGTAAATTTTTACAGGCCCTGCTTACCAAAAGCAGCTACTATTCAACAACCCCTCCACCAGTTGACTCACAATAAGCCTAAAAAAATGACAAATCACCGTTGCCCTGGACAGAGGAAAACCTTAAAAGCTTTCGAGGAAACTAAAGAAAAACCTTGCCGAAGCATCCGAACTTACGCATCCCGATCTGAACGCTGAAATCTCCATCGCTAGCGACGCTTCAGATACTGCTATAGGTGCTGTTTTGCAGCAAAAGAAAGAAGATGTCTGGTACCCTCTAAGTTTTTTTCTCTAAAGCACTAAAGAGCTCCCAGAAGAAGTATTCTGTCTATGATAGAGAGCTTCTGGCGATATATGAGGCTATTAAACACTTCCGCTATCTCGTCGAGGGGAAGAATTTCTCTATTATAACGGACCATCGCCCGCTTATCCACGCTTTCAACCAGAAGCCAGAATCCTCGACTCCACTCCGTACTCGTTGGCTCACTTTCATCGGTCAATTCACCACGGAAATCGTCTACAAACCTGGCAAGGATAATGTTGTAGCTGACGCAATGTCGCGAATAGAAGAAATCAACGCCCCGGACGATTTTGTCGCCTTATCCATTGCCCAGAAGAACGATCCTGACATCACCAAACTCAAAAATCAGGACAATCTTAAACTCAAACTCGTCGAAATCCCAGGAACTGATAAGTCTCTCCTCTGCGAAATGTCTACTAGCAAGGCAAGACCTTATCTTCCCGCTGAATTTAGGCAGAACGCATTTCTAAAAATTCACAATTTAAGTCATCCTGGTATACGTACGACACGGAAAATGGTAGCACAAAAAATTTTCTGGCCTTGTCTAAATAAAGATGTAACTGAATGGACTAGGTGTTGTATCGCTTGTCAAAAGGCGAAAATCCACCGCCATACTGTTGCGCCACCCGGAGAATTCCAACCAGCTGCTCGATTCCAGCACATTCATTTAGATCTGATTGGTCCTCTGCCACCGTCCGAAGGATTCAGATATTGCCTCACGATGATTGATCGGCATACCAGATGGACCGAAGCCGTGCCTCTAAAGGATATAACTGCAGAAACAGTTAGTGCCGCATTTTACAGTCATTGGATCTGCCGATTTGGAGTTCCTACGACGATAACAACAGACCAAGGTCGCCAGTATGAATCCCAACTTTTTCATCAGCTTACTTTACTTTTGGGTATTCGCCGAAATCGAACAACTGCATACCACCCGCAATCAAACGGATGCATTGAACGATGGCACAGATCCCTCAAGACTGCAATCACAGCCCATATGAACAGTGCCAACTGGACAAATCTATTGCCAAGAGTTCTTCTTGGACTGCGAGCTAGCCTGCGGGACGACACGTCCTCGAGTATAGCTGAAGCATTGTATGGATGCCCCATCAGACTACCGGGAGAGTTTCTTGAGGCGCACCCTGACAAAGATGATCCTCACGCAGCGCTCCAAGAACTCAAGGATCATATGGCAAAATTAAGACCGGCAGAAGCGCGCACTTCAAACAGGAAAACCTTCGTGCATGATGAGCTTAGAAAGTGCACGCATGTTTTTGTCAGAGAAGAAAGGTTTACGAACACGTTCCGGACGATTGGTCAAGCCTAATGTACGGTTTTGTGACTCCGTCATCTAGGAGGGGAATCAATTTAAACAAAACTTAAAAAGTTGCCTACCATTTGGTCAGTGTGTGTAAAAAAGTTTTGAAGCTTACGAATCTTTATTTTTCAATTTATTAAAATAATTGAAATTTCGTATTTCTATATATTGCTGAAAAAAATTCGAATCCGATGTCGGTTCTTTGGAAAAAAATCTTTATTTTTCAATTTCATTGTATATTGAATGCACTTCACTTTGAAAAAAAAAGTCAATGGTTTTGAAACAAAACTCAAGCTAAAACTCAAAATGTTTTTTGGATTTTCCAATTTTTTCAACAGGTTTATGTTCATCGAATTTTACATTTGCATACATCAAAAAAAAACTGAGAATCTCCTCTTTCTAGTGATACCAATCAGTGAATTGTGTGACAAAGTACTGGCGATTTAAAGGTATGTAACCAATAATCGGTTTAAAAATTTCATTTTCCTCGAAGAGCATGAAAAAAATGATATTTTTTGATTTTGTTGAATAAGGGTTTTTTCAATGTTTTTTAGGATGCTGAATTAGAATCTGACGTCAATTTTTGTGAGAAAAATCTATAGAGGTAGTTTGCTTGAAAATCTAATAATTTTTTTAGAATTTAATTAACCTAAACCAAAATCTATGGGGTATCTGTATTTTTCCTTAAATTCGCAATACAAACTAAACATCTGGGCGCAAGATTCATGTCGATATCATCTTTTAAACTCGAGATATAAAATAAATTAGTTTAATGCTATTTTATTTTTTTGGGGGGGCTTTTAGGGCCCATTTTTCGGAACGGCAAAATACGTGTCTAATATTTTTTGACCAGGAACCTCCAAAAAAATTGCCAACAAGATCCGTGAGAGACTTAGTGTGTCTTCCACTTGTAAATCTAAATTATTAACAAAAATTGATAATTTACATATTCAGTCAATGTTTCGTACTTCGATAAGCTGAATTCTTAAATAATTCGAACAAAATCTACGGTCGGAAGTACATTACTCTTAAATTTCACCTCAAAGAGACGATTTCAGATAGAAAACGTTAAAAATTGTGTAAATAAGAGGAACCAAAAATAGGGTTCAAAAAAGAGAAGTTCTAGGACCACCTCTATGAAATGAACTACATATTAGAAGTCATCGCCTCTATAACTTGAACTCAAAAAAGAATTTCATGTGTAATTTGTTTTCCTGTTTCCCGTCATTGTTTATCTTTCCAGTTCATAGTTACACCAGTCACTTATTATTAGTTATTCACTCGAGTGGTTTTACAGGGGCTATTGAAAATTCCTTCAATTAACGAAAAGTTAAAATTGATTTGTAAAGTGGAGAAATGAGAAAGGAGTTGGGCGTTTGTTGCTAGTGAATTCCGAATTCCGCGTAGTTCTCTTTCAACCGTCCTAAAGAATAAAGAAAAGATCGCCTCCGGTTGATATGTGGTAAGTCTACTGTTAGGCACCCTCAGAAAAAAAGAGCAGTTCAGTTGAAAGTTATATGATAAATTGGTACCGGGTATTTAATTTTCAGTATCAATGATTTTATATGTATGTACAAACAACATAAACATTAATGAAAAATATAAGTAATGATTTCTATTACAATTTTGAGTTCAATCTTCCCATTATATGAAGATAAGTGGAATGATAACCTCGATAATTCTTTGTTCAGTAACTCGAACTATTTTTCAGGGTAGCTCGAAGATCCAGAATTGACTGTATAAACAAAAATACTCTCACCACTAAAAAGTAAAAAATAAAAATAATTTAAAAAAAAAAAAACCGACTTAAAAATTAAACCTACATATATAAACTTGAACAAAAACATAAAAAATAATATTTTAATTGCTTCTAAACAAAAACCATTAAATGACAATCAACGAAATTATCGACACTTATATACCTATTCACAATTTATAATAATTTATTTTTGGAGTCGGTGCCTACCAAAACAAACACTGTTTCATCACCGCCACACCGCTGCCTCCGGCCATTCGAAAGTGTATTGCAAAGGCAGGATTAAACTGTCCTTCTTGGCTGGCACCGACTCCAAAAATAAATTATCACAAATTGTGTATAGGTATATAAGTGTCGATAATTTCGTTGATTGTCATTTAATGGTTTATGTTTCGAAGAAATTAAAATTTTATTTTTTTATTTTTTAGTTCAAGTTTGTATATGTAGGTTTAATCTTGAAGTCGGTTTTATTTTTTTTTTAAGAAATATTTTTTTTAAAGTTAGTTAATTAACAAAAATGGTTATTAATATTTACCTTTTACCGAATTAATAAATCTATGAACAACTTATCGATTTTCTCATCATCAAGTAAGTGAAGCTTTATTCTTCAAATCCCCATTTCCCTATTCACTGCTTTTTTTTTTTTTTTAATTTTTACATTTATTTATATAAAAAAATAATAAACTTGTATTTGTTTGATTACTTACACTTTAACCTTGGATTTATCAAGCATGTATTATTTTTCCAATCACTTAATTAGTACGAGGATGAAAATCTTAAAGGAATTGAAGCTGAAAGACGACTAAAGTAAAAGGAAAACCTATAAAAGAATTGAGCTCTCAGACTTTGAAAGCATCTCAAAGAATGAAAAGGAATTTTCAATGAGAAGACAATGTCTTAAATTGCAAGGTTGGTAAAGAAACCGCCCAGAAAACATCAGGAAACTCCTCTCAGACTTTGTAAAACGCATTCTTTTATTTCCGGATGAATACGATTGTATTAGGTCTATTAATAGTTCAATTAAATGAAAACTACCTTTTCTTTTTAAAACTATCAAACATATTATCATTTTTATCAAACATATTTATTTAAATTCTAGATAAATGTTTCTCCTTCACGAGTTCCGTCCACAAAATAGATAATACTAATTAGAATTAGATTATTTTCTGTGACAAAAAGCTATGACACGCCTTCTAATATTTATTATATATATATATATATATATATATATATATATATATATATATATATATATATATATATATATATATATATATAGACAGAGCCCTGATGTCTGAGCTGGCGATTACTTGCAGCAAGAGACGGTAGGTTTGAACCGAAAATTAAAAAGCATTGTTCGAAAATAATTTGTACATAAGACCTAATACCCAATAATATACTCGTATAAGATAGTTATGCAAGTATTTTCGAAAGGTCGAAAAAGTAGATATTTGTTTTTTATATATATATATATATATATATATATATATATATATATATATATATATATATATATATATATATATATATATATGTTGATATTTATTGAACTTCGTAACTATATACAATAAATAAAGGATACATTTAGTAAATTTGAAGATAATTCAAACTCTTCGAAGGGTTATCTGGAATAGAAAGGGGAGCAAGTTGAAAAACTTATTCATTTAAATGATTATAATGTTTACTATGAAAGGATAGGTACCTACTTGGTTTGTGCGAAATAAGCAAATGGTACATTAAGATCTTTATGGATAAGTTTGTAAAAAAGTAAGGAACATTAAGGTTTTTTAGAAAGATTTTTTATTGTAAAGATTGGATACTAGATGAATTTGATAGTTTAGAGGAGCTTCGAAACTCAAGAAGATAAACATTTGAATTTAAAAATAATTCACAAAACATAACTAGAAAATAAGATAATAAGCTAGCCTAGATTTTCAAGATGTCAAGGAGCGATCTTTTATTGAACCCATATCTCAGTCATTTACACTTTTAATTGATACATTTAACGAAGTCTCGATCATCCAGGATCTCGATCAACCGAGTCATACATTTTTTTTTATTTCGTTTTATTTTTTTTTATTTCGTTTTATTTTATTTTTTTTTTAACTTTTCTTAGTGGTCCTGAAGCTGAACTCCATATTTCCAAATATGTCTAATTACTAATATGTAAATGAGTCTCTTGTAATTAATTGAAAGGTTTGAAAGCCTTTTCTGGTAAATTTTATAAACGAGCAGGGTATGATGGTAGATGTAGTGGCAAAGTGGATCTTGTGGTCTCAGTACTACTAGAATTCTGTGCGGTTTCTTTGTTGGTAATCATGCATCACAAAAACTTGCCTGTTAAGTGCTGTTGCTATTGCCCTTTCGAGCAAACACTCCAAGCATTTTCCTTCTTCCATTTTTATTTATTTTTCTAAGTTCTTCTTTATAAAAATTCTTAATAATTATTCTTGCCGAAATCATAAGTTTTCTTGTAGAACACATTGACTCGTGGCTCTTCGAAATGTTACCCAGATCCCTTCTTTTATTAGATCGTCAATGTTCCTGCTGGAGTAAACAACTTCTGGATGATCGTAGCTGTGTCCACTGCACATCAATTGTAGTCACTAAGACTCTATTAAAGCTCTGTCCCCTCTCTATCTTGGCCAGAGCTGAGGAAATGGCTCTTACTTATCTATCGAAATTTGTCCCCCGCCTTCCAGCCGGTATGGCTATCACAAAACCCCGACAGTGTAACTCAGCTCCTGAATTACGCGTGGCTGCTTGAGCGGACCCATCCGTGTATAAGTAAATCCAACCGTGTTCGTGGTGTCATTTCAAGCTCAATACAACACCGTAAATTTGTAATCTCTCAAGTAAAATGGCGCACGCTATCTAGCTGTCAATTTTCAAGCCACTTTTTTTTACTTAGAATCAATTTTGTAGTAACAAATTAATTAAAGACCAGTATATGTTATTATTGCTGATCCTTCCTGGACCTATAAAAATGATGAGATTAAAATTGGGTACAGATTGGTCACAAACGAAAAATGGCTAGTCCTTTTATATAATAATACAGCGTATAAAAAAAATGACCGTTTTATCAAATTCCAGAGTTCGAAAGTCTGTAAATATCTTAATGCTATTTATTATTTACCAATACTTAATAATCCCTTTAAAGCATTCTTTAAGCTTGTTTACTAACACTGGACTTCTTAAAAAAAAGCCTCAGTTCAGTTATTTATTTCAAAGAAGAAACATGAGTGTCCTACGAAATTCTCGTAATTTTAAGACATTACTGGAAAAAAAAATTCACAGCCACTGAAGCAACTCGTGGAATATTAAATATGAAGGGAAAGGTGTCCTTGAAGAGCGCACTGCGCGGCGTTGGTTTAACATTTAGAAGTGAATATACAACGTTGGAAAGGAAGAAGGGCTTCGGGCAGCCATTAATGGATATTGATGAGGTTCTGAAGGAAGCTGTTGAGTGAAATCCGTCCACAAGTACTCGCGAACATGCCAGGGGTGTGGTGTGTCGAACGATACTGCTACTTGCCATCTTCTCTCCATGGGGAAGATGGAAAAGACCTGCTCGTCCACACACCTCCCGTCAAACCAAAGAAACGTTTACAGAACTTCATGGGTTTGAAATTCTGCCTCATCCACCATATAGTGCAGACCTCGCATCTTCGGATTACTACTTGTTTCGATCCATGGCCCATTTTCTTGAAGGGAAAAAATTTAATAATTTTGCGGAAGTTGAAAATGCTGTCCAAGAGTTCTTTGACAGTCATCCCAAGGAATAGTATCAGCGTGGCATCGAGCAATTGACTAGCAAATAGGTAATGAGAGTAGATAACAATGGACTATATACTTTGAGTATTAATTGTATTTTATATCAAAGAAATAAAAATACAAATATTTTTTTAAGAAACGGTCATTTTTTTTATACATCCTATTAGTATATAATTATAATCTATACATTTCAATACTCAGTTATTTATACTAGCATTTTTTTAAAATAAAAAATCTCCCCGATATAAAGACAAGGAAAGGCACTGACAATTTTTTTGATCAGAGTTTCCTAGCCTAAAATTGCTGCTTAATACAGTTATTACCGATTAATTGTCTACTATTTTATTATTTTGATGGTTGTAGATCAACCTATACTATTAAATTTTCTTTAAGTAAATATTCTTTGGTAAAAAATTTATTGTTTGAAAATCTGACAGAATAAAGCTGCTAACTTTCCACACTTCGACGAGAGTAGAAGTTGCTGGGTGTATCTTTTGGCTCATATATAACTCACTCTTGAGCGAGTCGGCGTAGAAGGCAATAATTCGAGCAACTCTTCCATAACTAACTGTCTACTAATAGAGTGCCGCTAAAAAATTGAATCCCCGAGGCCGTGGAACGGGTTAATAAGGGAAGCCGATGGGAGGGGTCTTCTAAAGAATGGTCTGCAATTCTTTCATAACTGTGTCTAATCTTCTTCTGAGTAGCTTCCATTACTTTCCTTCAGCTCCGTTCATATGCTGCCTTTAGAGGATCTAGTCCCGTCTTTCTCCGTATAAAAAGGTCCAGAGATTCAACCTTCGTTTTGTATTAATAATCACTAAACCTTACTGATACTATTAAGATTTTTTTTTAGAGTTTAATGTTTATGATTCACGAAAAACTGTATATTTTAAGCTAGAAAGTTGCCATTTAATCATATTGAAGAAATTAATTTTTGAAGTAAAAAACTTCAACCAAAGCTCCTATAACAAATCTATCGTATTTTCAAAACTGATTGTTCAATACTAAGTTTCGTAAATTAAATTTTGTCTGTACCTGCCTCACCAAATTATATCTATTTAGACTTAAGCTATTCCCTATAAGTGAGATCTTAAAAAATGATAAATCAGTATCTTTAAAAATGATAAATCAGTTGTAATAGCTAAGCGATTGACATGTCATTATGAGGATTATCTTAACATTTACTGTTTTTATTTTAATTTTTTAAATTAACAGTAACGACTGTTAAATTATATTTTAAGCTGCCAGTCTAAAGGGATTGAATAATAAGCAAGTCAAGGATTCCATTCATACAATATGTCCAATTAAGTTAAATAATAAGAAAAAGAAAACCTCTTATACAATACACAATATACAGTAAATATTCATATAAAAAAAACAGAAAATGAAGAATATGAAAATAGTAATAATAAAGAAAAAAATATATACAGATATGTACAACAGATCTGGTCTTGTAGGTCTCTCCCCGCTGACACCATCATGTGAACTAGAGAACGCTATCATCCAGGCTTCCACCGACGACTACTTACTGAGATCATAACATCTCTCATTCATTATGATAACTTTGAATTAAGTCTGTTCTTCTAAGCACTTAGATACGTAGGATTAGGAAATAATATCTACTTTTAATGTATGAAAACCGACTAGGAAAAAACCAAATGCATGCGGTTAGGAAAGAAGCCTCGGAGAGTAATGAGAATATCAAGAGTGGACGGGGAGAAATTAGAGCAGGTAGACACCTGCAAATAACAAGGCGCTCGTCCAAACGAAAGTGGTTACATTGATGAGGAGGTGACCCGGAGAATTGGAGCGGCCGGGAGAGTATTTTGTATGCTCGGGAGGGGATTTTTATGTAGAAGAGAGGTTAAAAAGAAAACAAAAATGAAGGTTAATGAAACAATCCTCTCATACTCTTAGGAATCTTGGACCCTCACCTTAAAACACAAAAGTCGTATCCAAGTCATGGAGATGCGTTGACTTCACAAAGTGCGGAGAGTGCGAAGAGATAGGAACCGGAACGCAACTATGCGGGATGATCTTGAAGTTTAAACGACCGAGACCATCCAGGAGGAAAATAGGCTAAGATGGAATGGAAATCTGCTTAGCATGGATAATGAAGGACATTAAAAAAAACTTACGAGACCTGAGTGGATGGAAGGAGGCTATGAGGAAGAGCGCGCATTTTCTGGGATGTCATTTTCCAACTGCCTTCCCAGAAACGGAATATGGACTGGAGTAGGAAAAGAGAGCAGGCACAAGAACGAGGAATATTGCCCAGACCCTGCAAGATGATACCCCGCACTGCGTGATGGTACAGGGTGATTTAGATAACGGTGATGATAATAATCAAACAATTTAATCACATTAATAATTTTAACGATATTTTTTAAAAAATATATCATTTCTAGATTGAAAGTGCTGGTATTTCCCGAAGAACTGGAACTAAGACAGGCAGTTTCCTCAGTTAAGGGTGACTAAGTTTTGTAATCTAGATTGATAATACTACATAGAAGAGCTGAACGAACATTTCAAATAATTACCGCTGAGATATGAGGGGATGAACCCCTGATTAAGGGTTGTGGTAGGGGAAGGGGTTGTAGGACTAGGTAGCTGGTTAATTAACCCCTCACCTGGAAATGGGATCAGCTGAGATCTGATTTACAACCCTCACTCCTTCTAATCACTCCCTCTATGCCTCATCCTAGGGCTTCAATCATTAAGACCACTTCACCATTACTGCATACTTTTTCTTTTATCGTAATTGCTCTTTGATTTATTTTTTATTCCTGTGAAATTGTTATATCTGTCTGTCCTTAAGAATAAATACTGATGCAAAAGTACTATGCATAAAAAATAGTATAACAGATGCCTAAGAACACACATTGATTAAATAAAATGCCAATACATGAATCCACTATAAAAATACCAACACTATTTAATCACATCTAAGTGAACTAAAAAACGAGGTATGAATAAGAACAAATGAATATTTTAGTATTTTAAAAATCAAACACTGACTTCAAATTTGATCCCCAATAACTGAAATTGCTTTGCATTTTACAAACTCCTGAGAGAGAAAAAAAAAAAAAAATGAAAACCCCTGGAGCTATTTCAGTGAGTGGATGTGCCACTAATTTCAAACTTGCAGAAAACCAGTTTTGAAGATAAATAAATTACTATCCACAAATCCATATTTTAAGCAATAAACTTGTAATTCATGGTTTTAATTAGTCAATATTTTGTTTTCAAACATAAACGTTTATATACGATTTTAAAGTCAATTATAACTAACTACCTGGCGTTGAGGAAAATTCTTTTTCTTTGGATCGCAAATTATTCAATTTGTTCTTCTACTTCCTCAAACGGCTCAACAGGCGCCGATGCTGTCCTTGGCCTGCTCAACTATCAAAAATAACCAACCATCTTCCTCGATCAGTCACTTCCATGACAGAGATCCCCAGCCACCGGAGATCCTGGCCTATGCCATCCCTCCATCGATCCTTTGGTCTACCACGTGGACGCTGGCCATCTGGGACTTTTTTGTATACTCTACTGGCCAATCCAAGCCATATTAGCCTCTATATCCTGATGTAAGAGGAGATGCTCATGTCTTTGTAGAGCTGGAACAGTTCGCTATATTTCCTTCGCCGCCACTGACCATCCTCACGCACAGCCCCAGAATTCTTCCAAGAATTACTCTTTCAAACCTATCAGGTAGGTTAATAGTTTTCTTGTCGAGGGTCCATTTCTCTCCACCGTATGTGATTACCGGTCTTATTAAGGTCTTGTGCAGCATAAACTTGGTGGAATGGAAGCTTGCTTCTGATTATCCTTGAGATGGAGAAATAGGCTCTATTTCCAGCTGAAATTCTGTTTCTAATCTCTTCTTCCTCTTCCAGGTTATTCAATTTGTTAGCAATGCTATATTATTCTACGGCAGGCATTAACTTAAATACCAGTAACGATTTTTAAAACCATAAACATAGAATAAAGCTGAGTATACCAGGGAAACAACGGCAATTTATTAATCCAGATCCGCCAGGTATTAAATATAAATTAATGACACAGCAGTAATAAATGTATGTATTATATTATTATATAAAACTCATCTAAACAAATTTCTTTATATTAGTTGAAGTTTTTGACTTTTTACTTTATTGTATAATTTAATAATATTCAAATTAGTGTTAAACATTAAAACATTTAAGTGGACACACAGGTTGTTCCGTCATATATAACCCTCTTTAGACGGAGGTCGGCTTCTTCTTTCGGATTCAGAGAAATGAACCACACAATGTATTACTGCATTTGTAATTAAATGATTTTTACACTATTTGTTTAAAAGCTAATGCAGCAGGCACGAGAATTGATTCCTCAATTTTTTCTCTGAACCAATGTAATTCGAAAATTCTTGCTCATTTGTTATTATATGTGCTGTATTCTTGTGCTAACTTTTTGGGTCTTTTGCACGTGTTCCCCGTATTTCGTTTCGAGTTTGTTATCATATGTATAGGTTACGAGTAATCTTCCCAAACTTAAGAACATGTCAATAAGAGATCGTTTGATTGTTCCTATTTTTTGTTTCCCACGTAACGGCCTTAGAGACCACGCGAATATCATTCACTTCTTACTACTTCTCTCCTTCCTTCTCTCTTCCCACCGTTTCTTCATTCTTTCTGATTGCTCCTTCCTTCTTTCTTCGGTCCACGCTATTCCTTTTTTGCATCCTTCCTTCTCACAAGAACCTTGATTACATTTAGTTTTTTCCTGTATTCATCCCTATCAAAACAGGCCTGGTCTGTTATTCCCAGTTTCTCAGTTTCCTCTTTCATCTGTTTGACATTTCCCCCAGAACCTTTGTATACTCTGATTTTATAGAAGATTTCTCTATTTAATCTATCAGGGCCCATCCTCACCATATGCCCATAGAACTTTAATCTTCTTATTATTATGTAGGTTTCCAGATCATTCATATCCTTGTAAATTTCTTTATTGTTTGTTTATAGTCGCAATATTATTTGTATTTTATCTTTAAAAAAAAAAATTTTGATAAATTAATTAAAATCTATAAAAAATTCTTTATTGAAAAATGATAATAACAGTAAAATTGGGGCAATTAATTACATTTAAAATTATGTTATAGAGGTGAACATTGAAAAAAATCTTGATTGAATAAGACTATTTTAAAGGTATACATTTCTTTTAATAAGGATACTTCCCTATTTAAACCTTCTTAATGTTATAGTACCTATAAATAAATAAAATAGGAGGAGGTCAACAGCTCGAAGTCATAAAAAAAGATGGAACGAAAATACATGGTACATAGGTAGTAGGTTAGTCAAACTGACGTGGAACGAAAAATGGAATGGAACGAAAACTAGAACTGTTTCCAATAGTGAAACGGAATGTAAAATGTCATTCCTCTTTTAATAGGATTAGGTCTCTGTCCCGGGCCTTTTCAGGGATGATCCTGGGTCTGCCGGCCAGGACGGAAACGAGCTTGTTCACCTTCTAGCTGCCCCTCCACAAACTGCCGAAGCCTCCTTTCTAAGATAGAGGTGTATAATTTATAGACCATGGAAAGCAGACTGATGAGTCTATAATTATTACAATCCGTTGTATTATAGATTGGAAGGATTATGCTATATTCCCAGTCCTTGGGAATTTTCTTCCTATCTATATACTTCCTGAAATAGCTTTTGAAGGGCTTTAAGGAGTTCTTGTCCACTGTATTTCAAACATTCTGAGGGATACCATCGCTTCCCGGTGCCTTTCCTGTTTTTAGAGTCTTGATAGCGTCTTCTATCTCTTCTTCTTCTATTACCTCTAGGATTTCCAGAGTCGAGGGCTCACGTTCTTGGCAGTGACGATTTTCTGTATTTTCGGAGAATTGTTCCTGAAAATGTTGTTTCCGTCTGTTCAGGATATTTTCCTTGTCAGTAAGCATCGATATCTTTTAAGTTTCTGACGGGCTTGGTTTTGTTTCCTCTTCAACAAAATTTTTCTTAATTTTTGTCAAAAAGTTCTTGGATTCACGATGGTCAAGCTTCTTCCGAATAACTATCCGTTGAAGGTCTTCGGTCCACCAGTCAGTCCGCCTCCCCTTACCAAATGTTTTCCTAATCTCACATACTGCATTTGCAACCTCCAGAATACAAGACTTAGGTGTCCTCCAGATATTTTCTACGTCTCCATCGAAAGGTATTGTTCTTAATTTATCTTCTAGGTTCTCCGTGTAGCGGAACCTATTTTCTGGATCATCCAAGGCCCTAACATTCAGAGTCTTAAATGCCTTCGCTTTTCTTTTGTAATCTATGATTATCTTTGTATCGGCCACAAGCAGAAGGTGGTCACTGCCTATCTCAGCTCCTCTCACAATCTTGACATCAGCGAAATATTGTCTAATGTGCCGGTCATATATAAAATAGTCAATTATACTGTTTCGCTCCAAGGACGAAAAAGTAATTTTATGTATTCTCTTGTGCGGATAGAATGAATCCCCTTTGAGGAGATCATTATCGGCACAAAAGTTTATTAGCCGCTGCCCTTAGTTATTTTTCGCATTTTGCCCTCCATGCTTCTCTAGAATGCCATACCCTGATCTAACATCATTTACTGTTCTGTAAATACTCACATATATTAATAAAAATATTCTTTTGATGGGATTAACCAGTACCCCAGTGTACCATTTTTAGCATATTTTTTAAAGGATCCTCATCAGAGTAATTAAACTTCCGTAATTGATATAAGCTTCCTAGGAGCACTGGATGGCGGACCGAAGATTAGTAGCTGTGACCACCAAAAAGCTCAGAAAAAAATGAAAAAGACAGCAGGATGTAACCAAATCCCATGAGGCGACACACTTTACATAATCTAATGCCTAACAGCGGTTCCATAAAGAGGAGAGTTCGTAAAAGGAATTAGTTTTATTGGTATGTATCTTATGTGGCTAGGTAAGGAATGAAAATTCTCTGAAAAAATCTGCTCGCACTGGCTGCTCTTGTCCATCACATTACATAATCAAGGGTAGATACCATCGGGGATGTTTCGATTCTTTAAAGGTAGTTAAATATCATTCAATAGATAGTAAAATATTACTAATAATAGTGTCCTATCTTATTTCCCGTTGCTTTGAGTACGACTGATTGGTGTCTGAGGGACTGTCTGATGGTATCAAGATAACATTGAAAAGACTGATGATCTGTTTTATTTGATATATCTTCGTGAACCCTAGGCGCTAACAAGTAACTTGCCGATATTCGGAGCTTAGGTGGCTTTTTCGTAATTTCTGACGGCAATACTTTTAAGGTATTTTGCTATTTTAATAACTAAAAATAAAAAAACCTAACTATATTCTTAACCTTATAACTCTGGGTTCTTCTACCTACCTTATACACTAGGTCCCAACCTTTTAACCTGTACACCTCTTCACATAGGACCGATTCCTTTTAAAAATCCTATATCATTCGTGCTACCTCCCTCTGGGATTCCTTACCATATCTTTTTTCTTTACTTCCTTTAAACATCATTTATTGTATTTATCATTCCTTGTAAGTAATAAGGCCAGACAATTGTACTATAATGTACAATTTCTAAAACTATTATTATTCTTAGGTGACAGTCCTAGTCCAAGAATAAAGTTCATTTTTCAATTTAATCATATTATCACAGAGATTTTACTTTTCACCCTTTTAGAAAAAGACCGTTGGTCTTAAATTGTGGCATTTTCTGAATTCATAATTCATCTATCAATTTCTTGCATGGATCATTTTCTAGTGACAAAATTTTTCATGTATATTTATTTATGTTTTCAAATTATATGTAATTATTAGAACTTAAATAGTTTTAGATTGATTTTATTGATATTGGCGAATGACTATAGAATATATTAAATTAATTTATCATATTTAATAAGGAGGTTTCCTATTAATATTGCCAATATTAGTATGCTTAGGCAGAATTAGACGGGATTTAACGGAATTGCTTAATATTCACATCTAGCTATTAACTATTAGCTAACTGCCATCGGACTTAAAGCAACTAAGTTGTTCGAACAACTTAATGTAAACACTTTGACCCTCAAATAACTCAGCATATCAATCACGAATACAGTTTTTAATGATGTCCTGAATAGATTTAAGGTTACTTACTTTTTGATACTTTTGATTCAATGATAACTTTGAATAAGTTATGAAAGTTTTTTTTAATATCATCGGATTGGAAGAAGACTGTCATCAATACTTTTAAGGAGATACGTTCAAAATTTTGCATTCATTTTTATTGAAAATATCTCTTCATAGCAGTTATATATTTATAACCTATAACTATTAAATATTTTACTATCATAAAAAATATTAATAATGCATATACACAATTTTTCAAAATAACATGGAAAATATGGTCCATATTTAATATCCAGATATTAATTATAACTTCTTAGAACATAGAAAAAGTTTTGTTGTTTTTTTGTGTGTTTTTTTTTTAACAAAACTAATATTTTAAATATTATTTACACAAACAGTATTAAAATATATTATTTTCCTTTTTATAAAAAAAAAAAATATAAAATTTGAATATTAAATAAAGTTTAACTAAAAATAGTTACATATATAAAAGTTATATAAAAGATCTAGATATAACCAGAAACTAGTCAACTTATATAAGAGCCGGATACAGTACATTACATCCAGCTGGCAAGACTTCGATGGGCGGGCCACGTTGATCGAATGGACGATAACTCTCTCCCTAACTCGATCCCAAAATTCAAAACAAAAGGAATAGTTCCGAGCCGATCCAATTGGTAAGAGGAGGGTGTGGAGACCAAGACAGAGGTGGTCAGAAAATGTGAGCAGTAATGCCAAAACCATCAGGAACTGGTGGGCAGCTACTCGGAATAGAAAAGGATGGAGAGAGATTCTTGAGGCATTCATGATTCAGTGATGGATTGTTGTGCTTAGAATGATGATGATGTTTTATAAAAAGTATAACAAATCATTAAATAATTTAGTACGAAAAGTATTTTAATAAGTTCGATCTGTATTAAACTATGATTCATTGAATTAATTTTTTGATATAATGAATGATGAGATACATAATTTATCATGCGGAAAGTGTAATGAGAAAACATATATTAAGTACCTATTTCATTGTAAACAAAATTAATGTCATAAGAGGTTTGTAAATTGTCATAAAAGTCTCTGTATTACCTTGGAATAATTTTTTTTATTAGCATTGTAAATAATCCATTTATTTATTATATTTATTACGCTTGTATGCTGGCTTAAACGTGAAAATTATTAGATCATATAGTTCAATAAAATAATGCTATTTGTACAATATTTGTCAGGCTTATTAAGCTGTTCTAAATCAGTCATTACCCAGTAACCGGGCAGTTGAGTTCGGAATTTCACACCTCAAAGTACAATGAGTGAATAAACTAAGGGATTTGAGCTTTCTTCTTTGGAAATAAATCTCGAATCTTTCCACACGGACTACATAAGGTTGGTAAGTAGTATGATAAGCTACCCTTGCTTCCCTGGTTGAAGTACATGAGTACGTAAGCTACAAATTGGACAAACCTTCCACCGAAAATATTTAAAATAAACATAATTGTTATGTACTATTATTAAAAAAAAAATCAAGGTGACAATTTCGAAGCACAACTCCACCAAAATCATTAAACTTGCACAGTAACCACATATCAATTTTGTTTACTTCAGTTCGAGTTTCAAATTCATATGTGGCTATTTTATGAGGGTAATTAATAGGGTTTTGAAATATATGAATTTGCATATTTCTCCTAGCCAACTAAAACATAAAATGTATATGTTTTGAGGCATTTGGAACCAATTCGAATTATTTTTATTTTTGCATATTTTGCCATAAATTATCAATTTTACATAAGTTGAACTGTGATTGCATATGTATCTGCATAACAGCATTTGTATTTTGATTTTTTTTTTAAATTTCTGAGCAGACAAAACAATAAAATATAAATAAAATCAGGAAAACAGCTATGGAAACTACTCCTATTCTTCTTCTTCTTCTTCTTCTTTTTTTTTTCCACCAAATGAATAATTTCGTGTTTGTCTAGATGCCGATTCTTCCCTTTGCGCGAACTTTCGAGCGCCTTTGTTTCTCTTGGAATTGTTTAATCGGATTAGTTTATCGCTCCGCTCACGTTCCTGGAATATTACTTCACATTTCTTATTTATCTTCTTATTTACCACCATTCATTTCACCAGTCTCTAAGGCAGTGTCCAATAAAACGAAATCATTCATCAACTGTTTATTTGTGTACGCCTAAAATCACTCTATGATGCCGAAAGATCTATCGATTGAAAGATCAGCTGGTGGTGATTGGCGTTTAGATTTTAGGGCATCAAACTCAAAAAACTGTAGTTGGTAATAGAATAACTTTTTAATACCAAACGTCACTCTGTAAAATGGGACACTCTTCCTTAAAACAAATACAATATAACTTACTAAAAACGGTTTTTTGACTGTCTTCTCTAATTAGGTTATACATATGGTTTGGTGTCAAAAGCGACCCTTTTGAGAGTTATACGTATAACAGTTTTCTTCAAATGATAGTCACACATTTTACTGATTTTAAATGCAATAACCTGGAATGTACACATTTTTGAATTGTGAGGGTCTTCTTTCAAACCGACAATATGTGTCTGAGGATGGTGCTAATCCCGAATCGAATTGGAAAATAAATAACAAAGTATTGTTGTTATGATTGAATCATTTTTACTTAAGTCTATTCCTGAAATATTTGGATTTTGCTGGCTACTGATAGTTCACAGCATTTTATGCATGGGGGAGATGAGGACCCCACAGCAACTCTTCTGTCTTATTCAGGTTCGTCCATATCCAAGAATAAAAAAGTAATTGTTAAAAATATTTTAAGTAAATATAGGTATATGGTTTGATTCCTAATGAAATAAGATGACTTCTTTTTTGTGCCCAAGACTTCCATTGAAGTCCTATAATTGCCTGGGTGACAAAAGTCAAGATTCATTTCGTGGGTCCGCCAAGAAATAAATTTTAAACCGCCTTGGAGGGATTCAAAATGACGAACTTCTGGTTACGAGCGCGCTGAGACCCTTATCCCAACTTAATCGTCCATCGAGTCCCATAAGATGACTTTGTGATTATACTTAATGTCTGTAAGAGAAATCATTGATGTTTTAAAATTTTATTTTATTTTTTTGGTTTATTTTGTGATCTATCATCTTTTGTGTGCACGTATATTGGATTGGGGAAAAAGTTTTATTTTATTTTTTAATTTTTTTTTCTTACCCCAAAACGTAGCTTAAAAATTACATTCTGATAATCCTTATTCGATTAAGTCACAGTAAAGCGCACTAAAATAATCACTGTCCATGTACATCATACTCAAGAATTATTTAGAATATGGCGTTTCAAGAAGTTTTTTATTTTTAATTTTTTTCATATGTTCTTTATATACTTCCTAAAAGAGTAAAATATTTTCGGGCTCATCGGAAATTTTGCGATATTTATAGTGAGCTCCAGTTTCAGAACTGTTTTCCTCGTTTACCTTCCGAGATTTCTGTTAATTACAATCTTTGCCCTTGCTGGCCAGTTGTCTAAACAGTAATTGAAACTCTTAGAAATATCAAGGTGGACGAATAAAATTCATCTACCGACATCTCTACGGAACTTAACACGTACTGATTTTCCAATGCCGAATCGAAGCGAAACCGAGCCAATTCCGAAAAAAATTATCAGGAGAGATAAAAAATGAATCTCATACAACAATAAATTGCGGGCATGATCGTAGTTGAAGCCTGGAGTAACGCTGTGTTAGGCGATCCTGACAAATTAGTGGGATAGAAATGGAATAGTTCCTTGTAAGCTGCTTGAACTGTTGAATAATTCGACATTTTACTGTCTATATGTCTGTCACGAAAATCGAGAATCGATCAATATACAAAGTTACTTGTATTAGGATACTATCCCATCTTCAGAATGCAATTTACATTATTTTTGTGTATAAAAACTGTTTACATTTAACTTTAACGATACACTCATTAAAAAAATTCAATTCACCTATTTATCTTCATAGTGTTAATACACCAGGATATAACTTAAAACTGATTTATTTTAACCTACTCTGCTATTTCATTATTGTTTGTATCCTATTACCAAGTTGAACAATCTATATTTTTAATTTATCATCGTAAATAGATCCTACTTTTCCAGTGTCTGTTTTACAATTAACAGCGTTTTTTATTGTTTTATTAGAATGTATTCCTTTTTTAATCTTTCTGTTATATGTTTTTTCGTTCGGTATGATTACTTTTTCAAACACGAAATGATGCAATAACATTTGTGTATGGTAAAAAAGTGCGGTTTTATTTTTATCTGTTTGATTGCAAAAAGGTTGGTATGCAATCATATTTATGTTGATATAGTTTATTTATGTAAATTCTGTTTATTTTCACCTATATAATGTTTTGTTACGATTCAAACAGTTAATTTTATATTCCACATCTTTTTTATCCATATGATCTATTTTACTATTGCTATGAGTTATTGTGTTTTTATTTTATTTGTGTTATATAATTTTTATAGAATGTGTTATTTAATCAAATCTATACTTATTTGAAAATTTTAATTTTTTATTTATTCTTTTTAATTAATAGGGAATATATTTAACTTTTTCATAATTTTTAATATGCTTTATATTTATTATAGAAACGTGTATATAAAAATAAAATACATCTTTACTAAGAAATTAGAAAGATTTTTTTTTTGTTTTTTCTGGGAAACTTTTTCTTAATTTTAAGTCCCTTGTGAATTGAAACATTAAAAAACATAAGAGAGCTTCATAAGCCTTATGTCTTATAGCTTTTTATGTGAAATAAAATTTAAAGATATTATCTTAAAAATGTCTTAAATTGAAATCATTTGAATGAGCTGAATAGGTAATTGTGTTTTAATTATTTATGTATATTTTAAAAAATCCATTTTAGATTTCTGCGTATTCTCTTAGTATTCATTTAAATGCAGATGTTTTTCGACGTGAATACGTCTTTAAATTTGTTACCATATGGGGGCAATCCAAAGAACCTAATGATAACAAAATCGGGGGATACGGTTTGGCGTTCCATATTCGAATATATCCTCTACATCCAAAATTAAATTATACCACTGGATAGCTAAACTATCAAAGAATTTATTGCAATTAGCGAGAACAGTGACGCATCACGCGCGGTGGAGGGGCAACCGCCGCAATTTTGAGGATATTTTGCTGCGTATTGAGATTTACAATTAGTATAAGTCGACCTATACGCGTCTAAAAGCCAGAACCTAATACTGAGATCTTATACGGTTGGAAAGGGCTTCTCAAAAACAATCGAATGGTAATAATAAAACTCCATATGACCGAGTCAAGCAGTGCCGGGAACGTAAAAGTTTCAGATCAGCATTGTTTTATTTCTACTTTTACCGTCAATAATGCACAAAGCTTGGTCGCGCACTCAGAAGAAATCTCTACCGATATAAGCATCAACCGTTCCGATTATTTGGCAATCAGTGAAACTTAAATGGAAAATTCTATACCAGTGAATGTGCCTAGCTTTGATCTGAGACTATATTGAAATACCGCTCAGAACAGACAAATTGCAACTACATAATCGGTAACGGTATCATCATCATCAAGTCTCAAAGCCGTTGGAGTCACCATATATCGCAGCATCAATAGCTTCGCTGATTGTAATAGAGTTATCATTAACGTTTCGGAAATTTATTGGGAAATGAAAGATGCAAAACCTGGTGAGGTCTGTCTAGTAAACGTAAAGGCCAATGGCATCTTCAAATTCGTACTCGGGTGTGTGCATATCCACCCGGGCAAAGCGTTAGCAGAAATTAAACTCTTTATGTTACGATCGTTGATAAAATATTCCAAAAACATCACTGAAATTATACCCGATTACGAGCCTGATCTTACTGCATCAGTTATGATAGTTGAAGACTTTAATGTTGATGTCTCACAAAACCGCTCATTGCCCGACTTCATGCTCAGTGAGTTCAATTTGTCTTATATTGAAACTTCTCCAACAACTTTAGGTAATACATATATTGAGTATTACTAGAAATATCGTTGTATCTTGTATGCCATTTGTGTCGTACTTTTCTTATCACAAACCTATAATTAATAAAGCTATATTTTAAAACAATAATTATTTTTTTTCTTGCTTTGATCCTATTTACATAAATAAAAATATTTTATTTAAAAAATATAACCCGTTACATAAACGTATCCACGCACTACACACGGCCGTGTCCATGACACCCCTTTTTTCTTCTTGATTTTGGTAGTGCACCTTTTTAACATATGTTTTATTTCTTAGGAAATTCCCATCAAAGTTTTAAAGCAAAATTAGAAACTAGCTGTTTTTCATGTTTGGACCACAAAGATAAATTCTGGATGCTGCTATGTTGAAGTGTAAATACTTTTTTTTTAAATAAAATTTTACCTCTTTTTTAATGATCCAAATTAAATTATATTTATTAACATAAAAAAATAATTAAAAGTAAAGTTGTGTATGCTGGTGAAAAATCAATAAAGAACACATATTGATAATAAAAAAACAAAACGTTTATGTAGCAAAACGGCAAATGAAATTATGGGATTGATATTTATAAGTAAATTTTATAAATATTTATAAAATTGACAATTTAACAACGAGATATTTGAATGTGGGATGTGAACTTGATTGAAGAGGGAAGGGTTGAGTTTCATTGGAATTAGAATTGGATTAAAAGAATTCTGTTGAAAACGGTGGTCCAGTGAGAAATTGCAAAAAACTGTATACCGGAAACGTATATGGAGGGAAACGATAATAAATTTGAAGTGAAAGACTTTGAATTAACAAAACAGAAATTGACTATGAATAGACAAGGATATGTGGTCGTTTCATGGTATCTCGAAGATAAAATGTATGAAGCTAATAAATGACCGTTAGTGTCTGGCCCTGAGATCCCTAGGAACTGAGAGTATATTAGCCGAAAATAAAAATAAAAAAATGAGAGAGGTTACTAGTAGCCAGATGGTCTCGAAAGAGAAGATGTGCGGTCCTTTTGGTTTGTGATTGAGTGACGGAAATCTTCTAATAAATGCTTTGTTCAGGAAAGAGTTCAGTCAAAAACAATTCCAAGATTCGTGTCTGAAGAGCAGAATTGAATTTGGATTATTGATTGATGGATGAGGGTGGGAATTGAAAGCTTGGTTTTCAGAATGGTACTAGCTTGCTCTTGACTAGAATGCTAAATATTTGACCTTTACTGCGTTTCACTTCAGCAATAGTAAATAACGGGTGGAATATTAAACACTGTAATACTGTAATAATAAAAGAGATATAATGAAATTTTATATATCAATATATCTTTGAACGATATATATATATATATATATATATATATATATATATATATATATATATATATATATATATATATATATATATATATATATATATACACATTTCCAAAAAAAAATCTAAAGATAAAAAGGGCGGAAGATAAGGTTAAATGAAATTTTAAAATAAATATTCAAGTAAATTTTATTTTTTGATAAAATAGGTGTTTATTTGAAAAGTATGTATTGCAGATGCGTCTATGTAGCAGTCCTATTTTATTTCAATCATAATAATGTTATGATTATGATGCCATTTTTATGATGCCATAAAAACAGATGGCTGCCAAAAAAATTAGAAAAATATTAAATGTAATAAAATAAAAATTGTAAAAGTCAACATGACCAAAATAGAATTGATAATCTTACCTTTAAGATTAATCTTACCTTGACTTTATTAAATTAATGAAATGAAATGAAGTATGTTTTCTAGACCTGAAGACCAATATAAATGGGAACACTGTGTTTCGGAAGAATATATTGCAGCACTCAAACATTCGGACGATTGACAGTTTTTACTACTATAACATTTTTCAAATTTTAATATTGGAGTGAATTCAGCAACAAAAATCTAGAGAGTTGCTATTTTGAATTATTTTTCTTTCAGTTACGTTTTGAAATTTTGATAACTTTCATGAAAAAAAGGAAAAGATATAATCAAAACTGTGTCCCTAGTCAAAAGCATTATTCCGATAGATCTTGCTTCTTAAAATATCTTTGGAAATAGTTATCTGACTTTGAAGGTTCACATCCCATTCAACATTAATCCCCTGGAGTTTTTAAGTTAATTTCAAAAAATACAATTCGCGCGAGCGATGCCAAAGGATAACATTTAGAAAATTCAATTTTTTCCACCTCTATCGCTCTTCTTCGCGACATAGCTTCTAAAAAGCATGAGCTACAATTTCTATATTTGTTTTAAAGAAGATAAACCAGGTCTCATTTCGGTATTTAGCGAGTAGTTCCAGGACGCAAAAGATTTCAGTCTTCATATTAATACATTTGGGAAAGTAAAAGCGCTAGATCTATATTATGCTCAAACGAAATGTAGCAGGATTCTTTCTGCTTAAAATGGCATGCCTATGATAGTCGTAGATTGCCCCGTCAACGATTTATATGGAAAAGAGTGGACGAATACGTCAAAAGTCGTCATCTGAGAGTGTCCTCATAGAGTAACATGAAATCCGTTACAGTTTATAAAATCTTTTATTCAAACCATAAAAAAATTCAAACATTATTTTTAGCTACATAATTTTTACTATTTTACAAAAAACTGAGCTATTTAAAACAAAAAACTAGTAAAACAAAAAAAAAATGTCAAGATCTCACTTAATGTATCCAGCTAAGTATCCCCGCAGCCCAAAGTGCTAATTAAAAAAATGTCATGGCCTTCGTTTCTCCTCAACTGCTTCTGAGCGAACCTCGTTCTCCCAAACTACTTAGCCATTTTTTTTTTTTAAACCTAAGAGTAAACAGTGGTTTCTTCAGGGACATTTAGACCACGATAATTAAATATTTATTTTGGGAAATAAGTTATGTTGTGAAAAATTAGAGCTACTTGTATCAATAAAATGTATTATAATTAATAAATATATATTTTTTTAAATATACATTTTTAACCCTTTAACAGGCAGAGCACATTATATATAAAAAAATAAAAATAAAAATAAAATCACTTATATCATAAGGTGTTTTATAAAAGCAATTTAATCTCCCAACTTATATTGGTTGGACAGTGGCAATAGCCATGAAACGTTGCCCATTTTTAGAAAATCATTGTTAATATAATAAGGTTTTTGTTTAAATAATGTTTGGAGATTAAATTTATTAAATTTATAAGCTGTTATAAATCACCTTATGACATAAGTGATTTTAATTTTTTTTTATATATATAATGTGTTCTGCCTGTTAAAGGGTTAAAAATGTATAAGTGATGCCTCTGAAAAGTGATAATAGAAAATCATGAAATGTTCAATTGAATTTGATGACATTTCCGTAAAGTTATTTTTTAGATCCGAGTGGAAAAAAAACAAAAAAAAAACGAATAAATATCTGCATTTGTTATATATCATGGAATTATTCATTTATAATATTTTCATTTATTTATTTATAATAAAGTTACTGGACTGATAAAATGTAAATGTTATGTTTTGAATATTCAAAATGTTTTTTAAGTTTGATGATTTAATATTTTTAATGAAGGTAAAATATTTATTTTCATCTGAAAAATATGCATTTATTTAACATTCAATTTTTTCATTTCATATTTTATTTGCACTCATCAAACAGTATCTCACGGTTTTACGTGATGGGTATCCGATTGAAGCTAGTTCTCCTAGATTTTATTGAATTAAAAAATATCTAAAATATAAAGTGTGTTTATATATATATATATATATATATATATATATATATATATATATATATATATATATATATATATATGTATGTATACATATTTCTTCATATATTAAAACTACTATCTTTTATATGTAATATTGCTTAAAATACATCACAATTAAAAATAATAAAATAAAATTAATTAATTTACTTCACACATAGTCACAGAGTACCCGGTTCAGAATAACTTGGGTTAAATTCCCATTTCAGTCATTTGTATATATATATATATATATATATATATATATATATATATATATATATATATATATAGTATATATATATATATATATATTTATGGTGAGGAGGGAAGTAATATACAACTTAATCTTGTACCTAATCCTATTTAGGGATATAAACATTGATAAATGTATATATAGAGGATTATTACAGCAATAAAGGCAGTCTTTACCCAGCACTTGTGAGTATTATTTCGCTCCTTATTTTCCTTTTTTTTTTTTTTTGTGTTTTTCGTCTGAAGGAACTTAACTGGTGCCGAAACCCGGGATCGTTGGAAAATATTTCTGGGTAAGCATTTTTTTTTGTATCCCGCTAAAAACTTTTTTCGTATCTTTCATTTTCATTGGTAATTACGGAAGATAGTGAAGGGCCGCGAATAATATTCTGAAACCCTCTGCATTTGAAGTTCAGTCTGAAGTTGAGTTAGCACCTCTACCACCAGAAACGCTGGCAGCAGCTCACGCTAACATGGCGGCAGCACAGGCGAACGCCCTGGAATTGCTTAAAATCAAGACGGCGACTTTGCAGGATTTGAGGAAGGCAATTTCGGATATTGAGAAATACGACGGGGAAATAGGAGAATTAAATCACTTCCTTAAGGGGGGTGATAGAGTAATGGCTCGGATCGAGGCAAAAGCAGCGGAAAACCTGTTGGATCCTCTGGACGCGTGTGCTTTGAAAGCGGCCTTAGTGTGTCGAGTCAAACGCTGCACAATGAATGTGATCCAGGCGGATGAAGACACTCCCTGGCTAGTAATCAAAGACAGACTTAAAAAGGCGTTCGGAGGTGGGTGATGGACACCGGAAGAGGATATCTTCCGTATGTTCAGAGAAATGAGGAGGCCGCAACAGTCAATTGGACAGTACGCGGATAAATTGTTGGGGCACTTCAACAGGATAACTGACAAGATGAGGGAAACCACGGAAGCGGCGGAAGTGGAGGCGAGGATGGCGTTCCTATCAACGATCCTCAAGGTCCAATTAGCGAAGGAGACTGGCAAGAGAGAAGGACTCCCCAGAGACAAGAACTTCCTTGACTGCGCCAGGGAAATGGTGGACTCCAGCGCTAGGGAGGAAGAGGTGAGGAAGGAAGAGAGACCTGAAGGAGGATGGAGTAGGGTGACCTATCGTCGCCTGGAGGGCAACAGGAACAGGCAATCTCAAGAGGACCTGTGGAGAGGACGAGACAGGGAGTTCAGAGGACGAGAGCGGCTAGCAACTAGGGAGAAAAGACAGGAACCCGAAAGGAGAAATTGGAAAAAAGAGGAAAGGAAGTGTCACGGGTGCGGAAAGGTAGGGCATCTGGTAGCACAATGCCCCCGCACTAGGTGCTTTGAGTGCGGTACGGAAGGGCACATCGCCAGGCAGTGCCCGTATATGAGCAGGAGGAACCAGGGCGAGCCGATGGAGGTTAACGCCCAAAGAGTGTGGAGGCGGAGCAGACACCTGTCAGAGACGGAAGGAGCGTGTGAAACGTCCGAGACTGAAGAAGAGGGAAGCGAACTGGGAGATGGACGACTGGTGACAGGCAAGAAGGGTCGGAGGGGCGCAGAGCGACGAGCGGTGATCGAGAGGAGGGACCAGGATGAAGAATGAGGAGGTTGCAACGGGAGGGGCGACCACATAGTCATCAATAGTGTCGGGAGTGGATGTGGTGGGTTGCCCATAATAAGAGTGGGGAGCGGGGTGAGATGCCTGGTAGATACAGGCAGTTCAAACACAATAATGTGTTGGGAAACAATAAGAGCATGGTGTAAAGGAGAGAGAGCACCGCGAGTACAAACTTGTGGGTGTAAATTGGTCACTCTAAGCGGTCCGTGTGGAGTAGAGGGGGAAGCGGATATATCGTTGGATAGATGGGGATTTGGGAGAGGACGTTTAAGAGTACACGTAGTGGAGAACATGCCGCGTGAATACGGTGGGATAATAGGGTGTGACCTGTTAACAAAGATCGGGGCGGAAATAAAAAGTAATGGAAAGAGATGGTCGATCGTGATGGGAGGTAGGGAGTATCGGTGTGACAGGGTGAAGAAGTCGGATCTGGCGATGGTGGGAGTCGTAACCCGGAAGGTAGATTGGCGACTAACGTTGAAGGGAGAATTTTCGGATGTATTTTACAAAGAAGGGGATGCGTTGAGTGCAACTGGGGAAACGGTACATGAAATCCCGTTAAAACAGGAACGCGTTACCTACGTGAAGGAACGGAGATACCCCCAGGCGTTACGTCGGCACATTCGGGAGGAAATCGACAATCTGAAAAGTCAGGGGATTATTGTCAACAGTACGTCGCCTTACAATTGTCCGTTGTGGGCAGTCAAAAAGAAAAGTGAGGAAGGAGTGGAGAAATATCGGGTGGTCGTGGATTTTCGAAAACTTAATGAAAATACGGTAGATTAAAAGTATCCCATTCCAAGGTTTGAGGACATACTGGACAGAATAGGGGGATCAACCGTATTTAGCACGCTGGATTTAAAGGCGGGGTGCCACCAAATAAGGATGCACCCCAAAGATCAGTACAAGACAGCGTTTACTTTCGAGAGGGGCCATTACGAATTTACGAGGATGCCGTTTGGTTTGAAAAATGCACCCATAACTTTTCAGAGACTCATGGACGAATTTTTACGAGGACTGGACGAAGGGACATGTCAAGTGTATATGGATGACTTACTGATTTTTAGCAAGGACGAGACAAGACATGTAGAGGACTTAAGACGGGTTTTTGAAAGACTGAGACAGTTTGGGTTGAAATTATCCGAGGAAAAGTCGATATTAGGACAGAATCAAATCAATTTTCTGGGGCATACAATTTCGGGAGAGGAAGTGAGGCCTGATGTGAAAAAGGTAGAGGCAATAAGGAAGATGGTCATCCCAACGGACATAAAAGGAATTCGTAGGCTTTTAGGGACGCTGAATTACTACCGAAGGTTTGTCCCGGAGATGGCAAAACACCTCGTACCCCTAAACAATCTACTTAAAAAGGGCCGAAAAATCGTTATTACTCCCGAGATCGAGAATAACATCCGGAAGTGCATGCAGAGACTTCAGGAAGAACCGATTTTGAAATTTCCCGATTTCACGAAGACTTTCACCGTTACCACTGATGCTAGCGAGTATGCATTGGGGGCAGTTTTATCTCAGGAAGGCGATAAAGGGGAGCAGCCTGTAGCGTAAGCGAGTAGGCGTCTAACGGAGACGGAGGCGCGTTACAGCGCGTTGGAAAGGGAGTTGTTGGGAGCAGTGTGGGCGGTCGAACACTTTAGACCGTACGTGTTTGGTCGGAAATTCAAAGTATTCACGGACCATCGTCCACTAATGTGGGTAGGGAGATTAAAAGAGTCGTCGGCAAGGATCACCAGGTGGAAAGAACTGTTAAGTCAGTATAACATGGAGGTGGTATATAAGCCGGGGAGGGAGAACATCGTAGCGGATTGGCTATCGCGGGCGATACAGGTTAACGCGATAGGAAATGAAGAAGGGGAATATTCGGGGGGAATCCAGAGGTTCGTAAGTGAGTGGACGCCGGAAGGGAAGGGGGAGCGAGAATCGGAAGAGATGGAACAAGAGCCGGGAGAGAGGGAAGATGGACCGGAGGTATCAAGGGAGGAGAGTTCAGTGGGCGAACGGACCGTGGAAATGGAGGAGAGGGAGGACATTATAAATGACAACGGAGACAGATCATTTGGAAAACCAGGACGACAGGACTGACTAAGGTAGAGTACTCGACATATGGGAGACATCGCATCACCACCATATGGTCACAACCCGGGATAAGGGAAGAAGTGGTTGAAAAAGTATTAAAGGGGGAGACACGACCAGGGAAAACTTTTTACTTATTCGTGGGAAATGCGGTTCTATGAGAAAAGATAAAGCACTTGTGGAGGACGGAGAGAATTGGATTGGACCGAACTTTTATCCGGTGTAAACTCATGGTGGAAACAGTAACGGAAACAGATATGCAAAAGGAAATAATGATAGCTTACCATCAGGGTAAAACTAACCACCGCGGGGTGCAAGAAACATTACAAGCACTTAAACGGAAATACTTCTGGGTGAAAATGCGCAAGTCAATTGAGGAGGTGGTTGGGGCGTGCGAAATTTGCAACGCAGCTAAGTACGACCGGCACCCCCCAACTGGGAGGCAAGAGAAAACGGTAACACCCATAGGGCCGTTGAGTGATTTGGAAGTGGACACTTTCACCTGGAAGGGCTATAAATGGGTCACAGTGATAGACGTCTTCAGTAAGTTGGCGATGGCGTACCCAGTGCAGGAAAGGTCGGCTGAGGCAGTGATCGCGACATTGAGGGCATGGTTCCAAGTGTATGGGGGGCCGGATAGAATAGTTTCGGATGGTGGGCGCGAGTTCGATAACGCCAGTCTACGAAGGGAGATGCAGGAGGTGGGCGTGACCTGGCATATTAATACTCCAGGACATCTTAAATGTCGGGGAGGGATCGAAAGGTTACATAGCACCCTGGGAGATCATCTCCGAGTTTATCATATCGATAAGGGTTTGAATGCGGGGATGGCAATGCCAAAGGCGATATCTGCGTACAACCATTCGATCCACATGTCGACGGGATTCTCTCCAGTTGAAGTCGTTTTCGGGCTTCGGGAAAGGCGAAGGGACGGTAGGGTCACGGCGGTGGATGATGAATTAGCAGAACGGTTAGAGGTGAATAAAGTGGCTCTTATCGATAGGTGGGGAAGGGTACGGCGTAAGATAATGGCGGAGAAAAGTAGAAGGGTAGCGTGGGAAAATCTAAGGGTTCGAGATGGGATGGAGAATATCAAGATCGGGACTGTTGTATATCGGAAGGTGGGGTCAAATAGAAGTAAGGAAGTAGCACGGTATGAGGGACCCTTCAAAGTAGTAACAATCCGAGAACATAACGTCGTCACGATTCAACATATTCACGACCCCCGGAGGCGTAGAACTGTTCACATAGAACAATTAAAAATCCCACTGAAGGAGCTATAATTTTCTCGGTTTCGCGGTCTTCGCTATTTTCGTTTCATTCATTACTCGTTTCGCTAGTTTTATCGGTTTCGTATTTCTCATTTTGCGTATATTAAATACCGTAGGGGTTTTATTTTTTTTTTTTTTTTATATAATTAAATTTCTGGGAATAATGTGGTAGACAGGTACTCTCTCTTCTGTGTTGTAGAGTGACGTCTCGGGAAAGTAGACGTAACTTTGTGTACATAATGGAAAATTGTAATTGTTTTATTATTTTATTTTATTTATTGTTGGTTGTTTTTCTTTTGTATCATGCTTGATGTAATTAGTAATGTAAGTTCATATTGGATTTCAGTGAGAGGATTACCAAAAGTGTTATTTTTGAAAGTTATGTGAAGTTAAAGGAATTTATTTTATTTTCATATCAGTATACTTATGTATTTGTTATTGTTTGTTTACCTATTGCTTTTCTTTGTTTACACCCTATGAGTTTACGAGGAGTGTTCGTAAACTGGTGGGGGGGAGTTATGGTGAGGAGGGAAGTAATATACAACTTAATCTTGTACCTAATCCTATTTAGGGATATAAACACTGATAAATGTATATATAGAGGATTATTACAGCAATAAAGGCAGTCTTTACCCAGCACTTGTGAGTATTATTTCGCTCCTTATTTTCCTTTTTTTTTTTGTGTTTTTCGTCTGAAGGAACTTAACTTATATATATATATATATATATATATATATATATATATATATATATATATATATATATACATTGAAGTAGGTCTAAATAATATAATCAGCATATATTAATTAATCTTATATAGTTATGTGTTGCAGTTATTTTTGTATTTTATGTTACATTTCCCACTTTATAACTGTTTTACTTTACAAATGGTTTTGATACTTTTGAATTATTAAAAAAAAGGAAAAAAAAACATAATGATCTATTTAACTAAATTCAACCCTACATTTTTATTACTAACTACTTTTTTCCACCCGGCAAAAATATTTGATGTTTAAATTACAGAAGATTACACAGAGACAGCCAAGATTTTTTTTTTTTTTTTTTTTTTTTTTTTTTTAATAGAGTCGAAAAGTAAAGGTTTGAGCAAAATGTATTTTTTTTTTTTTCCGCTTTAGAAAAATCTTAATCAGAGACTTGTGTAAACGTCTCTCCACTAAGGGGGCGAGATCTCGGGGGGGGGGGGGGGGGGGGGGGAGGGCGTACCAGATGGCTCCTTTTTATTGTCCACTCGAGCGGTAATGGGCTCGCTGAAGAACTTCTTGGCGGTCATTTATCTCTTCTGTCTCTTCATGTTTGGCCTCGGAAGATCGATTCGTTCATTACATCAGACAAAAGGAATCGATTCCTTGAAAATATCTTGTTGTGCCAAACACAAGGTTGTATAAGAAATATATTACAACTGCTCTAATAACTACCAATTTTAAATATAATTTAAGCTTTAAATCTATTAACACTAAACCTACCATGACAGGTCAAATGATTCTTTTTGGACCGTTTAGCAGAAGTTCTTGGAAATAATATTAATTAATTTGCTTTTTGACTTAACTACTTTTCTTTAAACATATATTTAAAATGTTTTTCAACACCTTTCTTATTTATTTTTTTTTTTTTTATTGAGAAATATATGTAATGTAGCTTGTCTACCGGAACGGGTCATTTGACTCTTATAATAATAATATTCATTACCCATAAATGCATAAATACGGCTCATCACTGGATATTATTCTTTATTGATACTGAACTTCGCCACAAACATACAGGGTGAGTATCTCTTAGTGTAAAAAAAATTTTTGGGTGAAACTAGATTAAAAATGTAGCAAACTGCCTCAAACCTCACCTTTCTTTTCCAATCCGTTACAGATATACAATAAATCAAAAACTTTTTTGAGGAAACCACGTTTTTTTCCCATAAAAAGTGTAATTTCCCCATTTTGTTTAAATTTTTTTCAAATTTTGGCCACATTTTCGGATTTAGCATTAAATTTTCTATAATAGCTGAGTACTTGTAACCTTGAATTTTACAAACTTAGTATCTAAAGAACAGCTTGATCTTCACATTATTTGGGGAAGTAACAATGTCTTATTTACTTCAACGTATTAGGTTTAAACCTAATAAACTCTTCATAGGAATAAAAAGCAAAGAAAAAAATTATTGTTTAATAGAAAATAAAGGAAAACTGTCAATAAAGCGACACCAGATCAGAGGATCTTATGTTAATACATTTATTTATTTATTACTATAATTTAAGATTTATTTTATTAGATTTTCAATGAAATGTTTTAAATCCAGTGATAATGAACATAGACCTCAATTTTGCCGTTAGCTTCTAAATGCAGATTCTGTTGAAGAATGCTACTTTTTGAGGTGAATTTTATCATAGTTTGCCCAACAGATTGAATGATGAAATTACCAAGATTTTTTACAAATTATCCTACCTCCACTTCATCACGATATTCCACCTGAAGTTCGGCAAAATATGATTTTCCATCACAATGGTGCTCCCCCACATACAAATATAAACCAACGATATACATGGATAGGTAGAAATGCCACAGACTCTGCCTATAAAAATCACCTCAAAAAATAGTATTCTTCAACAGAATCTGCATTTAGAAGCTAACGGCAAAATTGAGGTCTATGTTCATTATCACTGGATTTAAAACATTTCATTGAAAATCTAATAAAATAAATCTTAAATTATAGTAATAAATAAATAAATGTATTAACATAAGACCCGCTGGTCTGGTGTCGCTTTATTGGCAGTTTTCCATTATTTTCTATTAAACAATAATTTTTTTCTTTACTTTTAAGTGTTTATTATGTTTAAAATGCTCATTTCCATTAAGGGGTTGTCATAATTTTTATTTACACAAGTAACTGATTTGTATGCCAAATGAGAACACCATGTTTTTTCGTTTTCAAAAGTAAATATCTCCATGAAATTGAAACAAAATCATTACGTTTAACATATCATTCGAAAGCTGATTAAATTTGCAATTTTTTGTTTGATTTGACGGTTTGTGGATAGTTTTTTCGAAAAACGGTGAGCGTTGAAGTAAATAAGACATTTTGACTTCCCCAAATAAGGTGAAGATCAAGCTGTTCTTTAGATACTAAGTTTGTAAAATTCAAGGTTACAGGTACTCAGCTATTATAGAAAATTTATGCTAAATCCAAAAATGTGGCCAAAATTTGAAAAATATTTAAACAAAATGGGGATATTACAGCTTTTATGGAAAAAAAACGTGGTTTCCTCAAAAAATTATTTGATTTATCGTATATCTGTAACGGATTGGAAAAGAAAGGTGAGGTTTGAGGCGTTTTGCTACATTTTTAATCCAGTTTCACCCAATTTTTTTTTTTTTTTTTTTTTTTTTTTTTTTTACACTAAGTGATACTCACCCTGTATATATCAATGTGAGTTCTTATTAAGTCTCATATATATTATATTATGATTAAGTATTGAAAGTTATAGTTCTTATCTCATTTATATGGCATTCGTTTTTATTTTTTAATTGATAAATCTCACCCAAGTTTTCTGCAACCATTAGTAGAAATAGCTTTAGTGAAACTATGTGGATTATTAAATTCAATAAAAAATCTAATGGATCTAATTTCTGGTTAGTATTACTAATTTATCCAAAATAACTAAAATTGTCTCAACTTTGGAGAGCATGTATGTATCTCCGAGCAGCTTTTTTCTAGGAAGGTTATATTTCGATTTACAATATGCCAAACAAGCCAGGGAATTCTGGTATTAAATTCTGGAGACGTCTGATGACAACTACAAATATTTTATAAATCAATTTCCATACTTGGAAAACATGATAACAGGGTTTTTCACTCCAAGAATACGTAGGTATGCAATTAAATTTGTTCAACAAACAAATACCAAATAAACTTTTGATACTTCAATTCGAATTCATATGCAGGAAAAAATATTAAATAAGATACCATAAAGAAAAACAAAACTACAAACATCTGTTTGAACGAAAAAGAAAATATGTATGTGGGAAAATATGCATCACAAAAGCCCATTTTTTGCTAAAAATGCGATGACAATAAATAACCATTAAATGTAATTCATGTTAAAATTTGTAATTTTTATGTTTCCTTCAATTTGATAAATAAACATGTTGAAATTTTTACTTACAATTAGAAAAGTGTTTTATTTATATCCTAAATTGAACGAACAAATATTTTTAACCTGGTAGGACTTACAGGGTTTCAAGAACATAACTGTCCGTTACCTCCTTAATATTTATTATTGTTACCCATAAATAACAATTTTTTTATTATTAATTAATAATCATATTTTTAATATAATATTACCGCTTCAAGGTCACACTAAAATGTAGTGTGACTCATTTATAACAAAAATTAGTATTAAGATTATTATTATTATTACTATTAATAATACTTATTATTATTATTTTTTTCATTACAGACCAGCTAAGGACCACGTTTAAGCCAATAAGTTAGCTCTATGCTTTCTCCAATACTCCTTAATATGTTCACGTTTCTCTCTCCTCTCTTCTGCCGTCCATTTTCTCCCCTGTTTTTTGGAGCTGTTTTGTCTTGGATGCCTTCCCACTCTTTAATTTTGTTTCTACAGTTTGTTCTGTCTTCAATCTCTTATTTATTTAAGCCAATTTCATCTACCTTAAATCTTCATGTACCTTCTGAAGCCACCTGGGTTTGCCTGTTATTCTGTTAAAATGTTGTACAATTTTTTTTGTTAATCTGCTTGGACTCGTATGTGCCCATAGAACATTAGTCTATTTTTCCTAATTTCATCTGTTATTTTTTAAACATTTTTGTATAATTCTGTGTTACTTCTTAATTTGGAAGGTTTTCCCATTGTTCTGTTCCCTAATATCTTCTTCACAATCTTTCCTTCATTTTTCCTGATTTCTTAATTTTCTTTTATTGTTCCTAAAATTACTGTTTCAGTTGCATATAAACCTTCTGGCCGAATTACTGTCTTTTAATGACAATTTTTGATTTTCTGGACAGTGATTTTTTTATTGTTAACATCTTTAGTTGAGTGAAATGCTCAGTCCATCTTCTGCAATCTCGCTTGGATAGCTTCTTTCTTCCCTCCAATAGGCTCGAGAAACTTAAATTTGTTTGTTCTTCTTATATTTTCAAACTCCGTGCTTAACTTCGATAAATAATTATAATAATAATGTTATCATTATTAATATTATTCTATTGTGACTCATTAATTAGGAATTTCAGTACAATACGTAATGGTTCTTGTTTAAATTTGTTGTTTGCGCGTAATATCCAAATCTCAACTTCACCAGTACTAACATTTTTACTTAACATGAACCTATATTTTGATAGCTATAACCGAAAAGTTAGTAAACATACTGATCCCACCCGGATTTAAATGTATACCAACCCGAAAAACATGTACCATGTTCCCTTGCTTTGACCCTTGATATAAACCGAGACATTTTCTTTTTCTAAACATCTGAAATTTATATTTTTCTAAACACGGATCATTTGACCCGTTATGGTAGAAATAGGTATATATGAAAAATCGTTAGGTATTAATCTGTTTTAATAAAATTTTAGTGATTAAATATATCAATCTGCCCCCCCCCCCCTCAAAAGCAATGATTAATTATTTCAATAAAAATATCAATTGATTCATCAATCCTGACAGTATGTAGTGTAACTCAGGATGTAATGAGTAATATTTCCGATTTCCGTTAATGAATCATTTAAAAAAATGTACAGAATAACAATAAGTAAGTAACTGCTACATATGCCAAAAATTAAATAAAATAAAAAAGTAATCATAGTATTAAAAAAAAAAAAAAATAATAAATTAATTATTCTATGTATCACCCATTACAGCCCAAGGAACCCTGAACGAAGCCTGAAATATTAAGATCATTATGTAGGGTTTATTTAGATATTTTACATAATATATAACTTCCAATAAAATAAAACATCCCATTTATTTCTCACTAAATGTAAATTTAAAATATGAATTTACATTGTAGATCCTATTATTTATTTATTTATTTCTTAATTTTAAGGTCTGTTATTCCTTTTATAAACAAAATTTACGATAACATCAGGTCTAATTGATTTTTTTTCTAAATGGTGTCACCTATTTTTCTAAATCAACGGGATTTTCCTGATCAGAAGAGATAAGTTAGCAGAATCATAATCATCGCCTTAGCAGTAAAACACAACTTAAAATATTGGAATATATTATATGTTTTAACAGTATTTTTTTTTTTTTATTATTGCTCTGTCTTTTAGGTTATATTTTTCTTTTAATTCACCCTTAAAGGTTATTATTTATTTTTGATATCTGTTTACGACGACATGATAAGGAATCCAAATATTTATTTAGAATGGTTCAGCTTTTTACTCGGAAGTGTCGGGTTACTAAACTCATTTCCTTTCTGCGCGATTACAAAAGATGAAATATGTTCCAGGCGAAGGTTCCACACAGATTGGGTTTCAAGCCGCTTGTGCAAACCTTTCTTATGCTCACCGCTTGCTCAAGGTCCCCAGGCATTTCATTGTTCACTTTTGATCCCATTCTCTCAAGTTTATTTTTTACTTTCCTTTCAGGTTTCTGGTTTAATCATCTATACATAATTTTATCTTAATTTATACGTAATTTCCAAACAACTTGTATAAGAATTTAAAATAATTTTAAATTTTTTAGGTAAATATGTTTAAAAAGCTTAGGCCTACAGGTGTATTCTGAATGCAAAAAAGGATCATATCTAGATTTCTCCTTTAGGAATTCATCAATGTTTTATCTCTTATATAATAATTATTTATTTATAAAAAGGGTTCCGAATGTTATTCATACTTATTCTCGACTATTAACTACCAAATATACGCATAAAACCAGGCTCACAGCGATAAAATATATTTTGATACTTTATCACGGCCTAGTATAAAAATAATGTTTTATTTACTATTTTGAAAAATAGTTGGAAATAAATTATTTAAAAAATTGGTAGAAACCCTGCATTTAATTTGTAAAAATATTATTTTTCTATTCATCTACCTGCAAAGACAAAATAGACTCTTTGCAAAATATCGAATAGAAAACACCTGACGATCAATGAATTAAAAGAAAGTATTACAGTATACATATATATATGTGTGTGTGTGTGTGTGTGTGTGTGTGTGTGTGTGTATGTGTGTGTGTGTGTGTGTGTGTGTGTGTGTGTGTGTGTGTGTGTGTGTGTGTGTGTGTGTGTGTGTGTGTGTGTGTGTGTGTGTGTGTGTGTGTGTGTGTGTGTGTGTGTGTGTGTGTGTGTGTGTGTGTGTGTGTGTGTGTGTGTGTGTGTGTGTGTGTGTGTGTGTGTGTGTGTGTGTGTGTGTGTGTGTGTGTGTGTGTGTGTGTGTGTGAATATGAAACCTGTACCACTAAGAACCCGTCACATAAATGAAGGCGACGTTTTCAGTACTTAGGTTACTGTATAATATATATATATGGATAATTTTTACAGCTTTACACTTTTGAAAAAAAAATAAAAAAAAATAAAAAAGTACTAAATGTTCTAGTAAGTTGGAGATCTGAAGGTCCAGTCAATAAATAAAAACAACTATTTTGGCGACGTTTCGAGAGTATATTCTTCTTATAATCATGCCATTGTTACTGGTGGGATATGGTATCGACAGTCGATACTATATATATATATATATATTATTCAACTCATAATAAATATAAATGGAAATTACAATAAATTTACCAAATACAGCGAGCAAATACCTAATTAAAAATAATGTCACTTTTGAAAAAAAAATAAAAAATAAAAAAGTACCACTACACTCATGAAGGGTCTTGGGTTCAGTTCAGTAAGCTTGTTTTTGGGCCAACGGTTGTGAAAGTTGGAGATTTGGCTAAAATCACACTCAATCGTCAAGCTTTTCCCAAATTAAAAATAATAACTTTATAGAGGCTGGGTTTGCCCCAAGAGCGTGCCTCGCCTCGAAGTCGAGCCATCGCCGAACTAATAGTAAATAAATTTTCTGAATAGTTGAACTCGAACTCTTGCCTATCAGACAAGTGTCTTACCCTCTTCGTATTACATATAAATTTGCGATTAATCGCAAACATTATTGAAATTGCAAAATTCATACTAGGAGTAGTAAAACTTGAATTTTACTATCATTAAGAACAGAAAAACAATTCCTCATTTGACTTACTGGCGAATACCTTAGGTGTTTCCATTTTCCATCCTAACATAATAGTCCAGTCAATGAGTGCTGAAATGAGGGTTGTAGGGTGCATGGCATATCCGATAATTTTTGACTTCATAGCTTCGTTAGGAATATTTGGAAGGTAAACATACTAAAAGTTCCCGCCCAGGGGGTGGGGGGGGGGTGAGCTAAAGGTGGGGGAGGGGAGAAGGTCCCAATTTTGTTTTTCGATTATATCTCGTAAATTAAAGCTCATTAAATATCCTATAAAATTAATAATAATAGAAATTCCAACGGTTTTCGAGATATAAACTATATATGAAATTGAAGTAAATTTAATGTTCTACGTTCTGACGTTTTTTTTCTGAGAAACGATTGTGGAAATAGAAGCAAAAGTTTGATTAGCTCACCTCCCAGCGGCGGGGAGTTTTAGTATGTTTACCTTCTAACTATTCCAAACGAAGCTATGAAGTCTAAAATTATCGCATATTCCATGCACTCTACAATATGTTTATTGACTGAACTATAAGTGTTTTATACTTTTTTTTTTTTACTTTAAACACATAAGGATGATGACATGCTTGACTGATACCTGTCAGGCTGTGGTTGCCGTACTCATCATACTAACACTCATTATCAAAATTCCACCCGGTTGGCTGCAGTTCTCACACCCGTCTCCTCCTCTTGGTCTACGGAAACCTTCAGTAGGCTCCTTTCATAGCTCTTTAATCTCAATATTCCCATGATGAAATTCGTAGGGCCAAGAACTTTCTTACTTTTATATTACATTTAGGAGAGACCCTTAATGCATGTGTTTCTTCGCTGGAGCTTGGTTTTGATGCTATCATTATAGACGCTGCTGATTAATCAATATTATTTTTTGATCAGTTTCTACAAAGATTGGACTTTTTTTGTAGAAGAATATTTTTATAAAATCTGTGACCAAGAGGGACGCCCCTCATTGGTTAAGAATTGCTGTGTTAAGTTCTTATATTAAGAGTTTCAAGTTTTTCGGTGAAAGTAGGTTCTGAATTATTTAGCATTAATTGTGTCACAGCACAAGCAGTTTGTGGTTGTGTATGCTGGAATAATTACGTACAGTATTCATATTAGTGCTTATTCAGTTTGGTAACTAAGCCGCATTAAATTTTAATCCCACGTATTCATAGATTGCTCACCTGAGCTTAGCAAACAAACTTAATAATTAATCTCAAATTTCCTGGAATGTATAATAACTTGGTCAACCACAAATCTCCGCTTATGCAACTAGTCCTATTTATTAACCATTGAAAGCCATTATAGCCAGTCATATGTAAACCCATTGATTATAAATCTGGATTAGGTGGCAGCATAAGGTTAAAGAGTATATAAACTCAACTCTTCGTTTTTTAAATTATGATGCATAAGAAAAAAATAAGAGCTTGGGATTGTATTAGGTAAACTTTTCTCAGTATTATTAATTACCTAAGATCCGGGATCTACGAGCTATTGTCTTTGACGATGTGGCAAGCCCATCCTAGCCCCATTCCTAGTATACAGGGGTGTAGTTTCCGATGTGAGAGAAGGCTGACGCTGATACGCAAGGTCGTCCCATAATTATGATTGCTGATCATCTATACTTCAATAATTCATCCTATAAAATGTTTCAAATTATTTTTTGGCATCGGTTTTCCTCTATTTTCTTATGTTGTGGCTCTTAAAAATTTATAGTTTTTCAGGGTGAACTTGAGCGCATTTCCTTGTATGCTCTGCATTATGATGATTTGTGTATGCTCCCTGCTATAGCAATTGTTCAGCTGCTATTCGCTTGCCTTTAGTATTTATTTAGTTGTGGTAAATCAATTATTTTTTTATTTTACAAATAAAAGTTCTTTTAAACCATTTTGTGAAGAGACACGTAAATTTCATATAATAATAGCAAATATATAAGAAATAGAATATTCCATAATTTCACTGCCGAAGGCCAGTCAAAATTGGGAGATCGCCTTTAAGATCGTTCAAACAAAAATTTATAGTTGCTGTAGGAAAGGTACACTTATAAAAAAGGGTTTCTTTATCAATAGAAAAAACTATAACAAATATATAAATAAAGCCCGGACCTTTACAACTACAAAGGACCAATGAGTTCAGTATCTGCTTTTGCAAGGTTGAAATATTTAATTTTGAACAGTAGTTGAAGCTGGTGATTAAATTTGACCACTCTCAACCACTAAGCACTCCAAATAAGTGTCCCCAATTTTTAGTGGATAAATATTTCTGGATTTTATTTATTACATAAGACTTAATAAATGTTTCCAAAACCTTTCAATAAATCCTGTAAAATGGAGTATGCGTTGATATTTTTCTGTATATTGTTTTAATATTGTATTAGGGCCCAAGAATCAGATAAACATTTAATGAAAAATATAATAAAATGATAGTGTTGTCAGGCTGCATTTATTTCACAATAGCTATAGATGTGTTCTTCAACAGTCGGATCTTTGGCCATGTTCAATTTTCCAAGGAAATTATTTTACATAATGTACCAAGTAGTGTTGATCTAGTGATGATAAAACGCTAAATTATATAAGATGAAAAATATTTATTTTTTAAAATTATGGTGGAGATCAGTGTATAATAGCTAGGTATAAAAATAAATAAATAAGAAAAATATCTATCGGTTCCTAAGAATCAAATTTAGATCGTCAAATCTCGATACCGATTTTTTTTCCTCTGAAATCGCTAGAATCGAGAATAAACACTTGTTATCGACACATCCCTACATTATACATTATAGAGAATCAGGAACGTTATAAAAGTTTGAGATTGAATAGAGGAAGATTTTGATTGTATAAACATGAATTACGAAACATGAGTCATCCTTCTATAAATAAGCACAACGAAAAATGTTTATTCTTTGCTTTTGATTCGTTTCTAAATGATTACTTCATTTACATTTCTTTTGATTGGGATCAAAATAATCTGAAGAAACTTTCGAAAAGCAAACAAGAAAAATATCAACTTTGTTGCCAAGAGAGGAAAGAGAACGGGACAAAAGATAAATTGCAACTTCTGATGAACTTATCTCAAAATTATGCAATAAAATAGGGAGGAAAACTGAGCGAATGCGAAATACTTGAGGAAACAAGTCCCAAAAGAGAAGAGAAAACGATAATAAAGTTGGTAGATGTACCCTCCCCGAAGTTACGGAGCCCTGGACATTTAAATAATAACATTTTCAAGGGTCTCTCGAGAATAGAGAAAGATAAGACTTAGTGCCTTTTTTTTCTTAACTGTTATACCTCCAGTTTGGGTTCTCGTATTATACCAAGACAAGGCCTAATAGGAAGTCTTAAAGTAAGACAGCTGCTGATGTTATTACTTTAGAAGGCGAAGAACGAGATACTCGTAAGAATTATATTTCTCTATTATTTTCTTTAGATTTATTTGTTTCTCTTTAGTGGTTCGGTTTTTACAGGAACATTTTAACATAAAAGATAAATAAACTAAAAGAATAACAAATACGTGAAATAATTACTTGAGGAACACATTACCTTATGGAAGGATCAATAGAAACAGGTTTGATTAATTAAGTGCCACTTCTATTAGAAATATTTTATTTGAAAACTAGTTTAGAATGTTAAACACCATCAGTTCTAAAACGTACAATTAAAACATCGTCTCTTTGTCACATAGGTTATATATAGTTAATTTTTTTTTCTCCTCATAACCTTTAATTGAGTAATTATTACAATCTGCCAAAAATATGGCCAAATATCTATAAGTAATATAGATGGCGTATGATTACATTCACACATTATGTACAATGAGAAAAAAAATAAAGTAAATAAGTTATATAAGAAAAAGAAAAAAGAAAAGAACTATATATATATATATATATATATATATATATATATATATATATATATATATATATATATATATATATATATATAGTTAATGTCTGGAGTAAGACAATATCACTGTTAATACCTAAAGCTTCAGTGTAAACAAACCAAAGTGTATATAAAGAGAATTACTAAGAGGAATAAATCAGTTATATAGTAAGCGTTATTACGTGTTGTTCTTGTTACCTTTTTCCTTTTTTTTTATTTTCTAAACCGGCCGTACGTAACTAGTCCCGAAACCCGGGAGCGAGCGCGGAGGCCTATTTTTTTTTTTGGAAGTTAATTTTATAGGCATTAGTACGCCTTAAGAAAAAGTTTCCAATGGAGAACCAAGCTATGCCACCGTTACCGGAAGGAACACTAGCAGCAGCCCACGCAAATGTTCTAGAATGGATGAAGATCAGAACAGCGACTTCGCAGGATCTCAGGAAAGCCATCTCGGACTTGGAAAAATTTTCTGGGGAAATAGGTGAGCTAAACCATTTCTTAAAAGGTGGTGACCGCCTAATGACACGTATAGAGGCGAAGAGGGCCGATAATTTGTTAGACGCTGGAGATGCCGATTCCTTGAAGGCAGCATTGGTGTGTCGAGTAAGGCGCAGCGTATTAAACCAAATACAGGCGGACGAAGAAACTCCATGGCCGGTGGTGAAAGAAAGGTTAAACAAGGCATTTGGAGGAGGAAGATGGACTCCCGAAGAGGACATCTTTCAGATGTTCAGAGAAACCAGAAGACCGAAGCAATCTAGTGGCCAATATGCAGCGGCGCTCTTAGCAAGATTTAACCGGATCACGGAAAAGTTGAGAGAAACAATCAGCGTAGCAGAAGCAGAAGCAAGGATGGCGTTCCTGTCCACCATCCTTAAGGTACAGTTGGCGAGAGAGACCGGGAAGAAAGATGGCCTGCCAAAGGAGCGCACGTTTGTCGAGTGTGCTCAGGAGATGGTAGACACCAGTGCGAGAGAGGAGGAAACCCGCATGGATATTGACGAACCAGGTTGGAGCTGAGTGTCGTATAGACGTTCTGGACCGACGCCTATCGGCAACAGGAGACGAGAACCCGAGTATAAAGGGAAAGAAGGACCGGAAGGAAGACCGGGGCGGGCAAGACCACGAAATAGCAGGAAAGAAGATAAAAAATGCCACGGGTGTGGGAAAGCAGGACACCTCGTAGCGCAATGTCCCCGCACGAAATGTTTTGAGTGCGGTACGGAGGGGCACATAGCCACCCAATGCCCATATTTGTACCGGAGGGACAATCGGGGTGAACCAATGGAAGTTAAAGCCCAGAAGATATGGCAAAACAGACGCAGGACGATAAAGAGGAGAGACTCGGCGTCAGAGACCACTGATGTAGCTGGAACATCTGACTCAGAGGATGAGGCAACTGAACCACGAGGCAGAAGCAGAGCGAGGACCGGGCGACAACGGCCAGCAGAGGAGAGAGGATCACAGGACAGCAGCTGAGGAGGAGGTCAGCAGAGAGGCAACCGCATATTGGTGAGTAATAATGTGAAGGAAGGAGATGGCGGTTTGCCTTTAATTAGAGTTGGGGGGGGGGTGAAGTGTCTAGTAGATACGGGGAGTTCTAATACTATTTTGTGTAAAGGGGCGTTAGAGAAGTGGTACGGGAAGAGGGCATTCCAGATCAAGGGATGTAATTGTAAATTGATTATACTAGGGGGGCCATGTAGAGTAGAGGGGGAAGCATTGATGGAACTCAAAAGGTGGGTCAAGGGGAGGGATAATTTAAAGGTTCATGTGGTAGAGGAGATGCCGAGGGAATACCAAGCGATTATCGGATGCGATCTTTTAAGTAGGACCGGAGCATCAATCAAATGTAATAACGGGAGGTGGAACATTCGTATAGGGGGGAAGAAGTATAGATGGTGGGAATTTCCGAAAGACGGGAAAACAAGGGTTGGAGCAATCGGGCGAGTAGAGGACTGGAGATACGCCTTAAAAGGGGAATATGAAGATATATTCTTCAAAGAGGGCGAGACACTCGGAATAACAGGTAGAACGGCCCACGAAATTTTATTAAAACAAGAAAGGGTTACTTATGTGAAAGAGAGGAGGTATCCTCAGGCCCTGAGGCAGCACATCAGAGAAGAGTTGGATAGCCTTAAGAAACAGGGGATTATAGTGGACAGCACGTCGCCCTATAATAGCCCCTTATGGGCCGTGAAAAAGAAATGCGCACCCGGTGAGAATAAAGAAAAGTATAGAGTCGTGGTCGACTACAGAAAATTGAATGACAACACCGTGGATGAAAAGTACCCGATCCCCAGGTTTGAGGATATAATAGATAGGCTGAGTGGGACGTCAATATTCAGCACACTGGATTTGAAAGCTGGATATCACCAAATAAAGATGCACCCTCGAGACCAGCACAAGACAGCCTTCACATTTGAGAGGGGGCATTATGAATTCACTCGGATGCCGTTCGGACTGAAAAACGCTCCCATAACCTTTCAGAGGCTGATGGATGAGTTCCTAAGGGGTATAGATGAATCAATGTGCCATGTGTACATGGATGATCTGTTGGTATTCAGTAAAACGGAAGCCCAGCATGTGGAACACCTACGCAAGGTCTTTGACAGAATTAGAGAATTCGGGTTAAAACTATCAGAAGAAAAATCAATCCTAGGGCAGGAGCGAATAAATTTTTTAGGGCACATAATATCAAGAGAAGGGGTCAAACCGGATAGTAACAAGGTAGAAGCACTTCAAAGAATGTCGGTCCCCAGAGATGTGCAAAGGGTTAGAAGACTACTGGGGGCGCTAAATTACTATAGGAGATTCGAACCAGAAATGGCGGAGTACCTAGTACCCCTAAACAACCTTCTAAAGAAAGGGCAGAAGGTGGTTGTGACGCCGGAAATAGAGGATAACATCCAGAAATGCATGAAACGGCTTCAGGCAGAGCCGGTCTTAGCGTTCCCGGACTTCACGAAGCAATTCACTATCACAACCGATGCCAGTGAATATGCATTGGGGGCAGTGCTATCTCAAGACGGGGAAAAGGGAGAACGTCCGGTAGCTTATGCCAGCAGAAGGCTCACAGACGCAGAAACCCGATATAGTGCATTGGAGAGAGAATAGCTCGGGATCGTGTGGGCCATCGATCACTTTAGACCGTACGTTTTTGGTAGAACCTTTCGGGTACATACTGATCATAGGCCGCTACAATAGGTAGGAAAACTGAAGGAGTCCTCGGCGAGAATTACTCGATGGAAAGAGTTCTTAAGCCAATATAATATGGTCATAAAGTACAAACCGGGCAAAGAAAACGTTGTAGCTGACTGGCTATCGCGTGCGCTTATGGTTAATGCAATCGAAGAAGACAGAGGCCATACGTCAAGAGATGTGAGGCAATTTCTGAGTGAGTGGACACCGGATGAAGAGGAACCCCTAGAAGCGTCGGGAAGACAATCATCAGAAGGCGAAGTAAGGATTGAAGAAAGAGGGTCGGAGATGGAAGAAATAGAGGATATTATCAACGATAAGCGTCGGCAGATAATTTGGAAAACCAGAACCTCAGGCCTAATGAAAGCGGAATTTACCAGCTATGGTGGATGCCATATCACCACAATTTGGTCGCAACCCGGGGCTACAGAGGATCAAATCTATAAAGTACTGAAAGAATCGTCCAAACCCGGAAAAGTACATCATTTGTACGTGGGGAACGCTACGATCTGGGAAAAGATTAAGAGACTGTGGCGTTCAGAACGGCTGGGAATAGATAGAACGTTTATTCGTTGTTCTTTGATGGTCGAGACCCTGAGGGACGAGGAGCGTCAGAAAGAGGTGACTTTAGCTTACCATCAGGGTAAGACTAATCATCGAGGAATCCAAGAAACTTTACAGGCGATACGACGACGGTACTTCCGGAAAGGCATCCGAAAGACCATAGAGGAGGTAATAGGAGGCTGCGAAGTATGCCTGACCACTAAATATGATAGGCACCCGCCGAAAGGGAAGCAGGAGGAAACGCCAACAGCAGAGTCACCACTTAGTGATCTACAAATTGACACCTTCACCTGGAGAGGTTATAAGTGGGTAACCATGATAGATCTCTTCAGCAAAATTGCTATGGCATACCAGATTCAAGAGAGGTCATCAGAGGCATTACTAGGGGCACTAAGGATGTGGTTCCACTTTTATGGCGTGCCGGATCGGATATCATCAGATAGCGGTAGAGAGTTTGATAACGCGGATGTACGAGCGGAAATGAAGACATTAGGCGTAACCTGGCACCTCAACACCCCGGGTCATCCCAAGAGCAGAGGTGGGATTGAGAGGCTCCATAGCACGTTAAGCGACCATTTAAGGGTCTATCAGGTGGAGAAGGGACTGGAGCCGAGAACGGCGATGACAAAGGCGGTTGCGGCCTACAACCACTCAATACATTCTACCACGGGCTTCTCACCATTCGAAATCCTCTTTGGGCTTCGGGGACGTCGTCGGAATTGGGAAGACACATCGGTAGAAGGGGATGCAACAGGGGCAATAGTGAATAACCATTTACAATTGGGAAAATTGTGGGTGGATGTTTGGGGAAAAATAGAAAAGGAGAAACAAAGGAGGGTAGCCCGAGAAAATTTAAAAGTCAAGGAGGGTATGGGGGACCTTAAAATTGGGACTATCGTCTATAGGAAGTTATCATCTAATAGAAATAAGGAGCTGCGAAGATATGAGGGACCGTTCAAAGTAGTAGTTATCAGGGAACATAACGTAGTCACTATTGAGAGCTTAAAAGAACCCATTAAGCGGAGAACAGTGCATATCGAGCAACTTAAAATCCCAGAAAAAGTCCCTGATTTGGTCTGGAGTGTCCTCACTTTCGAGCATCAGATGTTTTATGTTTATATATTACGCTAAGTGCAACAAGTGCTGCTATTGTATTCTTTTGTTATTGTTTTTTTTTCTCTCTAGTTTAGTTCTCTCTAGTTTTTTCTCTCTAAGTCCAATGTATATAGCTTGTAAGGTTCTCATGTCATTTACTTTGTGAAGTATCATGTATTTTTGTTTTATTTTGTATCATTCATTATAATTACTGTATATATATCTTTATGTAGGGGAACAAAGTTTACGAGGAATGTCGTAAACTGGCAGGGGGGAGTTAATGTCTGGAGTAAGACAATATCACTGTTAATACCTAAAGCTTCAGTGTAAACAAACCAAAGTGTATATAAAAGAGAATTACTAAGAGGAATAAATCAGTTATATAGTAAGCGTTATTACGTGTTGTTCTTGTTACCTTTTTCCTTTTTTTTTATTTTCTAAACCGGCCGTACGTAACTTATATATATATATATATATATATATATATATATATATATATATATACAATATAAAATATACAAAATGAAATAGTAAAACTTAAAAAAAAATAATAATAAAATAAATAAATAAACAGATAATAGTAATAATAAAAGATAAAACAGTTAAAATTACAATTATATTTTATTTACAATTCTGAAGAATGATAATCACTTGATATCTTTGACCACTTGACTGTCATGCTCCCGGGCCCGAGTTCGAGTCCGACTGAAGGCAGAAAATTTATATTCTGTTATTTCGGTCGTGAATTGAATTTGAGATCGGGAGGGGCACACCCAGCCTCTAAAAACCTGGCGGCTGAGCGTGAGTTCTAGCCAAATCACCTCCTTTCACAACCGTTGGCTCAGAAACAGTACAGCCTACCTAAGTACTGAACCCGAGAACCTTCATGGGTTAAGGGGTAAGTGGTGAAGGTTTTTTTTTTTTTTTTTTTTTTTTTTTTTTTTTTTTTTTTTTTTTTTTTTTTTTTTTTTTTTTTTTTTTTTTTTTTTTTTTTTTTTTTTTTCTTTGACCACTATAGTTATTTCCACACTGTAAATCTATAACAAAATTGCAAATATTATTTAAAGTTAATCAAACATAAAAAAATTACAAAATTAAAAACAAAAATTTTAACGAAAATCCAGGTTAATTAAAAATAATTTAAAAAATACCACTTATGTTTCATAACAGGCGGAGATTAATAAGGAAAAAGTTAATATAACAAATAGAATAAATATGGTAAACTTTATAAAGAAAATTTATGTATATTATTTTACTTGTTAATTTGTATCCCTTAATATCGTTTCTTTTTAAACATGGCTTTAATATTCATAGAGTTAGGTGCTGAACATTTTTCGCTGGGGATATAAAAAGCGCAGTAAGTAAATCGACATTAGTAGCAGGTGCTGCACTGGTGCCATCTGTTGAGGTCGTATCTATATCGAGTGAAAAGGAGGAGATTTACTGAACGGTGTATGTTGTCTGTATGTACACCTCAACTATTTCATATTTAACAGTTCCAAAGCATGACTTTTAAACTAACACTAATTTTAAGTTTTGGTAAGCATGCTTATATGGAAGAATCAATTAAGTTGCCGTTTCAAAAGAAAATTTTTTTGTTGGGTTTCGCACAAGGTAAACTTCTATTTTAATGTTTTCTGACACAGGATTATATATTGTTGTTTTTATCGGTTTGTAGCTAACTTTGGCTTCTGTATACCACTTGTGTTGTAAGAATACCATACGGATTCAGTAAAAACAACAATATTATAGTTTGAAGTGGAAATAACAGGGATCGTTACTGGTGAACGTAATTGAGAATCTTTGTTCGAGGTAAATAGAAATCATGATTTTACCTAATTATTAATTGTATTTATCTGGTCAACTGACTGTACTAATAATAAATATTTCATACAATCCAGGTCATCTCTTCCTTAGGTATGTCTTCTTCTTCTTCTTTTTCTTTGTCTTCCTCACAGTGCCATGTCTAGCTAGCGTCGAGGAGCCTCTATCCAGCGCAGCCACTCTTCCCGGTCTCCGTTTAACCGCTTTATTTGGTTGAAGGATTTCCTTAGGTATATCAATAACTGAAAAATCTGAAATTTTCCTTTCCCTACAGAAAAAAATTACCATTTTATCGCTTGCAATTTTACAGGCAGTCTTAATTTTGTTTGTTTATTTCGTTTAACATCACTTTATGCAGCTATGGCTAATCGGACGATGCTACGGTGGGAGTCCTAAATTTTTGCTTATACAAGTATAATTAGGATTGGGATCTTTACGAGTACCAGATATCGCACAGGCTCGGGACCCCCATTTTACGTCCCTTCCGAAGGACGGCGTAACTAAGGATTTTTTACTCCCTTTAAAAAATCCTAAGGTCATCTGCCGGGCTGCGAATCCGCGATCTTGGGTTTAGTAGGTTGCTATGCTAACCACTACAACACAGGTGGCCCTATCTTAATTTTTTTTTCTTGCCCTTTCAAGAAAGAACAGTTATTATACCTCATAGCTTCATTTAGAATAAAAAAATAAAAAGAGAGAGAGCAATGAGTTTCCTTGAAAATAAGTAAAAGATTATGATAATATTTTTTGCAAAACATTCATTGATAAAAAGCATATTAACCCTCTAAATATTCCACTGATCCCTGTTGAACAGATCCGCTATCTAGGACTTCAACTGGACAAAGGTTTAACTTAGAATCCTTGTACAAGACTAAAACAACAGGAAACTGTTGTTTTCGACTTTTTTAACAATTACTAGACAAACGTTCAAAACTCCCGATTTTCTACATAAGACTCATTTGCATGCAAGTTATCAGACCTACTTGGACATACGAAGTTAAGCTCTGGGGCTCAACTAAACCTTCTAATTCTTCTCGTATCCAATCCGTACAATCCAAAATCCTTCGAAAAATCCTTAATGCTCCTTAATTTGTTATAAGTAAACTTATCTATAAAGATCTTAATGTCCCATATAATGCTGATTTAGCCCAAACCAGATACCTATCCTTCCATAGTAAGCTCCATAACTACTCCTATCTACTAGTCTCCCAACTTGCTTCCTATTCCATTCCTGGTAATCCTCCGAGGTGTCTGAAAAGAAGATGGCCTAGAGACCTTTTAGTGTAGAATTTATTGAAGTGCTACTGGTGATAGTTCATCACATGTTACTTACTTTTCATTGTATTCACGTTTAACACATTTACTTGATGTATATATTTTATACAGTTGTAAATTTCAATAAATTTATATTTAAAACAAAAAACCTCTATCTCTTCTGAATAACTTAAGTACCTATCTGAGACTGATTTACTTGAGTGGTAGTTGTTAACAGATCGAGAAGGAAATTGACATGTGACGCACTTACTGTAACTTACTTTTCAATAGCAGTTACAACGTTAAAGGTAATATTTCACACTTTTTTATTTATTTTCTTCCAAGCAATTAAAAAATACATAAAATTACCATTCGTTTTATGAAACAGAGATAAGAAATACAAAGGAATGAAATCAGTTAAGTTATAGAACGGCGGAAAGACAAAAAAAAAAGAGCCTAAATTCATCAGCGAAGTCCTGAGGAAGTAGAACAATGAATAATTAAGTTGCGGAAGTTGAGTTTAAGATTCTTCCCTTAAAATACCTCTATTCTGCCCCCGCCCCTTCTCCTAAGCTAAATTAAACATAGGCTCTTCCTCAATGAAATAAGTATTAGACCAGCCTTCTCTTTAGTTTTTTTTTTCTCAACTCAATACAATTTTTTTTAATTTTTCTATTTCCTATTATTTAATTTAATATAATTCTGGTTTAATTTCATCATAAAATGATTTATTAAAACTACGTGTTATATTGGTGAGCCTTTAAAAGAGGATAAATTGAGACAATTTCAAGATTTGATTACAGAAAGCAAGTAACAGGAATTTGAAAGTTAAATAAAAGATAAAAGTATTTTTTGAATTATCTTTATATTTTTTCTTTTTCACATACAATAATTAAACGGCAAGAAACTGTTTGACGTTTTCGACTGCTCCACAATTTACTAGACAAGCGTTCACAGCTCCCAATTAATTACAAAAGACTTAATTATATTATTAAAATTAATTTACATGACAGTAATTAGACCCATTTAAATATACGGAGTGGAGCTTAGGGACTTCCTTAAACCTTCCAATTCTTCTTATTCCCAATCCATACAACATCCATCGAAAAATCCTCAATGTGTCGTACTTTCTCACAAACAAACTTATCTAGTGATCTATATATTCTATTTGTTGCAGATTTGGCCCATACAAGATACATATATTTCGATGACAAGCTACCCACTAAAACCCAGTAGTCTACTACCTTACTCCTCACTCGATTCTCGATAACCCTCCGAGGTGTTTGAAAAGAGGATGTCCTAGGGACTTTCTAATTTAAAAGATTTATTGAAGTGCTAGTAATCGGTAGTTCTTTATAAGTTAGCAATGTTTTACATTCGCTTGATGTATATATTGTATGCTTGTAAGTATCGATCATAAATAATTTTTCTTACCCCTTATGCTTCTGTTCTTTAGAACCTTTCTAGTGCACATCTAATACAATATTACAATAGTAAAATATTATATTTGTATTCAATAATCATGACATGGATTGGCGTAAGGGAGACAATACAAACAGTGCATACTCATGATTGTTTAGCTAATTGAAAATGTTATTCAAGGAAATCTCTCTTCCAGATCCTCTTAAGCCTCCACTGTGCATTATTAGGGATTTTGTTGTTGCCATATTTTATAAGTTTTGTACTTGTTCATTTATTTTTTTATAGGATCGTTAGTAGCTCTTACGAATGCTCGTGACGTTCGGGATACGTTATTCGATATTTTATGTTTGAAACGTAGGCCTTAACTTCTTAGCCTTAGCGATTCGGATTGGAATGTTTGGATTATTCGAATAGTTGTCTTTTTGGCGGACTCGTTAATTTGACGGTTTAATGTCAATACGTGTTTAAGTAAATAAGTGTATATGTTACATTTCTAACTAATTGGTAATTTAGAACTTCAGTATATAATAGTATATAGTAGTATTGAATATAGAAAATCGAAAGCTTTGCGACTTACGTTTTGTGCTAGCATGTGCCCCTCACCCCCCCCCCCCCCATGTCAGCGTTGTGTCAAAAAGAATTGCCAGGTAGGTCACTGTTTAGTTATCTATATAAACAGCGGGACAGGCGTAACGTCATAATATAAATGTAACATAATGATAAAATTATAGTCGACTATTATGATGAATGTAGAAGAAGTTGTTCAAGGATGGAGACAAAGAGGAACTCCACTTCTAAGTAGAAATACGTTAATACGTGCCAACGTTTCGACCTCGAACGAGGAGAAGAACGATGACAGGATGAGCTATTAATACAATATAATAATAGTACACTTTTTAAAGTATTTCTAGTTAGACGTTGTGTTTCTCTTTGACTGCATCCCTGATCATCTTCTCTATTAATGTAACATCTTGTGACTTATTGTTAATTTTCAATTTCAGTTAAATAATTGATATATGTTGTTTAGGTTTTGTTGCAATGTTATGAAATAATAACTAGGTTCTGTGTTTTTTGTTATTATGGTAGTTTTTCGGCATAGGTATGAGTTAGTATGTCATTATCAGTCAGTGTATATCAAATATAGAAGTAGGGCCAGGATTGAGCCTTGTAAGACCCATTCTAAAATAGATTAATTGATGATATTTCTAAGCTCTTTAGGTACAAATAATCGGTATATCTAATTGTTATCTCTTATAATATCACTGCTATTACCCGTGGTGTGGAGAGGGAGGGGGATTATATTCCAGCAATCGAGCAAACTAATCTGTTAGCCAATGCCAGACGAATATCAAGAGCTTTATGCCCAGCCATAACAAGAATAAAAGTGTCAAGATTTATAAAGAGAAATCGCAATAAATAAATATTAGCTGACAATCCATTTGGGAATAGAACCCATGCTGCTCTTAGCCCTGAAAGTGAATCACCAAAACTAGATTCTCAGTAATTAAACCAACTCCGCAATAGGAATAAGATGTGAATAAATAAAAGAGGTGTAAATGATGACATATAATTAAAAGATTTACAGAATAACTTAAACTACGTGCAACAATATACAAGAACATTTAAGGGCATACAATAAAAATACTCAGAACTGCAATTTCGCTGTCAATTTTAATCAAAATAACCACTCCACAAAGACTTGGGAGTGTAACTAATACAGGGTAGTCATCTAAAATTAATAACTAACGAATCATTAGAAATAATAAGATTTGTTTAAAACCAATCCAGACGTTTCTTTAAATGAACAGATATAATATTTTCAATCGTCTATTTTTAAATTGGTTTCTAATTGGAACATAAAACCAGACTAGTCATTAGGAAAAAACTAAGGATTTTTTGTATTTACCTGGCCATTCCCTTTCTTTTATTTCATTTCAGTTAATTCTAGAACCTTCTTTTAGAAGCCTTTTCGCTTTTTGCCTCCTTAGGTCCGTATAAACATTTGATTTCTTAGCCTAACTCTTAAAAATAAATATATATATATATATATAACCTATGTCTCAAATTATATATTAATTTCAAATTCAAATTATTGAATATTTTATATGATTTTGTATGTTTTTAAGACTGATGAATGGGGTCACCTGTGGTGTAATGGTTAGCATAGCAACCTGCTAAACCCTAGATCGCGGGTTCGCAGCCCAGCAGATGACCATAGGATTTTTTAAAGGGAGTAAAAAATCCTTAGCTATGCCGTCCTTCGGAAGGGACGTAAAATGGGGGTCTCGAGCCTGTGCGATGTCAGGTACTCGTTAAAGATCCCTATCCTAATTATACCTGGATAAGCAAAATTTAGGACTACCACTGTAGCATCGTCCGATTAGCCATAGCAGCATAAAGTGACGTTAAACGTTAATTAAACAAACAAGACTGATAAATGTTAAATTTTTTATTCTAGTCTTAAAATAACAAATTCCAGTAGAAGTTGACCAAATTTGAATTTCAACATTCATCATTTCAATATATTATATATTATATTATATTATATAAACATAGTCGTAATTTTAATTCAATTACAAATACTTTTAATTACCAAATGAATCTATTCCCTATATAAAATATAGTATCAAATACATTATGTAAATGTGATGATAATGCTAGAAATGACATGTCAATTGCATGTAAAGAGCGAACCATTGATAGCACTTACAAAATTCTATAAAATAATGGTTTTATATTTGAAGGCCTCAAGGCCATCTTATTTTTAGGCACCTTGGAGGGTTATCTGGAATAAAATGCGAAGCAGGTTGTAATACTATTAGATTTAAATCAACAGCTTGTACATTAAGGTCTTTATGGATAAGTTTGTTGGTGTCAAAGTAAGGAGAATAGAAGACTTTTCGAAAGATTTTAGATCGTAATGATTCGTACATATCATGAGTTTTTTTTTTTTTAATTTATCGAGATCATTAAAATAATGAGCACTTTTCAAACAAAAGTGATTTCTCTAAGACGTCTCATAATTTTAAATGTATAAATTATATTACCGTCTTAGAGAATTGTGAAAAAACAATGCCAAATATATTTCATTGAATCAGTAAATGATTTAAGTACAGTTGTAGTTGTTGAGCTCATCCAATCATATCAAATCAAGAGGAGAGGGGTGGGGAGGCCAGATTGGTAACAGGAGATAGGATTCAGACACCATTAACAGAGCCTGGATCTGCAGTTGCTGAAATTAGATAGTTATCAGATAGATAGGCTCCCTTCCTCCCCCCCCCCTCCCCCTACTGTAGATTCTATCTCAATCTTCCGATGAAGTTTAAAGGGATAAAGAGACCACATCCAATTGCCACCAAATTGAATAGCTTTTCTAGATAATAACACAATTTTACATAATTACGACTGGCCAGTACTGCTAGTGAAATATACTATATTTCATAATATACAAAAGCTACCATAAAACTAGAAATCCAGAAGAGAATTCTAGCCGCTATTAGTAGCTATTTTGGATTGCTTTACATTCTGTGGATTTTATTAAAACCGCCGACGCCACCTAGATTAGCTGAATACCCCTATGTGCCGCGTTCACCTGTTACTCAACTGTCAAAGGTATGGCTACTATACATTAATAATAATTGACTTCATAAATTGTTGTACAATTTCCTTAAACTATAAAAAGTTGAAACATTTATTTTCCATCATTGGCATACATTATTTATTTTTGTTTATTTTTTTTTTTTTTTTAATTTTTTTTTTTTTTTTTTTTTTTTTTTTTTTTTTTTTTTTTTTTTTTTTTTTTTTTTTTTTTTTTTTTTTTTTTTTTTTTTTTTTTTTTTTTTTAAATTCTTTATAAAATTCTAAATCGGAATAAATAACACCAACATTATCATAAAAAAATAAAATAAATAAGATACGGAAGTTGGGATGAAATTTTAGAGTGGCCGGAAACTTATTATGTTTATTGGATGCTGAATCCGAATATTAGTACGTTTTTAGAGCTGAAGATGATTTTTTGACATTTGAAACAAACTAGCAAGGAAATAGTTTCTGCCATTTTTTATTTTTTTGATTAATCATAAATCATTTATCATATAGGTTCCTATAAAAGTCATTAACCACGAACGTAACCCTTAATTCTAACTCTCATGATCTGTCATTTAGACTAATCCCTTAGAACATTGTGCCTTCATTTTCCTTAATAGGGTCACTTATGTTTTCAGTACGTATGCGCAAATACAGATAAAAGCTTGTTCCTGATTTTTGGGCAGTAGACTCTTTATTGTTAACATCTAGACAAATTTTAGGCAGTTTTGAATACAGGAACCATGTCATTTGGAAACACTGCAATGGTTCCGCACATGGTTCTTGTTTGACCAAGGAAAAATTATCGGAACTGCGAGAAGTAAACTTTTTGCATAATACTGCTTATAGTCCAGCATCGATTTTTTTTAGATCAATTGCTAATTTTTTAAAAAGTCAAATCTTTGATGGTTACGAAAACATAAACGTTGAATGTGAAGAGTTCTCCGTCTTAAAACCAAAGTAGTGGTACCATCATCAAACCCATTTTACTTTTAATTTTGATAATTTTGATACTTTGATATTTAATAATGTTAAATAAAATTGCATATATTCATGAACGAGGACTCTTTTGATGGTATATATATATATATATATATTATACTAGATATATGCGAGTGAAGCACTAAGGACGGGGAAAAAGGGCGAACGACCGGTGGCATATGCCAGTAGGCGCCTAAACGGGGCAGAAGCTAGGTACTATATATCACCCGATGCTTATATCTATATATATTTTTTTTAGGGTTTTTTTAGGGTGTAGTACAATAAAGGATGAGTGTACAGCTGGGTGCTCGGGGTGTAGACTCTCAGATCATGAGTAGGAGCATACACATACATTTTTTTAATTAATACCTCATTGACTTTTTATTTAAAATTCTGAGTTGCTCCTTCTTTCACTCTGTATAAATTTATAAATTTAAAAAATATAATTTTACAATTATAATTTTATGCCTAGCTTAAGAAGGATTATAAGGATTAAAACATTCGAAACACAGGTGCAAATTTTATTGAAAACAAGATAACAAATTAATTTCAAAATATACACATAACAAAGATAAATATTTAAAGACATATACAAGAATACACTCAATCGAATAGTTATATTATTTTTAATCAACTAAAAGTGTGAAATCAATTAATAAACCCTTATATATTTATTTTTAATTCGTTCAACATATTCACATATTCTATAATAACTTCTAAAAGTTCTATAATAACTTGGACCTGAAGAGATTTAACCATTTACAATATTTTCTACTCACAATCACTACAATAATTCGGTTTAGTGTGGCAATGAGAACTATTACTAACCAATTATTATATCAAATATCTTCTTTGTATTTACACTGTACATATTTTAGATTACAATAGTCGTTGGTAACATATTTAACAATAGCATATATTTTAATTTTGAATAGCATTAATATATTTGGCTTTATCATCATGACCAAAGACAATAAAAAAAATACAATATCATACAGTTATGAATAATTAGGGCACATGACGTTTTCCTAGCCATCCATTTACGCTATATAAGTACTTGAAACAGAAGAATCATTACATAATACATTGTTACATTGCTTATGTATTTAAATACAGAGTTTTGGTCAAAAATAGTTTGATAGGTACATTATAAATGTTGACTCTTTTAAAGTTTATTCTTATGTACAAAGACTGATCTTAATGAATCACTAAGATTGGCAGGATTGTGATCTCCATATGCTTTTGTTTTGTTCAGTTAAATTTTTTTTTTTTTTATTTAGTGTACATCTTGAATTAGACAGTTTTAATATTTCGTATTAGGAAAGTATCTTTATTTTATTATAATCAAAAAGTAAATAATTAAACACATACCAGTTTGTCTTCAATAACTAAAAATGTTTCACTGTCATGACTCTCAAAACAATTTAATCTAATATAAAAATATTCTAGAGTAAATTCCTATCCGACTGTTTAGGGCATAGTTTTATTTCCTTTTTTTTTCGTTGATTTTTTTCTTCATCCTCCATTTGTTTCATGCATAACAGTGTTTTTTGAACTATAAGTTAATTTATGCTATAGAAATATTACAGTAAAAACCGGTAAGTTGACTGTTTGACAGCTAAAAAAAAAAACTTACATTACATAGCTATTTAATAGCTAAAAGTAATAAATAAAGATTTCGAAGAATTTTGATTTACACACAGTTTGTACCCAAACGTAATACATACTGCGTAATTACAACGGAATGCATCGAACGGTTAACCCAAGACGTATTACAGACACTATTGATAGATACAATAAAATTGTTATGAATACATGTGTATGATCAATTATTTAATTATTTAAGGTCAGAGAGAAAAAAATTCATAAGACGAAGGAACTGGCATCATGAATTTCTAGACTCATAAAAATTAGGTTTATCTTATAAACATATTATTTAAAAAAATAAAAGAAATCAATATATTGTTTTTTAAATTTGGTTCAGGATTATGATTCGAAAAAAATCAATTTTAACTATTTTTTATATTTTATAACCAAAGAATATGGGCAGATAAAAATATTTTAGCGTGAATCTTCTCTATTGAAATAAGTTCTTGTAAAGATAGTTTGCATCCTATAAACTTTTAAGTTAGGAATAAATGTAATTTAAGCTCTTAGTATAATAAGGGTCCATAGATAAACTGAGTAAGTGTGCACATACTTTGCTTCAACAATATGTCAAGATTAGAACAGTTTTGTTACTAACAAATACTTTAATTCTAAAATAGTTAATATTCTTTATACATTCCAATTTTATATGGCCTATCTATTCTATACATTTAAATTATAAATTTTTACCCCACTTGATTTAAAATGGCTTTTGTAAATCTGAATGTTTATTGATTTCTAACATTACATGAATAATATATTTTTTTTTTTAATGTTGTATTACTTTTTATTTATTACGCGATGATTGAAATATTTACATTATTAAAAGTGGATTAGAGGTATTATATATATATATATATATATATATATATATATATATATATATATATATAAAGGTAACTCTTAACCGTTGTCGTTCTAATTTTAATATCGTTTTGAATATATATATATATATATATATATATATATATATATATATATATATATATATATAAACTAATTAAAGTTAATCTTCAGCTTTAAGGAAAAATATCTAGTAATAATTTATTGGTTAGTATGATTTCAATATATAATCGATATTTGAAAAAATATTTTACAATAGGATGATAATATTCAAATATAACCTAGAATTTATCAGTTTCGTGAAATGCCACTTAGGAGATATGTTCTCGTACAAATACACAAATGTTAAAATATACAGATACCTTTTAGATAGACAAGTTTACTCTCCGAAAATTGAAACAGTCCAGACAGTCTTACTGCATAAATAGGTGATTCATAAAAAAAAAACATGCAAACATATTTTTATATACAAGAAGTTGAGGCACTTTGGAGCGTGTAGACTGAAACGTCGGTGGCTAGAAGCAGTAGGTGCGAGAGTGGTCCTCACACCTTGGCGATTGTCATCCGTAGTAGTACTGCGTGTTAGCTGCCGCCAGGCTGCGTGGCATGTCCATCGCTGAATATCGTACCACCTTTAATAAAATATAAGAATTATTTTGGTGCAATACAGTTACGAAAAAAAGTGAGAGGAGTGCTGGATAACCGAAAAGAAAAATAAAACATAAAAAAGATACAGATTATTGCATATTTTTGCAAATATTTGAAAATTAATCAGACAAAATCTGTTTATACTGATCTAATTTATGGTACTAGATCACTTGAAATTCCGATTATCTTTGACTATTTTCTGTTAGTAGCCGAATCATCCCTATGCGAGAATTGTTCGGTTGAAAACTAGTTGTAGTTGCTCATCAGATATGCGTAGACTTGCTTTGGATTAATTTTTTCACACCAATTTATCTTGAAAGAATTGACAACTGAATGATTTGATAACAGTCTTTTTCTCAGAAAATATCCAGCAACCTTATTCCAATACTTTAAAATTTATCTAGCCGTCCATCGCTAGCCTTAAAATCTTTTTTTTCTATGTTTCATATTTTTACGATATTTGCCTTCTGAAATTGGTACTGTAGCGAACGGATCATCCTAGTGACCTTTTTTTTTAAGGATAAATAATACGAGTTTAGAAAAAAAAAAAAAAAATGGTATGATTGTACCTGATTTATCTGCATTGTATCAATAGAGAAAACCATTTGGTAGAAAATGATCAATAAACAATATACTGATAAGATGTGTTTTTTAATATAATGTTTAAAGAAACAAGAAAAATAGAGATTACACAATGTTCAATAAAACTTTAATTTAAAATCCAGCTATACTTAAAGTAATGGAATATATATTTATGATCGAAAATTCAAATTAAATTAAACCTTAGCTTCGTCACTTATTGGAAGATGGTTTTTTTTTAGTTTTGGTCCCATGGTTGTCCGGAAGTCTTAGGATCCAAAGTCTTAAATAGCTTGTGGAAAACATCTTCATTAATACTCAGTCTTAGAATATTTTGTGAGTTCTTGCGGCGTCGTTCTTGAATGGACCATTCTAACAAACAGTGCCCAGTAGATAAGGCCTGAACACAATAATAAGGGACTGGATTACTAAGGGTGTCGGACTATTGAAGGGCCGGATCATCGAGTTTGTACTGCATTTACAGTTGTATAAGATAAATATAAATTCAGTTTTAAAGCATCCTGAGCAATATGATATCTAGGCAACATAAAAAAAATAATGACTAATTTTAATTTTGCTTGTCGATAGCTTGTCATAGAATGAGTATGGTATTCTGCCATGGAGAGTTATGCCACTTACATCGCCAGGATCGATGGGCAGCGCGGTGGCTATGCTGAGGTCTGTCTCTCCGTCGTAGAGCTCTCCCAGATAGGGGTGGGCGGCCTCCTGGGGACGGGGCCTCTTCCGGCTGCTCCAGGCCAGCCTCAGGGCGAGAAGCCCCAGGACGCACACCAGGCCCCCACCGATCGACACTGCCAGGTACAGGCTCAGTCGCTCCTTGTTGTCTGAAACAATATTTGCCTACTATCATTTGAGGATTGATCATGATATGGAATTTATTACGAGTGTTACAAATATAATATAGTATATACAAAGAAGAAAATGATATGGTCTGTGATGCAGTCAAGGGAAAGAAAAAACACGTCCAAGTTAAAAAAAAAAATCAATGTAATTTTATTTAGAGCGACCAAACCAGTCGTGAAAGGAGACAAACAAATACTGATTTGGTCGCTCTGAAGAAAAATTACTAGGGGGATCAGAACCTCGGCATTCCATTAAAAATATTTACGTGATAGTCCAGTAAAATAAGGCTCCAAAAAGCTGTCTTCAAGAAAAAAAAAAAAACTGCCGAACTTTTATTCTCAACGGATCTGTATGTTTTTAGGGTGCTGAATGCGAATCTGAAGTTTGCTTCCACGGCAGCCGTCAGCTTCATACCCAAAATTGCAAAAAAAACAAAAAAAAAAAACGCCTTAAATACCGGTTAACCCATAACACGAAAACGAGGCTTTTTTCGAAGGAAGCCTTATATTAATACATTAATTATAGCTTGAACCAGTACCTACGAAATAAATAAAAAACAACTCCAAAATGCTACCATTTTTCTCGAAGTTATAATCTAGGATAAAATTGTATAAATTAACCAACTTGCGGTCAGGCCCACTTCTCCTCCAAAACACGTTTATCTTTTGACTATAACTTTTCCATGTTAAATTTACCATTAAATCCTATATAATGGAACGATTACGGAGTCGTTTTTTTTATTTCGTAGGTACTGGTTTCAGCAACAACTAATACATTAAGACTTTCTTCTAAATAAGCTGCGTTTCTGCGTTATAGGTAAAACTCCGAAAATAACTGGTATTTTGGGCGTTTTTATTGCGGATTTGGGGTATGAAGCCGACGGCTGCCGTGCTAGATTCGGATTCAGCATCCCTAAAAACATATAGATCCGTTGAGGATAAAAGTTCGGCGTTTTTTTCTTCGCCAAACCCTTATTTTACTGGACTATGTGCTGCGCAAGATGTATCTTAGCCACATTTATTGGGAGACTAGTTTCGAATGTTTAACATCCATCATCGGTTCTACAAACATACCAAAAATTTCGAATCATTTTTTTTTTTTCTTCAGAATTTCTTATTCTTCAGAATCCAAACATGTTGGTATTCACCTAACGAGGCAAAATGAAAAGGGCTTCAGAAAGATTTTGGAACATAGAGCAGATTGAATGTAAAGAGAATAAAGGGTCTGATGAAGTAAATACAAAGCAAGTTAATAGAAAATTATATATAAGTTTTGTTAGAAAATAAATTTAGTATAAATAAGAATTTCTTGAAATAGTGGTGAGTAAGATCAAGAAAGAAAAAAAAAAAAAAAAAAAAAAAAAACTATTTATATTATTTGTTTATTTGATTTATGATATGTTTCTAGATTTTATTTATTAGAAATTTACTTATATGTTTTGTAGCCATTTGCGAATAAGAATAAAGTTCATATACATCTAATGTTTATTAATTAATGAATTGAAAAGGAAAACGACATGCAATCATATTTTTAAATTTATTTGTGAATGAAGTGAGAACCAAAGTCAATTAAATTTGTTTAGAAAAACAATGAAGGGATCACTTCCACTAACGAAGGTTTTTCCGACAGTTCGTTTAATTCCGAGGTTTGTAGAAATTGGATTTTTTTTTGCTTTGAACACACACCGACGGGTTTGTAAATACAGCACGTTCAATTGGTGAGCACTTCAACAGAATTAATATCCCTTGAGTATTCGTCATTCAGTTTGTTTATCAATATCCATACCGCGAAATAAAAACGATATTGTTTTGTTATTTTTGTGAACGTCAACCAATGCTGTCTATTGTTTTCTAATTTTCTATTATTTTTAACATTTTTTTATCTATCTTAAAATCCTTATTCGCAATAAAGCTCTAACAGTCTGTCTCGAAACATTAATAACTTATATCAGTTCTATACTTGTTCAAATAATATTTAGTGAAAAATAAACTATTTTATTAAAGGAGGCATTTTAGTATTTCAATGAACAATATCTACAGTTTAAATCGACCTACCCAACAATTAGTGTAAATCACTAGTTTTGGTCATAGTTAAGGGAACTTGTTGATTTAAAAGGTAATTTGGTTAATACAGATTGTAATATGACACCTTTGGTTACATACTTAGATTCTGAAAAGTTAATTCTAGAGAAATTGGCAAATACACTAAAGCTTCCTTTCAAATAATTTTTTTACAAAGAATAAAAATACCAGTTATGGGCATGTTGTGCCGCTTATCGTCATAGCCAAGACTAGTTATGGACTTGTGACAAAATAATCTTTTAACAAATGTTTTTAATAATTTAAAAAATGTCTATTAATTAATATTAAAATTAAACCAGAACTAAAAAAATAATTTAGTATAAATACTAATACAACGCGGTCTAACAAAATATTAAATATATATTTAAAAAAAAATCAACAATAATCATTCGATGCACTCATCGATGGGCTCACAAACTTTGCAGTTAGTTATTAGTTTAGAAAACCATCATGAAATGATAGTTTTAAATTTAATACTATTGTTTGTTAGAGTATAATTTATAACCGCATTTCTCCTTAATTTTTCTACATAATCTGTAACGACATACAACATGGCTATCATCCCCAATAAAAGTTAATGAATTAAAAGAAATAGGAATGTATTTTTTTGTAAATTATCCCTTTAGATATTTCAGAACAGCGGTAGCTGTCCGCGAAATACAGAATATAGCTATGTTAACTAGTACCTAATGGTAACTTAAGAGACGTAACGTCAAACACGACCACTACTAGGAATGGATGTAGTAATGCCAATTTTTTAAATGCCATAATCATATGAAGAAAATTCTATTTTTTTTTTTTTTAATTTGTATTTATTTATTTATTTCTAAGAATAAAGAATGTTTGTAACACCAAAGAAAATTGAAACGGAAAGGGGTGATCATAACTCATATCTCGTATTTTGTTTTTTTATAAAGCGGTTATGATCAGTTCAAAATCATTGTTATTTGAAATAAGTATGATCAACAAAATGGAGCTTGTACAGAAGCCTAAATTCTAATGAAAAGCTAAATGACTCAAAAACTAAAAATTAATGCAGCAATTTTACAATAATTCCTTAAGAATCCTGACTTTAAAAACGATTTGAAATAAATGAATAAAATAATAAATACGTAATATGACATGTTACTTATGATAAAAAACGATACAAAGGTTACTCATCCTTGGCATTCATTTACTCACAAAATTAAAATTTAAAAAAAAGAAAAGAAAAATTCAATTTATATAGTGATATTTATTTCTTTATGCACCCTATATTATATATAGTGAGATAAATTTACAAGGGTATAAAGCTAATTTTCCCCTAAAAAATATTTATTTTTTTCTTCAGATCGTCAAACCTATGATGTCAATTTTTTTTTTTCAAACATAAACACATTTTAGTCCAAGGCAGTAACTATGATCGAGGAACGCCCAGGCAACAAAAGGGCGGCCCAGACTCTTGGCCAGGTAAAACCAGAAGAGACTAGATCTCTCAACAAAACCAGGTAGTCGAGAAGGGCCGAGCCCTTACCTGCTTCGAACGGTCTGGACCCTCGGACTGGAATGCTCGATGAGAGCTTAAATTTGCTAGCCCCCAGCCTAATGAGTGAGAATTCATGTATCAGTGAACAGAGAGTGATCGGTCAGTCAAGTGTCAATGAGGAATCAGTCACTATCCAGTGGCAGCGACTTAGTGTTAGTGATAAGTCTGTATCAGTGAAAGTAGTGTCAGTCTCTCTGTATGTCCGTGTTATTTATAGATTTAGAGAATCTTATATCTAATTGTAGAACCTAGCATTAAGTTATTTAGGGTAAGTATCACCTTATTGTATAGTATAGAAATTAGTGTAATTAGACATTGGTCAGACCTAAGTGATAATTGTTATAGGTAATTTATATTAGATTAAGAATATAGTTGTATTTATTAGTTTGTAAATAAATTAGTATGTTTATGTTTTGTAATTAGTGTGGTTTATGTTTATTAGTAATGTTCAACTGTAGTTTGATTAGGCATACCCCCTTTTGTTTTGTTTTTTACAATTTTTCTGAGGAATACGATCAAATCACTACGGGATATTTTCTCTTACGTCAATTATCCCTAACTATTTTTACCTAGGCTTTTGGGGACAGGAAAACAATATTTTAAAAAAGTTCCCTAGTTAATGTTTTCATACAGATTAGTATAGATCAATTGGGTCTGTGTGAATGAATATTTATTGTTACAAGTCACCAAATATTATAATTTTGGTGATGGCATAGAAACAAAATTTCAGTTCTTTCTAACAATAAAGAAAAACCTAATTGCGGATTTTTAAAATATTATAAAATATCTTTTAAAATTTGAAAAATCTTTTATGAAAACAATTTTGGAAAAAGGTTTTAGGTTTTAAATATTTTGTAATTTTCCATGTCATCAAAATGTCTAGCTGCTTTTATTTAAATATGTGTATATACATATTATACATATAGAAATATGTATATATATATATATATATATATATATATATATATATATATATATATATATATATATATCACCATGATGTATGTAATAAAAAAAAAAAATATGCTAGAATTCTAATAATGGTAAACATTAATGAGGTCTACAACTATTTTTTTTCTAATTTTAATTTAAATAGAAAAAAAGAAAGAGGACAACAAAGTTGTTCGAAATCTTGGTATATTTTACAAAAAAAAAATTGTTAATTTATAAACTTACACTTCTGGGACCATGAACCTACTTTTGAATCTTACTTACATTTATGAAATATTTACATCGTCTAATGATGTGTCTGAATATACCAATAAGATAATCACTGCTCTCCAGAAACGTATCGATAAGTTTAAAACATAACAATCATTACTTACTCTGAATAGTGTTCCATATTATTTTAGTACATGAGAATTATGTAATTTTATTTTTCCCTTGTTATATTTCAAACTTTGAAGGATATTTACTAAAGCCGGAACAACTTCCTGAATTAATGAACAGCCTTAAGCTTGAATTCATAAATATACTTAACTCATTATCGAAGTAGCTTAAAAGTATCATTAAAACTTACCTAAATGGATCCTGTTACTCTATAGCACGGTAGTTTATAAAAACTTAATACCCATTAAACCATTATTTTCCTTTTTTATTTTATTAAACGCCATTATGAGATAAAGTTATTAATTTTTTTTTTTTTTATGTATAACAAAAAGCACAGGTCTTCCTCATTTTTCCTGTGACTCCCCCAAGAACTGAAACGACTTACTTGCCAAGAAGTTGAAGACCAACATCCACTCGGAAATGAAGCCAATGAACCTGACCCCGACTTCTTCTGTAACAACTGTCAACGTGCAATTGATGGATTCGTCGTTCTCAAGTTGCAGGGTCCTGTCTTCTCTGCGCACTTTACCTGCGCAGTTATTCGTTTAATGGGACAATTCAGTTCTTTAAAGAATCATTAAATTTTCCAACACCGGGTGTTATTTACATTTGCGAGTGTTACAGTGCGAGGTGTGAATTTATTCGACAAGAATCGACAGAGCTCGATGGTGAGTTCTATTTTGATCGTATATACATAAATGTGATGAAGGATTTTCACAACAGTGATGAAAACACATATAATACACACATATTATTTTACAAATATTTTTAGATCATGATATTTACTAATACCTAAATGATTAATAATAACATACATTTACATCAAAAACAATCCAAAAGCAGACATGTACAGATGTAAGAGAACATACAAATATTACATCATCTTATTTAACAATGCGAAATTCTCAGCTAGATATTATATACCTAGCTGAAGCTTATTTCTGTGTCATAAATTTGAATAAAAATTTAATGGTGAAGATAAGTGTTATAAATTTTTTTTGATCAATATATTGTAATTTACAACTGTACATGAATAAAGATAAATAAAAAAATCATCCTGTAAATATGAAGATAAATGAACACAGGAACTTGTAAAGCAACCTCCCACTGGTAGGACATCAATAAATGTTCTTTATGAAAGTCCCGAGGACATTATCTTTTTAGATGCCTCGGAGGGTTGTCAGAAATAAAATAAGAAGCAAGTTAAGAGACTAGAGGATTTTAATGGTTATGGAGTTTACAATGAAAGGGTGTGTATCTGGTGATGGATATGTTTATTTGTGACAAATAAAGGAGCAATAAGATTTTATCGAAAAGAATCCGAAGTAATTGGATTGCAAGGATTGTATACGAGATGAAGTAGATAACTTAGTAGAGCCCCAAAGCTCAATTCCATATGTCCAAATAAGTCTGATAACTGCCATGTAAATGAGTCTTTTATAGTAAACCAAAACATTAGTTTTGAATGTTCATCTAATAAAAATTGAAAAAGTCGACAGTTTCTTGCCTTTTTAATATTCTATGTTGATTCCAAGTTAAACGTTTGTCCAGTTGGGGTCCTAGATAGCGGATCTGTTCAACAAGGAAAGGTGGAATATTATTATATTAATTAATATATTAATATTAATATATATTAATATATTATTAAAGGATACTGTGACAGGTTGTAGGTTTGCGACGATGGGTAAATGTTTTTTAATGAGATTTGTTTGGATTTAATTTAATCCCCCGATTTCGACACTATTCTTAAAGGTTTGGCATATAAGATTGGAGTGTTTGGGATGCCATGAAAGGATCGTGATTTACTGACAGCACACATAATGGTTATTTCAAATAACAAGCAGATTAAAGTTATTTGCTGTGATTAGCTGGGATTCATCTTAACTTTCCAGTCATCACACCATTCTTCAAGAGAAGTGATATGTGACTGGAGTATTTTGGATGCAGTAAATGAATTATCATTATTTGATAACACACGGGTGTTATCAGTATACATTATGAGGACGGTGCTAGGATGTGCAGGGATACCAGGAAGTGCGCTAGCAGGTTGGATAAATAAGAAAGAAAAGGAAATTATATGATTAACTTTGAAGGTTCTATCCCTGAGATATGAGTGGATAATAAGGAAATATTTACAAGGAATAAATTTACGGAGTTTGTAAAGCAGTCTCTGGTGACATACTCGGTAAAAAGCTTGTACTCAGCGAGTTAAATTTAAAACTGAATAATGCTAATATTCAAGAAGAGTTTTCAAAAGCATTTTTTTTTACTTTAGATTATCATGACTGTACGATGTAATTTGTCTGATTAAGAATATGGTAAAATTTCATTTTACATGTCATGTATCCAAGGATACGTCTATTTTCCCACATAGCTCACTCACTTTTGTATTTTCCATGCATTTTTCTAAATAAATCTTTTTTACAATCCAAAGATCACTCAATAAACTACAAGATATAGGTTTCATGCTACATGCATAATGTAATTAAATACTAAAAATTACGATATTAACAAATCAAAACAAAAATAAAAAGACTGCAGTAAAAAGTCTAGTAAAATTTCGACAAATATTAATAGTTGTTGATTAAAGCATTGATGATATTTTTAATCATATTATTTAATACTTTATTGGTTGAAGCGAAAACTACCGAGATTAGAATTTCTACTTGATAAAACTTCATTGCGGAGACATGCTAGATGTTAGATAAATGGTACCTAGCATAATTCACTTTTATTTAGGAAAAAAAACATTGCAGTTGTTAAGTGCAACAAACAAGCATTCCTGTGCTGAAGCCATACATAATACACTATCAAAACAATATACCTGCAGATTTGTCCTCTTCTTCTGGTTCAGAAGTTGGGATGTAACCTGAAAAAAAAAAAATTAAAGAAACTAAAAATGGCACAATGTAACAAAAATCATCGAAGAATGCTCGTAAAAAGAAGTTGATGTTTTATGTGTGTGTGTATGTGTGTTTCAAAACTTACAGGAAAAAAATTGTTATAAATGGGGAAAATATTTTTTAAAGCAAGTTGAGAAATAAGTATATTTGAATGGGTATGCTGTTTATTACGAAAGTAAAGATATATGGTATGTCAGGTATGACATATCTGTCATATCAAGTATGACATTAAGGTTGCCGAGGATTAGTTTATTAATGAAGTATACCGATTACAATAACAATTCAATTTCATAAGTTAGTCCGAATGCTTGAAAATGATTATGTTGGAACGACTTCTTGTATATTCAATCTTTTATAATGGTTCTATATAAATTTTTTGTCGCAATAAAATCCAAGATATCGTATATGTATGCAGCGGTACTCTATTAAAGGGTGCGTAAGGGCAGGATTTGGTAGGTTTTATTGTAAAAACTATTCTTTGGAAATTGTAGGCATTATCTCAAATCTTTGACTACATCAACATTTTCATGGGGTGATTTCTGACTGGAATGCAATGAATAAATTACCATTGACTGGTAACACGCAGGTGTGATAGGATACATTGGGATGTCAGCTGTAAACAGTATAAAGAATTGAATTTTATGCTGTTGAATTTTATACTCTTGATACTGCCTACCATATACTTTGATACTGACCTAATTATTCGATCATAATTCGTACGTTTACTAAATATATGTTTGATTTTATATCCATTTTGTAGCAGAGCAAATCGTTCATGTATAATTGTTATAGTAACATACATTAACAGGAAATTTAGCCTACAGGCCTGAGGTAATAATGTCATTGTTAGAGATTCAATCCCTCGGTATTCTTGACTGAGTGTGTGGTTAGCCAAGAGTACCAACCACCTGATTTATCTGCTGATGAATTAAAGGGTGGGGTACATAGCCACGCGGTCAGAGCGCGGTATTATTAATGCAAAAATCATGAGCCCTATTCCCAGCATCTACTTCCTGGTTTGATTGGTTTCCGTCTAATGTTACACAGAAACCTCCTACAGTTGTTGGAGACATATTTGTCTTTAAGCCTTTTAACCTTTGAAAATAAAAGGAATGATTAGCTTAATTATTCCTGTACCCATCCCATTCTGGCAAAGTACCACAGGGGATTCTACAAAAGTAGTTTTAATGAACAGGTAGTTTGAAATTTTAGGTTTGATAGAAAGCCTATCTAATATGTACTTATCTTATAGAGTATGTTTAACGAAATATGCGTGTTCGGAAATATGATACGGATACGGATACGGATAGTTTTGTTACAGTGACCTATATTTTGTGACATTTATCTATTAATTAAAAAGTATACAATAGATGGGATAGACAGATTAAATGGATACCGGTGAACAGATTCTCTAAAAAGCTTTTTAGTGGCAAGCCTGAGGGAAGACGACAAAAAGGGTGGCCTCTGAACAAATGGATTGAAGTCTTTGAATAGGTCCTTAAAACTTGAGAGGTAAAAAGGTAAAGATAACAAGCCCGGACTGATCAATATCTAAAAAAAATCTTATAAGTATTTCAAGTAAAGCTTAGTAATTTTGAGAAAAACAAGAATAATTTCGTGAGCCATATTAAAACTATTTATTAAAAACAGTTATCTCAGTTGACTTAGTTCAGGTAAAAGTTGTGCGTCGATTAACAAAATAAAGCATAAAACCTCCTCGGATTTAATAACAACCAAATCTATAAGGGTAATATGTGGTGAAATGTCGGATAAACCAGGAACCGTGGGATAGACCAGGACGCAGATGGGAGGATTGTATCAGTGTTTATCTTGTAAATTTCGAAAAGGTAAGATTTAGAATGGATAGAGCTGTGTTACAAAAGATTTGCGGGGTCATCGTTGAACTTTCGAAATTGCTAGGATTTTTTTAAATGTATGGTATTGATATTTTTTTTTTTCAAATTGACATTCTTGAACGCCATATAATTTTTGCAAACACATTGGAGTTGTTAACACTATTTTTAGTTCATATTTTAGTAAATTTATTACACTAAAATATACTAACAATATTTAAAAATATCCTTTTAAACATAAATATGTGTATAATTCACATTGTAGAGATACAAACCTCCTCTGTTGTGATGGAGAGTGACCGACTCGTTGACAGCGGTGCTCACGTTGTGTTGTCCAATCGTGTTAGGAGCTGCCAATTCCTCCTCGTCATAGTCAATCCATTCGTCGATTAGTTCTTGAGCCTCGTCTTCTTCCTGGCCTTGCTCGTACTTGGGAAGTAAGACCTTTCTAGGCACTGCAGGATAGAGCAAAATTATAAAATATCGAACCAATTTTGCCTTGTTAAGGTTATACATTTTTTTTTTTTTTTTTACTTGAATGCTACTAAACTGTAGAGATATTTCATTCCTTTATTAGGCAAAACATCAGTTACTAATTTTAGGTTATCTAGATGGTATCTATAATTTTTACTTACCGCAAGTAAAGACCACTTTGAGGTACATCCTGGACTCCTTTTTGCAAGGATTGCCGAACGTACTCGAGTCCACGGACAGGGTACATCTCCGCTTTCCATGGCACATGTTGATCACTGTCTCTGTGGCGTAACTTGCTAAACAGGCTGAATCGAGAAAAACAAAATTTATAACTTTTTCTTTCTTTAAGTAAAATCGTATACTCACTCAAAATCCATGCATGTGTTATCAATTGTAACTTTTCAAAATAACTTAATATATAATTGACTTCAGAGTTAAAAGAAAAAAAAAGGAGAACAAGACCCTTAGCGAAACTTTGAAGTTAGGTTTTAATAGCAAACTGTTTTCCTTCTTCAAATATATGTATGGCATTATATTTCCTAACAGTCAATTTAATATTTATTTATTCTATTCGTTTGCTAGACAAAGAAAGAGAGAGAAAAGTATACCGTGACTCCTGGAGAACTATAAATAGCTAACAAGGAGCACTGAGGACAGGAAGACGTCTAGTTATTTCAGTACTAGGGCTCATTATAACAGTGTGAGGGAGTACAATGCTTAGAAGCTGGAGAGTCGAGATCTGACAAAGCATAAAGTAATGTTATTATCAGCTAATGAAATAGAAATATGTATACAAAATTTTGGACAGGGATGTATGTATTTTTCATCATTTCAGGAAAAAGTCTTCAATCTTTCGAGTCCAGGGTGTCCAGGTATAAAGTACCAATAAATTGAAAAAATACTGGCGGTTGAGCGCAGGAACTCACAGGAAAACCTCCTTATACAACCTTTGTATTGGTAAATCTTTGTATAGGTATATCTTGGTATTTTATAGTAAATCTTGAAACGATACTTCATGTACAAGCTTTTTCATAAGTGTATTTTTGATAACAAAAGGCTAATCGTTCCTTTCATACTTTGGACAAATTATTTCCATTTTTCAAGCGAGGCTTCTTTAGTGACGTTATATTATATACATATACAAATATTTCCATTAGAGTGAATTGAGGAGCATGTATCGAAACGATGTAACGAAAAATCAAACGAAAAAGCGTTGTTAGATGTTTTCAATAAAGGTTAAAAATGTTATTAAATATTCAACGTAAGGTTTTAAACTAACTTTCGAGGTTTAATACGTTATCGACAATTGTTTCAAACAATATCACATATTATTGTATTAAATCAAGTTTTGTGAATATGGATTGCTCGAGGTGCGAACATAATATAAACGAGATGTTACGACTAATCACCAAGTACTTTTTATACATTATTATTAATTTTATTATGTAAAATCAACAGATAATGAGTAGATGCAATATTTTATAGTCTGTACTTAAAAAAAAAACAGCAAACAAAATAATGACCCAAATACTTAATAATTTTTTTTTACTTTCGTTTACAAAATGGTATCAAATTGTGTACTTTTATGCACTAAAACGTTATTTATCAAACATATTTTTTTAAAATAAAATACTATGACTTGTAAATTATAAGAAGTGCATGTATTTGAAGGAAAAGTAAAAAAAAAAGAAGTGAAATAGTGCAATGTCGCTGAAAGTTTTAGTTTCAATTTTTCTGCTACCGGTGCACAGTGGGGAGAATCGCCCAAATTCCCTGTTATGTACGAAAAATTAAAATTATTTTATTTCAATCCATGACCACTTTGCACCATATTCTAACCTCTTAGGAATAAGAAAATGTGGGAAAGTTCCAGAAATACGTAGTGAAAATGATGTGTTTGAGATAAAAAAAAATTATGAAAATTGACTTAAAAATTCACGAAATCGATTCTAGTGATTATGGTTGCTCCTGTAACTTTCTTTTAATTTTACTGATAATTATATCTCATACTCTCAAATAACAACTTACTTTCTAGTTCGTACAAGTCTCTCCAAACAAAGAAAAAATTAGCAGTGATGGTTTTCTCATTAGAAAAAATTGGGATGTTATAAAACAATGATATTTTGGGTAACTTTTAGGATGTTTTGAGTATATTATTGAGTGTTGAAGTAAACGTCCAAATTTGTCCAAAAAAAGGACTTCGTAGATTGATGAGATATATACGTTCCATTATTTTCCGAATACGGCTGAATTAGCCCTGTATTAATTTATACCTTTCCCAGTTGTGGAAAACAAAACAATATTTGTAATTTTTAGTTTAGAATTTTATTTTTTTAATATCAAAATGTTTAGTCTAAGTTATTTTTTTTTTCTTACATTTTTCCACATTGCAATAATGGTAATATTCTCTTGCATATATTTCTCGACATAACGCATATTTAAATCAATATTTATACAAACTATTTTTATAATAATACATAAAATATTTTTAGAATAATACTTAAATAATTTAACTTTAATTTAAAATAATTGAGTTAGGTTTAAATTTAAACAATAATTATCATATGAATTTATAAGCTAATTGATAAATAGAATAAATATTGAAGAAAAAAATAAAATAAAAAAAATATTCAAATGAATAAAAAAGAGAAAAATAAATCAGAAGTAGGTAAAATTGTATAGACTGTTTATGCGTTGCGCTCCATGTTATCAACGTGATCCACAAATAGTCTTAGTTATTGTATAGTCGTTTGTTGTTAACAAATGACAATAGCCATAGAAACATATTCGCAGCACCTGACCCATCAATCTGTAACCAGATACATATTTGATAGTTTGAAGCCGTAATCAAATTTAGTTTAAATTATTACTTACTTAGTCATCGCGCAAAGTCGGGGTGGATTAGTTATAACCAGTTAGTTTAATAAATTTAGCAAATAGTAAATTTTCGCATATTGTAAATATTAATACAAATTATTATTTTTTTTTTTCATTTAAATGTCGAAAAACCACGATTTGTTTAATTTTTAGAAAATCCGTTCGACGAAAAAGGTATAAAACACGTATAACTAACATAACGGTAAACTGATTGATTTACTTGATTGATTTTTTTTTGTTGTTTTTTTTTTTAAATTCGATAGGGCACATCAAAAATCATAGAAAATAATATCCTTCGAATCAAAACACGACCAAACGAAAATTTGATTTGTGGACACACTATTGGTTAAGTCCTAAAATATTGGGAAAAACAGACTTCAGATTCGAAATTTACACCCTTGAAAACATGCCCATATGAAATTTGAAGTCGATGGTCAAGAATGTAAAGTGTGTTTAGTAATAATACTAAAAAAAATGTATATAATGGGCAATGGTTATATCTGACTCACTCTCTTCGGGAACTCCCTGGGGCTGGCGGCACTGTATACTCTCGTACTGGGTCCTGCCGTAGGAGGCCGAGTAGATGGCCAGCCTCGAGTTGGGGCCGCACTGCAGCTGCACCATCTCGTTCTCGCAGGCTGTCTTGCTACGGAACTCGTCTGGAAACAGAATCAAATGAAGACATAAAATCCACAAAAATAAAATAATTATGTGTTTAGATTCAAAATCAGTAGGTTTTTCAAAAATTTGAATGCGTGAATTACAAAATAGAAAAATTTCTATTGTAAAAATGTTAATTGAAGAGGGGGATAAAAACATAGTTAATTGAGGGAACGGCTGTTAAAATTAGTCAGTTGATGGCTGCCACCTTCAAAACTGATTTTTTTAATATTTATTTATTAATAGAAATTCACAACGGTTTTAAAAAAGTACATCCAGTAAATATGGGTTAATTACAATAAAAAATAATTAAATGATCAAGACTTGTAAAGGAATTGCCCAATGGTATAGCACTCTAATGAAAATTCTATAATAAAAGAAGATCCCGAGGTTCTCTTCTTTTGAGACGCTTAGGAGAATTGCCGAGCACGGAATGGGAAGCAAGTTGAGAAACAAGTGGATTTGAATGATTATTTAGTTATTTATTATTATTATTATTATTTAAAATGAATAAATCTGATTCGTTCTAAATCAGCGACATATGGGATATTAAGGTAATTGTAGATTAGTTCATTTGTGAGTAAGCTGCAACAAGGATTTGTCGAAGAATTTAGGTATGGAGGGATGCATGGAGAATTAGATGGTTTGGCGAAACACCGTAACTACATGCTTATACTTAGTCTTACAAGTAGGTCTGATAATGGTCAAATACATGAATTGAGATTAGAACGTTTATCAAGTAAGTGTTGGAGCAGTCGAAATCGATGTAAAGCTTCTTATATTTTTAATCTTGTATGAAGGTTTCATATGAGTCTCTTGTCTAGGTAAAATCAATGTTATCGTTGTTATATCTTTCAACATTATTTAACGGTACTCCAGGTAGGTAAGGTTGTTTTTTGACGCAGGATAAAAGTTATTTGCTGATTTTTGCTGGGATTTACCCTAATATTCCAGTTATGACTTCATTCTTTAAGGGAAGTGACGTGTGATTACAGCTTCAGAGATAAATCTGACTTTAGATTTATAAAATTTATAAAACCGTACTTTATAGATGTAAAAATTATTCAAAGCTTAGTTGTAAAAGTTAAATTAAAGCTTAACAGGCATTAAATTTTCTTTTCAAAGCTGCATACATTTATTAACGTTTGTAATGGTCATACAGGAAATTTTGCTTGTCATAATTGAGGAAGTATCGTATTGCAGAGAAATTTTAATTGAAATAATTTGAATAACATATTTGCACTTCATTATCAACAAAATTCTAATTCATTTAATTCAACGACTAGAAGATGCAATTATTAATTGCATTATTAATTAACATTTACATCGAACGGCCTAAATATTCACTAAAGGTACTTGTCTTGTACTTGGTTTATTAATGTTGTTATTTGCCTCTTTATTACCACGAATCAGTATAAAAGTCATAAAGCATGCAGGAAAAGCTTTAACGCCTGCAAAATTTGTGGTATGCAAAACAACGTAACGCTAGAGTACTGCGATATGGTTGATCTTGGTGGGTAGGAAATTATGCAACAAACTGTCACCCCTTTGATATTTCTTAACAAAGGTTTAAAACTTCATTAATTCTTATCTGTTAATAAGAATCTGAAACCAGATACCTATCATTTTATAGTTAACTCACTTGCATCCACTTGTTTCCCAACTTTCCTTACAATCGTTTCCCAAATATCCTCTGGGGCGTCTGAAAAGAAGATGACCAAGTGACTTTGTAATGCAGAACATTTATAGATGTGATAAAAATGTGTAGTTCAACTTATTTTTTTAAATTTTCATTTCCAGAATTAATGAGAATTCCGAATAAGAGGATTTAGCGAAACCTGAAATAAAGAAATTCTACACTTGACCTTTGGTAGAGAGGGTGGGTAATAGTTTAGATGAAGGAAAACTGCTCAGTTTCCAAATTATCGGGCTTTCTAGCCCTTGTCTGCGTGTAATGATCTCTTGAACATTGAAGGTATAAACAGCAATGGAATAAAATGATTTATGGGGCTGCGGTTTGCGATATAAATTGAAGTTTTTTTGTTTTTTTTTTATAAAACACGCAGAAAAAAATGGTGAGGAATGTATGCAATATCAAAAATCCAAATTTATATGTCAGTGGGGTAGCTCAGTGTATAGAGCACTGAACGCCTTGCTCAAGGGCCCCGATAACGTTAACTTCTTTTCCTTATATTGCCCTAGAGTTCACTCCATGGACAAATCGCTTAGAGAAGCTCGAAACTGTAGATAAATGTTAAACACCTGAATCTAGTATTCGATTAAAAAATGCCACAATCTTTCTAGTTTGCTCATTTACAAGTTTAGTGTTTTCAATTAATTGTTTTAGATTCTTGGATATCCTGCAAACTACTTTTTTTTTTTACTTTTTTTTTTCTTACGACTACATTTGGTACAGAGGAACCGTACACAATTTTATTATTAAACGTTTTTGAAAACGTTAGTTTTTTCAATAAATTAATGTTCTGATTGTGAACACATTAGTTATTTTCTAACAATTTTGATATATCTTGGCCTATCTGACCATTATCTTGTTTCTGCTTCCAATTTTTGAGCATTCCACAAGAATGTGTTGCATTGTCAGATTTACTCTTGACATCTGATGCATTTCAGAGGTGGCCTACCTTCCAGTAAGTAGCTATTGGGTTAGTTTGAGTGACCAATATGCAGTACTGTAAATGTAGCTTGTTCTTTATTGGTTCGATTCTTGCTTACGAGGTCCAGGTGTAGGTTTTATTGTTTTGAGTTTGTTTTTTAGTTGATTCGGTGGCAATTTTCATGCCATGAAATTTTGACCTGATGTTTTAAGATCTAGCAAAGGGACAGGGATTAAGAGTAATGGAAAGAGGGAACACGCTTCTCTAGCTGCTGTTGTGATTGTGCATTACCTTCTATATCTGAATGACCCGGAATCCACTTGTAATTTCGAATTGGAAATTAATAAAAGTTGCTATATCGGATATTATATAGTTTTCTAAGTCATGTCTTATGTTGCTGATACTTCTGAGACACGAGATTAACTATACTAAAAAAAATAATAACTATTAGTTAATACTAATAATTTATAAAGAATAAATATTTGGACCGTTCTAATGGTGGTATCATCTTTTCGTGGTAAAGAAAATAAAATTCAAAAATATGTAATTTTACTATTGTACAGTCAATATATTGTAAGATCTACTAATACTCACAAGGTCTGCAGCTGTAAGTAATTTGAAGATGTTTAGGAACACCCGGGCAGGGATCTATCCCGTAGTTGTTAGAAGACGAAATCATCTTGCAGTGCCTCTTCTTCTGGCATCTCTCCACGGCAGTCTGTAACAGTGAATACTAAAACGGGGTCAGTATGTTATAAGAAACTTTAGTAATTTATAATATTTATTGCTATAGTGTAGCGTCATATTGATATAAAATAATGAAAATATATTATAATGTTATAAATATTAATGTAACGTGTAGTGATTATTAAAAAAGGGTCCGTTGCAATGAATTCAAAATATCAGATTTAAAAAGTTCTTCCAACGGATAGCATCTTTACAAGTCATTGACATACCATATTCACATATTCCTACATTTACTAATTGTTTTATTATTTGTACAGTTGCAAACATCAATAAATAGATATACTGAATTAACAAAAAAATATTTACTGAATGCAATTTATTGCTATATGATGAAATTAATCCAGTAAATCTGAGGGATAATGCTTATAATCATGTAAACAACTACCCATTGATAAGACTTTAATGAAAGTTATAATCAGGATATTATTTTTCGGGTGTGATACTCAGTGTGTAAGGGACTGTACTTCGGAATCTAGGTTCAAATGCGGCCGAGAAACATTTTTTTTTTTTCTCTTATACAAGCTAAGATTCGACCGAGGAGAACAATGGTCCATAGAAAATTGATTGGGAATCTATTAATTTTGAGTGGGTAAAAAATATGCATATTAATATAAAACACTGATATCCTCTTCAATTTAGAAACTAATTTTATTAAAGTTTAGGAGCTATTAATATTTTAAAATATTTGTGTACCCTAATCTATAACAGTGATTCAGTGGATGCATTCCTAAAACATATGTCTCCCTGAAAAAGGTGACATTGTGTTGGCTGTTATTCTATACACTACAAGTATTGCATCGTTTCTCACTACAATGCTATCAAGTTTACATCTTAGGCTAGGTCTATACTATGGCGTTCGGACGAGACGTTTTTTTTCCACGGACGCTGACGTTAAAAAAACGTCGGATGCTTGTGTTTATACTGTAGCGTTTCCGAACCCCCATCTAGGTGCAATAGCCAAGAATGAGTGTCAAATCAACCAGTAGTTCCTGAGGCGTTACATAACATTTCAATATTACTTTTAACATTGCAAGAATAAACTTTCTTAAACATTTAACAGAACATTTAAATATTACATTTAGCATTTAACATTTCAAAATTACAGTACACGTTTAAAATAACATCATTTAAAATACATTAAACGCTTCATATAACTACATACTTGTGTTTAATACAATATACCTTAAAACTAATACAACAACCTATATTTAATACAACATACTATATTAAAATTAACTACATACTAACTATAACATACTATAATACATAATAATAATAACTACATATGGTAATAACTATAACATACTAAATTAAAATAACAACATACCTATTTTAATTTTTTTTTTTTAATTTTATAGTTTTTACATTTACGTTTATATAGGCTTTATTCGGTGATGAAGGTTGCGTGGTGAACCATCTTCTTGCTACACTTACCCAGAAAGCTAGATTCCTATAAGAGGGACTGTATCTGAATCTTATTCTAAACTTAAATTTTGATAGTAAGCCAGACCTTAGCCCTAACAGTTCTCCGTACTGTTCAGTAGAACAATTTAAATCAATCCAAAATAGTGAGTCCCTTTTACAGATGTAAAACAGCTATAACACTTTGTCCTACTTAGAATCAGTAGGATTGTTATTGTGCATATTTGGCAGTAGGTAATAGCTCAAGAAATTAATTCAAATAATTATTAATAAATAATAACTATTAATGAGGAAATCTGAAAGTATGTCTTTCCCAAACATGACATAGTGTGTAATCCTAAGATGACATCTCATCTAGTCTAGATTATGACTTCTAGCGAGTGATGCCATACTCACATCGTAGCACCTCTAATATGTTCATTAAGTCTTATTAACTTATAGGTTTAATAAGAAGCTAATGTTACAACTTTAAGCTTAATTAATATGGTAATATTATTATTATCATGAAACCAAATTTACATTAACCGGCCAGTAGTTTGTCCGTAATTACTTTATTTTGCGGTACTTATTTACTTAATAGAGTTTCATTTATTTAGGTATTGGTTTTTATATTATTATATGATATCAATTACCTTTTCTTAGTTTAGCCCTTGACCTTTATCCTAAAAATCTCTGATGTTAAAAAGTGCAAGCTAAGATAAAGTAAGAACACTGGATAACTGTATATTATAATTTATCCAGTTTGTTTAAGTCTGTTAATAATATGAAAGAATAAGCTGTCTGGTATCTCCCTTTTAAACAAATTTCAACACACTCGAGTGAGCTCCCAAATACAACAATATTACTCTTGTAATACAGATTCCGCTGATTATTTTTAACAAAAGTGGTTAAAGAAATAAAATTAAAATGAGAATAAAAGATATTAAGTAGCCTTTTTTTTTTTTCTTTTTTTTTTTGCTTTGTACTACATAAGTATGCTTTTTGGACTTAATTTAGATTTTATGTTAAAGAATGGAACATTTTGATACACTTTTTTTTTTTTTTTTTTTTTTATTGTTATGTGTTCTATAAAAGTTAGTAATCTGTCTAGCCTTAAACCCAGGTATTTCAATGCTTTAGACCAAATCATGTCTTTTACGTTTAAAATGTATGCATGCCTATGAATGACCTGCGTTTTGTGAAAACAAAGAATAGTGATCATTTTAAATTTCTATTTTTAGTAATATCTATATATATTTATTTTTTATTTTTTTTTAGAATTGGTTTGAATATTTTTTCTATTGATGTTAATGCAGAAGGAAGCTGTGTAATCTGCATACAGGGAAAATATTGCATTAGGGTGTCTTAGGAAGTCAGACAGAAAGAGGTTAAAAAGAGTTGGAAATAGGCAGGAATCTTGTGGAAGACTAGCGGGATGAGTCAGTACATTAGAAAAAATATATTTATATAACTTATACAACATTACTTAATTACTAAATTCTATCACAAAGAAGTGAAAAAAAAAACAGCTTTATTGGACCAAATGTTCCAATTGACATCACGACTAAGTAATTCCTACTGCTACAAAATTCTCCCTTGCCTAGAATTCGTAGACAGTACACATAGAAGAAGTAAATGGAGGTAGTTCAGAGTTAAAAATCGGCAAAGTTCGTTGCCGTAACTCTGTATATTATCTGCATACACTTTAAGATAGGGTTACCAAATAATACACTCAAACAAACAAGTACTATCAAATCAATCAAACTGATATTGCATGTATTTCTAACAAAACAAGGTCTTAAATTTATTTCATCATTTCAAAATAAAATTGGCCTACCAACCCCACATCTACCGACCAAGACTCTACGAACACGATTTTAGGCGCCCTCGTAAATCTAAAACTTGATATCGAGGGGATGAAAACCACTTTCATTGCTGAGATAAAAGATGAAATGAAAGAAATAAAATCATCCCTCGATAAACAGGGCCAGATTAGTTTCGAAAACTCGGAACGTTTATTGAAAATAGAAACCTCCTTGGAGTCACAAACGAAATTCTTAGAAGACCTATTAAGAGAAAATACTCTTCTTAAGGAAAGAGTGTCTGAGCTCGAGGCCCGGCTAAATAAGGTAGAGCAAGGTCAACTTTGTAGATCGGCCGAGATACGGGGAATCCCGGTTCGCCCAGGAGAAACCACGGCAGCTCTAATTACGAACATAGGCGCTGGCCTGGGTCTAAAGCTCACTCCCGAAGATATTGACACCGTGGAACGGAGAAGACCTAGAAAAGATGACCCACGTCCGCCGGTCATCATTGCTAAATTTGTGAGGCAATCAGTGAGGGACGAGCTGATTCGACTCAGAAAAGTGAGAAGAGACTTCTCGACGCGCGATATTGGTTGGCAGGAAAATGACTGCCACCATATCTATCTCAGCGAGGAGATGACTCCCACCAATAGGCATCTCTATTGGATGGCAAGACAAAAGAAAGCTGCAGGCAAATTGAAGTATGTTTGGTTTTCCGGCGGCAGAGTACGCTGCAGGCGGGAGGATGGCCATCCTGTCATTTTTATTAACGCAGCTAAGGATCTTGAGGTCTTCACATGAAGCATCTACTCCTGTTTCCACATACCTTGCTCTGACATCTGGCTCTCCTCTCGGTATATCGCATCACTCAAATTCCTCAATAGAAAAACATTTCGTTCATTGATTATTTTCTTTTCTTTATTAATCATTTTAATGTGTGCAAAACTTATTACATCATGTTTGCTTTTCTCGTTTATATCTTCGTTACTCTTCTGTATTGCTTGTTCGTTTCTTTTTTCTCATTTATTCTTAGTTAATTTTCTTTACTGCCCATATTTCTAACTTTCTACTTTTTCATACCATGTTATTGCTTAGTGTCTTCTGAATCCGCTATTTCTTTTTTCCTTTCTCTTTTCCAGCATCCTTGTCATGACTAGCGTCCTAACTCTCTGTCATGTTAACGCCCAATCCCTCCCTGCTCACTTTACCGAATTCCATCAGTACTTCTCTGATAATTTTTATCATATCGTTGCAATATCTGAAACCTGGCTTAAGCCTTCAATACCTTCCCTCAGTGTCTCCCTTCCTAACCACTATCTGCTGTGTCATGATCGTACTAACCGCACTGGCGGAGGTGTTTGTATATTTGTACATAATAATTTCCGAACCAAAGTCCTAAGCCTATCCCCTTCTTCTGAACATCCCCACATTGAATTCCTGTTTGCCGAAATAACCATGCATTCACAAACTATCCTTGTTGTAGTAGTTTACCGCCCTCCCAATGTTCCTTTTGACTCCCACTTCGAAACCACTCTATTCAACATTGTTCCTCTCTACTCACATGTTATTATTGCTGGAGATTTCAATACCAATCTCCTCACCGATTCCTCTGACAAGTCTTATCTTGAAAACTTTTTTTTTCCCTCAACCTACATGCGGTACCATTCTCTCCTACCCACCACACATTTACATCTAATACCTGGCTTGATCTCCTAATAGTTGATTCTCCTAAAAACCTCATTTCCTCTTCCCAGTTACCAATCACGTTTCTTTCTAATCACGATTTAATATCCCTGTCATACAATATCCAAACTCCAACATTCATTCCAAAAACCATTTCCTATCGCAATCTTGATTCCTTAACATTTTCCTCTCAATCCAAACTGATATTGACGCTCTGGACTGGGACTCTATATATTCCTCCCACACTATCGACAACATGGTTGACATACTCACATCCAATCTCTTATCCATCCTTGACTCACATGCTCCCCTAAAAACCATCCTTATCCGACGTCCACCAGCACCCTGGATCACAATAGAAATCAAAAACCTACAAAAGAGACGAGAGGCCGCCCGAAGACGTTTTCGACGGACTAGACTTCAGGACGACTACACTCTGTTTAAATCCCTTCGGAATCAGACACAAACTGCCATTCGAAAAGCTAAATCACAATATTTTCATGAAGCCCTCTCCAGCGCCTGTGATCCAAAATCAAAATGGAAAATTTTATCAAAACTTTCCTTTAGTAAATCCTCAAATGCTCCGCTTTCATACTCTTTTACTCCTAATGAAATGAATTCCTTTTATGCTACCTCATCATCAAACTCCTCATCTCTTTCTGCCAGCTACGCTCCAAGCGGTCCTCCTTTTAACTCCTCCAGTTTTTATTTTTCCTATATCACACCCTCAGACCTCATTGATGCCATTTTTCAATGTAAAACGCAAGCTATTGGACATGATGGTATTCCACTAAAATTAATCAAACTCTGCCTTCCTACTATCCTTCCAGTCCTCCTACATATATATAATTATTCTTTGCAAAATTCCACCTTTCCTTCATCCTGGAAGAAAGCTAAAATACAACCCTTACAAAAGAAATCTAACCCATCTTCACTTAATGATTTCCGTCCCATATCAATACTTTCCAATCTGTCCAAACCCCTTGAAAGACTAGTTCAATCACAAATCTCCAATTTCCTAGAAAACTCCTTAATTAATCCTTCCTTAATCCGTTCCAATCTGGGTTCCGACCTGGTTATTCAACTCAGACAGCCTTAACAAAAATTACTAATGACATACATACTGCCCTTGACGAACGAAAAGTAACTGTCCTTATCCTTCTAGATTTTACCAAAGCCTTTGACACCCTAGACCATTCTATTCTCCTCACGAAACTAAAAGCCCTATCTTTTTCCTCAAGCTCTCTCCTCTGGTTTCATTCCTTCCTCTATAGTAGAACTCAAATAGTATCCATACCAAACCAGCCACTTTCCTCTTCCCTTTCATTGACATCAGGGGTAGCCAAGGTTCCAGTGTCTCTCCTACTCTTTTTTGTGCCTACATAAATGATCTACCAAATTCCATTCACCATTGTTCCTACCATCTATACGCGGATGATTTCCAGATATATCTATCCTTCCATCCCTCTGATTTAATTAAATCATTCTCCCTTATCCAAGAAGACCTTAATAGCATTTGCAAGTGGGCCTCTGATAACAAATTAAAATTAAATGTAGAAAAAACGCAGGCTATTATCATAGGTTCTAATACCCATCTGAGATCCCTTCCCCACCTCCCGATACTGTCTATGAACTCCCAACCTATTCAATTCCACCCCACAGTCAAAAACCTTGGTATTACCTTTGACCAAACCCTTTCATGGAAACCTCATATCTCCCAAATTTCTAGACGGGTTATATCCATCCTTAAGCTATTCCATTCTTCCCAGGACTCCCTTCCGAAACCTACTCGTCAACTCTTGGTTTCTTCCCTTATCCTACCCATTTTGACTACAGCTGTGTTGCATATGGTGGCTTGACGGCGGAACTCGAGAGTAAACTAAGGAGACTAATGAACTGTTTCATTAGGTTTATCTTTAGGGTTCCAAAAGCCTCCCACACATCACATCTATATACAGAGTTAAAATGGCTTTATCCTTCATCCCGCATAAATTACTTTCTAGCCTCCTTCCTCTACCAAACCATCCATTCTCGGAATCCCTCCTACATCTATAACATCTTCCAGTTCAGATCCTCGGTCTCCTCCCGCACTACAAGATCTCGCTCCTCTGACCTGTATACTTCTTCCCATAAGAGTACATCATTTGACCACTCCTTCATTTCCCGTGCTACTTCCTTGTGGAATTCACTACCCTGTAATATCCGTAATGCTCCATCTCTGTCCACATTTAAATCCCTTCTCTTTCAATACCTCCTTTCCCTCCAGAATGATACTGACTAGCGAAACTTCACTAAAAAAAAAAGAAGTGCATTCAGTAGATGTAAATAGGTTTTTATTCTTTCTCCTGCAATTATTGGATTTTGTAATTTGTATTTCTATTTTTGTTCTTTATTTGTAAAACTGTAAATAGTTAACCAGATTGTTAGTTTATTTTATTTCATCTTATGAAAGCTAGACTCATTGTATTTATTTATGTACATTATATTATTCTTAGGGGACATCGTCCCAGAATAAAGTTTATTTTCTATTTCTATTCTATTCTAAAATTATCTACCATCTTTATACTCCATGGTTTGTAGACTTGGCCTTGATTCTTTTATAGACTCTATAGAGAAACGGTCGCCATCTCGATTCACTATCTTATTACCTTCTGTCTGGTCTGAAATCTAACAATATTACCCTTTTGACCTTATCATACTTGGTGGTTATTGTTTACCAAATCTTTTTCGATATATTAATTATTTTTTTTAAATTCCTATAGTGACTTTGTTTACAATTGGTAATAAATAATGATTTACATAGGTTATAATAGTATTCAGAAGTAGAGCCTCTTTTCTCCGTAGAATCGTCGTAGTAATGTTAAGATCAGGTCGAAATATTTCTCTTACTATATTTTTTTCGTTAGTTGATGGTTCATTTGATTTTAGGACTTTTGGTAGCACCGAGTTTCTATGTACAATATTTTTTATTTACATAACAGGGATAACTTTATTATTCATAGTTATGGGTTGATAGTTGATTTTTTTGTTAGTAAAATCAACATGTACAGATTTTATTTCATTTAGTTTAATTTAATTAAAGTGATCCCGTATTCAAATCAGGCTAAACATCTCGGGATGACACTGGACGCAAGACTCCGATGGAAAGAACACGTTAAAAAAAACTAATACACCTCAATTTGAGTTATGAAAAGTTATATGGGCTCTTAGGCAGACAATCCAAACTGTCTGTAAACAATAAAATACTAATATATAATCAAGTCCTGAAGCCAATCTGGACATATGGAATCCAGCTGTGGGGATGCACCAGGGACTCCAACAGAAAAATAATCTAAAGATTTCAAAATAAAGTGCTAAGGGGCATCGTAAATGCACCTTGGTGCATCAGGAATGATCTTCACAGAGATCTTCGGGTGCCAACCGTGAAAGAGGTAATCCAAAAATACGCACAGTCGCATCAGGATCGCCTGCAAGAACACGTTAACGCCGAGGCCGCCCATCTCCTGGACTCCAATGCACTGGTGAGGAGGCTAAAGAGAAGGAAGCCCCATGACCTAATATAGGGCGTTGTGTATAACGTTCTAAGCTATTGACATTTGAAGCTTTTTAATTTTGAAAAATAAAACCATATTTTATGTATATATGTTTTAGTATTGTATTTTTATTATTATTATTAGAAAAAAATTGCTAATAAGCTCGTAAAGAGCTTGATTGTAATGTAAATAAATTAAAAAAATAAATTTACATAACAGAATAGGTTTGTAATAATGCTTAATTCCTTCTAAGAAAATATATTTTTCTGTGAAGTTTATTGGAATATTTACACATATGACGTTAGTGAGTAAGGCACTAGCTGTAGGCAGAAAATTTATTTATTTTATTTTATTTTTATCTGTCGTGGCTCATTATTGCGCACCCAACCACTACTAATGGAAAAATCTGGCGGTTAATCTTGGCCTACCGTTGGCATAGAAACAGAGCGTCATCCTTATAAACTGAACCCAAGAACCTAAATAGGTTATTATGCTACAGGTATATATATATATATATATATATATATATATATATATATATATATATATATATATTCTTTTTTTATGTTTAAACAGGTATTTTTTTTTTTTTATATAGAAAATAAAACCTAGCGAAATCAGTTGGTGATTTTTAGAGATATAAACTTTAAATAGAAAAAATGTGAATAATTTCGTCAAGGACCATTCCCACGGCACTTTTTCATAAAGTTAAAAATCTTAATCCTCTAACAGCTCTATAAATTTCATGAATTATTTACTCCAACGTTGCCGTCAATTATAAGTATCCTGTCTCGTCCCCTGCTTCGAATACAAATGCTTGGTGTATGGAGAACAATCTGGTGAGGTCAGAGACATAATTAGTTTATTAGATTTATCTTTGAAGTATCTATGCGCTTTATGCATCACTGGTATTCTAAGATAAGGTGAATTTTTGATCATTTCTGTCAGCTATTCATTCTAGCTAAGTTCCTATTCCAATCATTAAAAGCTAATAGGGGTTTCGATTGAATATTTCTCGGTACGTCTTAGCAGCAATTATTAAAAAACAATAATAATTCTCTATTAAATTTCTGACTAGAAAAATGTTGGCAAATTTTTGATCCTTGCCCGAACCAACGTAGAGCGTTTCAAAATGTTGTATATTTGAGGGACAGACCCTCAGCCTGTAGTGCATATCTGATAGTCACAAGCTTCCTGTACAAAGAAGACTCTTTTATAAAATTTAAGTAAATCATTAAACTTTATTTTATTTTGATTTAGAAATTTATTCATTTAATATAAAGATTAAACGAGTGTTGATGGTTATAAAGATAAAAAAACAACTCAAGCAAAATAACTTCAACAGGACGTGGTGCGAATGAAAAAACTTCTTATTCCATGTAAAAATTAATAAGACTACAGTTTTATACACTATGACCTAATTATGAGGCTAAGCAACTAAGTTACTTTGTGAGAGGACCTTGCTAATACGGAAACTCATAAGCACTTTGCAAGAGGAGGATTATGTTGCTAAGTAGTTGGGGGGAGGGAGGTATCAAAGCACAATGGTATTGTAGCCAGTTATCTTCAGCAAAGAGGCTTTATTACAATAACTTGTCCTCAACAAGATCCTGAAGAGCCCTCTGGATTTCGGATCTCATGGCTTCAGGAGGAACAATGAAACCTTTAATGATACTCAATCTCTGCTCCTAAGGCGTGCTATGACGTGCTTCCAGCATGGCTATTCAGGCTATTCTCTATACATCGTAGAGAATTTACTTAATTTTGTTTAACCTAAATGAGTGATACACATAAGATACTGCAGTGGCACTGATCCAATTATAATTGAAGTAGGTTGAAGCCAGCAAGATAGTTGTCGCCCACTAAAGATTTAATCAATTTTCAAAAGGACAACATTGGCAGAATATCCTTCGGCCATTCAAAATCGTTAGATCCTGGCAGATCACAAAATAGTATTGTTTAGTGTCCGATGAAAAAAAAATAAACAGGAAGAGGGAGTGTCCTTTTAAAAAGAGAAAATATTTAATCAATTTTCAAAAGGAAGAAAATTAATTTGTAGGGAAGGAGTGGGAAAGGAAATCTTTCGGCCGTCAAAATTTGTTAGACTCGTTTGACATTGTTTCCCTTTTGAATTGACTAGACCTTTTCGTTTCATAAAAAAGACGTTCATATTGGCCAAAAGTATCATAGTTTTTTCTTTATCTTTCTCGATTCCTTCTTTCCTCTCTCTAACACATACTTCGCGAATTCATCATATTTTTTCTACTTCTGGTTTTCCAATTTAAAAAGTATCCACAATCTCCATCAGGCCATTGAGTCATTTAATTTTGTTTTTACATTGTGAATCAGTGTAGTTGTTCGGGCCCGAATCTATTACGTGCATATTGTAATTAACGTATTGTGTAACTCCAATTCTTGATAGAAACATAGTTAAATCATAAACACTGAGTGGTGGAGTAACCCATTATTTTCTCCTAATTTATATTTACATAATTCAGCTTTATTTCTAAATAATATTTGTTTGATTCTTCAATGATGTCGAACAAAAATTTTCTATAAGACCTTACTGTTGTTGTCGATTCGATTTCCTTTGATCTTAACCGACATGATTTGGAATGCGGTTCGATTTCACCCGACATGGTTCGACAGAGTCGACAACACGGACACACTGTTTCGGCATTGTCGACCGACATTGCTGTTCGACATAGTGTGGACGTACTTTGGTGAGAATTAGAGTGAAGTCGAAGGTGTCGTTCGAAACAATTCGCCATCGTGTGGACACAGCTTTACGAGCAAACAACAAATCAGGCACTACGTGTTGCAATCCCTTTTTGTTATTAATGAGTCACATAAGAATAATATTATTAATATCATTACTAATAGTATTATAATTAGTAATAATAATATATAATGATTAATAATAATATTAATTTACATTAAACTCTAGTGCGGGGAAAAGCGGGAAACCCAGTTAGTCCCCCAAAAAACATGTACCCTGTTTGAATAATAATAATAATAAAAAATAAATTAATAAAAACATTTTTCATGTTTATTAATAAACATATGTAGATGTAAAACCTATACCTGTGTAATCATGTGTTATTGGAACATTCTAATAATTACTGATCATTATCTTCCAAGAGCTGCTTTGTAAATGGGTATATATTTTAACCTTTTGGGAGCAGTTTTTTTTTTTATTTATTATATATATATATATATATATATATATATATATATATATATTATGAAACAATATTTGTCTAGTAGACTGATTCAATTATTCCGCCTTCTCCACTATTATCTTTTACACCAAACTTCCAAAAATCAAAGCAATTAATTCATATTAACAATTAAAATAATGTAAACAAAATGTCAACGATGTAGATGTTATAAACAAATTTTGTCTATTGAAGATATTACACTAGACAAAGGACCAATAAATCCTTACAGCCTATGACCCCAAACAGTACTTTGTCACTACTCTGGAATTCTTTAAATGCATGACGGAACATCACTATCGAGCCTCAATTCATAGATACAAGAATATAAAAAAGAAACTCTATAAAAGAAACTGCGATCTTGTGTGGTAAAAGGATGATTTTGCTCTTTATCTTCATAAATTTTTAAAATATAATATAAATTAGGCATACTTGCGTAATATTTCTTCATTATCTTCGCATGCATTGGGCTTAAAAGAAACAAAATATTTGTTATTTTAAAGAACTTATTATTTGATTTAATTGCGCTATAGGTTGAACCTTGGGAAGTGTATGTATTTTCCCATACTTTAACACTTTCTAATGTTTCTCTCCTTCGTTTCCAATAAATGTATAACCTTAGGCAATATACCATATCACGCTGTCATAATGTCAGCTTGGCCTTTCAAAAATATTAAAATATTGTTGTTAATGTAAGTTGTTGTCAAATATAACCTATGTCACATGGTCTAGGGATCAAATTTTCATATAGATCTTAATATTATTATTTTGTATACCATACATAAATATTTTATTGAAGAAAATAAAACTTAAAAATGTTTTATATACATGTGTGTGTGTATACATACATATATATTATTATTGAAACTTTTTTTTTTTTAACTATACAATATATTATACATTAGAACGTTAAATAAAAATGTAAAATAACCTAAATATAAAACACATGATTTTTAATATTAAAAAAAAAAAAAAAAAAAAAAAAAAAAAAATTAAATTAAAAAAAAAAAAAAAAAAAAAAAAAAAAACCTTTACCACCACAACCCATGAAGGCTCTTGGGATCAGAACTGAGGTAAAAATGTACTGTTACTCGGCCAACGGTTTTGAAAGGAGGAGATTTGGCTTATAGGATATATAAGGGAAATTATTTTGTTTTCATCAGAGTATTACACTAGGAATAGTAATATATCGGATTGGATATTAATTTAGTCATGGAAATGTTGGTATCTCATCAGGAACATCAGGAAGGTATGGAACTTTGAAGTTTAACGAAAAGTCAGAAGTAGGCCTAAGAATTGAATGAATGTCAAAAAATGTAGTTATAATTTTTTAGTTCGAAACACCTTAGCTCGTACATAACCTTTAAAAAATTAAAACTTATGTTGAAGATCAGTGGGTCCAAACAAATGAAATGATCGCTATCGACGTTCTTTGAAGCGGTAACTTATTTGTTAAGGACAGTTCACAGATCACAGTGGCTATTTTTTACAAAGTTAATTTTGATTAAAGGACAAAGAAGCTGTAACAGGAAAGTATCAGTGGTGTGTTAGCAACTGTGTTGGGTCATGAAAGATAGTTATGTGATAGCAAGTTTCTGACATTCATTTCTAATTAACTGATAAATAATGATATTTTAAGTTGCTATTATTTAACTAGCATTGAGTACGTTCCAATTTACACCTAGACAAACACTAACAATTACTGCTGGTGTAGAGTCGTTGAACTTAAATCTAGGTTGAATTGATAATAAGGTGTATGTACTCTAACTTCACTTCTGCTATTGTATGTTAATTGATATGAGAATAAATTTAATTAATCAAAGTAATTGAAGTAAACTACAAGAAAATTTAGGTAAAATATTACAGAATCTATAGAATCCATATATTATATAGGAGGACAACCCATTATTCGTTTGTGATCACTTCCTACAAATACTACTGAACCAACTTGTACCAAATTGTTACCACATCATTTTAGAAATTCCAGGAAAATTTAGCCATAATAAAATCTTTTGATTTTGAATTAATTTTTTATTTTGAAAAAATGGTATATGGATAACTTTAATGTTTGAAAATTGACCAACAGGTGACGAGCGCCATTCTACATGTTAAAGTTAAAAAGCTCGCATATAGAACATGAAATTGATAGTAAAATTTACTTATATACAATTAAATAATGAAAATATTTATATAGGTATTGTAATATGTGAATTATAAAAATCGACCGATAATAAATTTTATCACAACCATAATACTACTGAACCCATCTGTACAAAATTTTGTCTACATCATCTTCATAGTTCAAGGAAGGATTAGAAATAACAACATTTACAATAATAAAAATTCAAATGTGCTGTGTTGAGTGACCAAAAAGAGATTAGAAAGACTGTTATAGACTTTAATGGTAAGAAATTAAAATCCAACCAGATAAAAGTAATAAAATTATTTTTGCTGAATAAAAATTATTACCAAATCAAAATTTCGATCCTTTGCTTTTTGATATTATCTGTTAATACTTGGTTGCATACTTCAATACAATATTTTTATCAATAAACAAATAAAACTTCAATTATTGGTGAAAATTATTTAAGTTTTACTTTTGAGAGAGGTTGAATCCGTGACGGGCGATGGTAGTTATCCTATACATTTTATAAAGCAATATAATAGTATAGTTAAAAATAGGAAAGTGAATATGATAAAGATAAAATTAAAGCTTTTATATTACGGAATCACTTTGAATCTTTATGAAGAGTTACAATTTTGTAGAAAGCTATATTTAGATTCAACCTTGATGTATAATGAAACGAAATGAAAAACAATCTTTATTATTAGACGTTTATCCCGTAACAATAATTTAATGTTACAAGTTATGATACAATGGTCTGGCTTCGAGGATTTAAAAGAATGATCTTCAGTCGTTATAAAAATACAAACACACCTACTGACTCTTACATATACATTCAATAATTCATAAATTAGAATAAAAACCTAGTCGTATTTGCATTTCACTTATATTCAAAAGTATGTTCAATAACAACTGTGCCTCCAAAATGGCTGAAACTTTGGTGAGTAATTGTCAACAGATGAACAACGAATTCACTAGACTTTTATTTACGAGTGCTGCGATCTTCACGATGACGTCAGAAACTTTTCCGACCACCCTATAGTAGGAGATAGATACATAAATGATATATATAAGAGTTTATTAAAGAAGATTTCCGAATGGATAAGAGTAATGACTTAAAAAATGAGGATGGAGGAGTGATAAAAGATTTTTCGAAGGAAGTATTTCTGTGAAGGAACGCAGGCTAAATTTATCATGAATGTAGGTGAGTTTTTTTGTTTGTTCTCAAGGACCATTAATGGATAGTAGGGAAGGATTTTAAACCTATGATATTATGATATGATATTGCTAACTCTAACTACTTCCACATTTCAGTAGCATTGCTTTCATTAAATAACAGTCCATATAAGTTTTTTTTGGCTTATATAACTTGGTGGATAAGGAAATGTAAGAGGCATCATTGTCTTGGAGAAATTTCAACCACAGAAGTGTCTTGGTTTCTCCTTCAAGTTCATCTTGAAATGAAACCGCATGTGTGCAGAGCTGAAGGGTACAAAAGCTTTCAATATAACTTATTATTACACTTGGAAAAAAAAGGCTTGCAATAATCTCAGAATTATTTATAAATTAAAAGTATCATTGCACAGTTATCGCAATGGACAGTTAAATTTTTATAGTTTTCTATTAACTCCCATTACATTATTTCCTATCCGTTGGATTTTTTCATCGAAAGTACTGTTAAAAATTAATTTAAAACTAAATCGAAGCGATACAATCTAACTAATAAAAAAACTAACATAAGACGGGATAGAATCTACAAAAACGTTACGCAGATTGTAAAAACATACGAACTTTCAAAACATTAGCAATTTGATTAGCAGATAATATTTATTTTTATCTACCACAGTTTTATCTACCAAATTTTTTTTCAAGTTTATATGAGTATATCCAAATGTTTTTTTATTTAATAATAACTCAATCCCAAAAAAATAAAGCCAGCAGTGAACAGATGGATTTGGCTTTTAGAGGGGTGGAGGAAGGTATATATTGATACATTAATATTGATTAATTTTTATATATTATATATACTTTAAAGTATATAATTGAAAGCTTCCTAAAACCAAAACGTAGGTGATAAGTGGGTTGGTCACAACTGGGAGTATTGTGTCAGGAATGATCTTAGGTAATTGGGTTTTTATCGGATCGGATTGAGAGAGCTATGTGATTATAAAATGTTGGTGTGGGCATTGAGCCTTCGAGTTCGCTAAGCCTATATAGATTTTCAGGAATATATATTTTCTTTTATTATAATATTATGATTATTTGTAGTTGTATACAAATCATTATTAGTACCGACATAAAGAAGAGAAAACATCAACAGGGGGTAATGGAGGGGATTATTCAGTTAGCCGGAACCTGTTACATCACATCAACAGGGAACTTACTGGAAATAATGGGATTCTTCTCATCAGCCCTGGAATGATGGAATTACGGCTCAACTCTGGGTAATATTCTGGTACGTGTAACAGGTGATTCCAAACGCTTCATTACACACGCAACAGTAATTATATCAGAAACTCAATTACGTACAGACAAATAATATTTGTTTATACAATTAAATATCAGTTTTTACTACATTGTTTGGTCATTCTGCTATTTTACTCTTAATACTTACAATTAGTAATATTGCTGTCTGTATTATTGTTCTAATTATTACCATTATTTATTTTCATTATTATTAATCTCCTTGTTATTGGGATATGTATAAATTGATGTTGTATTCACTGGATTGATTTTTAACTGTGTTTATAGCACCAGAAATTGGACAATTTTACATACATGCACGTCTAAAGTTTGTTTAGATATTATCTGTTATAAAAATAAAAGTCTCTGAAACCTAATTTTATATAATATACTCAGTACCTTAAAATCAAGGACGAAGTTTCCTCTTAAGATCGTATCTGAAAGTACTTTCTGCTGTACGAAAGTACAACTGCTGGGCAAAGTTGACGTTTTCAAAAGTTAAAAGTTAGCAAACTTCAGTATTTATAATGCTTCTGACCTTTGGAAACTTCAACAAAAATCTTACGATGAAATAAAGACAATTAAGCACTTTTATTTGTTTATTTGTTAAAGCATGAATCTCATTGATGTATGCTATGATTCACTTTTACATACATTATACATTATACATATCCAATAGTTAGCATATAATATTTATTTAAACAATTATATCCTAAGATATGTTGGAAAGGATAAAGAGATGAAGCAAAGGATTTTTATACTTTTCATTTTATCATAAATAAATTGAGGGTTATATGAATAAATCTTCATTGAGGACCAGAAATAAGAATAATACATTTTCAGCTCAAATCAAAATCTCATTTTCTTCCGCGATGACATTTCTCAGCGTATCAATATCAGACTCTTTCCCTGGAAGAGGAATATATTTTGAAAACAGAGGAAACAAAATTTTTACCACCGTATTTTCTTTCTCAGTAGCTTACGTAAAGAAGTCTTACATAAAATAAATAATTTTCTCTTTTGTTTTTTATTTAAGATGAAATATCTTGAAACTCAAAATAAATTTTTATATTTGTCTCACGGTTTTACAGATAGATATTATTTCCGATAGTAGAGAGAGAGAAAAAAAAAACTACTTCATCTTGATAACATCGATGCTTACTCACTTGTGACAATCGATTATTCCGGCCTGATTCCTCGCTTCCTATGGCCACTAAGTACTTTCGCCGTTGACTTGATCACATTCATGAACGACCAAACGATAGTTATGTAAAAAATATGTAAAGATTATTAATAAAACTTTTAAATTATTTTATTTTTTAATTCGTATTTTAAAATAACATCGTCACTATATCTTAGTCTGTTCTGTCAGTAAATTCTTTTATTTACCTACACAAAAAACCTCATGCAGGCCTGTAGTGTTCCTATATAAATATATTTATTTGGTATAATGGGATGACATGTAGAAAAAAAAAATAAATAAACAGAAGCACGTTTCTTGTACTATGTTTAGTATTTAAATCTTACCAACTAAGAATTTTTCAAACTTTCAAGAATCTTAATTGTATATGATACAAATGGAAAATGCTTTAGAATGGACAAATGGTAAACAAATCAAAATTAGTGCACTTTGCAGAAAGTCGAAAACATTAATCTGTCATCGCTCTTTTTTAACTTTGATACCAATTCCTGGGTCATTCCATTTTAAGTTATCCAAAAAAAAAAAGGATAATAAATTGGTTTCTGGACCATTTTTTTAAAATTATAATATTTTGTAAGTTATTTCATCTATGTCTCAAAAATTCAAAACCAATTTAACTTTTAACTCAAACAGTTTATTTATTGTGGCCGTTTTCGTTCCCTGCACACGCCTAATTTTTTTTTTTTAATTCTCTTGAAACGTATAAATAAGAACTAAGATTTGTGTAAGTTGAAGATGTTTACCTACAAGCACATCAAAGTTCTTATATACTTAGCTATCATAGAGATATACCATAATATATCAGAGATAAAATGTACAATTTTTCAAGAAGCGTGATTTTTTGGAAATTCTTAACAATTTAGAGAATTTCATAATAAAATTAATATTAGTTTTGGTTATACTACCAGCATGTAGTAATAAATAAAATTTCAAAAAATATCAGATTGGAATTGACTCCCTTTATGCTTGAAAAAAAAAATTACAGAAAAGTGAAATTTCGATGGAATTTACATTTAACTTTTCTTGTAATTTTCATTATTAAATTTTATTTTATTATAGAATTAAAAAATATTGGTCAATAAACTGCTGAATCTTTAGTTTTCCTTGCATAATCATAAACAAGATAAATACGTTTACATTTATAAATGCTCTTGTAGACCATTAAACTCGCAAAATAAGGTGTGTGCAGCGAAATAATTATGGCCACCATAAATAAACTTGTTGAGTTAACAATTTTAAAAACCGATTATTGAGACACAGGAGAAACAGCATGGAAAGTTTTATATATATTTGTTCGCGCTAATCGGCACTTTTGTGAAGGGGGGAAAAGAGAAAAACTTTAATATACTGTTCATTAACGCACTCTATGGATCCTCTGGGCAACTAGCCCTTATCTGCGTTAATCCATACAAGAATTTTCCTCTTTCTTCTTGATTCTGTGCTCAAGTACGCACCTATTAAAATTGCCCAAGACCTCATGGTCTTCCATCGCTTTTATGACCAAGGTGAAATTGCCTTCCAGGACCCTATTCCTCTTTTAAAAGCGATCTTATTTCCTGTGCCGTTCAGTAAAGATTTAGTTCTCCCCCTAATGAGTGGTGACATAAGAGGAGGAGAGCCTAGACAAATATTGCAGCTTAGGAGAAGCCTTTGCCAGGCCGTAAGGATTCCGGGGGCCCTCGGACAGACCGTCGGCGGCAGTAATAAGGTAAGAAGTTTCTTATGTACTATTTGTTTATGCTACCTTCTCAATAATACCTCCCCAAAGGTGCGAAACCTCGTTTTCATATTTTCCCATACAGTCCATTTTCCAGAGGCCGAGGCGACTTTTTCGCTTCGGACATTATCATTTTTTTCCTATACATTTTTGGTCCTCCGGGCCGGATGTATCATTGTGCAACTTTGAAACGAGTGTTTTTGCAGTTTTGGGGCGAGTAATCACCCACTCATTTCTGTGCTTTATTAATATTAAAAATTTTTACATTAAAATTTGTATAAATTGCAAGGTTTGGCCTATTTTTTGTCCAAGTTTCATAACTTCCAATAATTACATATATATAAAACCGACGCTAAGTCGGCCATTTTCTACAGGTGCTTATTGTCAGCTGTGATCTGACGTCACCAACTCCCACTCCTCTAGTAACGTACTCGTTATTTCGTCTCGTAACAATCCCCGCCATCTTGTTTTATTACCGTCAGTTACAATTACGTAAGAATTAGTGCAATCAATTTTGCTACTTTTTCTCCTTTCCTTTTCTGCGCCTTATATACTATAATTTCCTTTTTATTTCTGTATTTGTATATTCTGTATTTTTCACAATGCCTGTAGAAGACAAAAATATCATTATTCAAGCACAACTATTGGCAAAGAGAGAAACGGTGTTTGCTGATATAACTAGCACTTGGTCCCAAATCAAAGCCTCTACTGTTAAGGATATTTTTGCTGTTCAGGCTCTTTACGAAGATTTACCCTCCCTTCAAGGCAAGTTTGAAACGGTAAATGAAAAAATCAGTGACCTAAATGTTCTCCTATCTAAGCAGAATTAAGTAGCTACCCAAGCCCCAGCTATAGCCTTCAATGGTATAGCGCGTAAAATAAAGGCTAAATTATTTCAGTTAAAAAAAGAACAACCCAGTATAACCTCAACACCGGTTGCCAGCCCTATTCATTTGGCTCAAAGTGCTTTCTCCTTACCACCAATCAATTTACCAGCTTTTTCAGGCGACATACAACAGTGGCCTGAATTTTTGTCGTTGTTCACCGCCCTTGTTCACGACAACCCGTCCCTAACCCCCATACAACGCTTTCATTATCTAAGATCCAACTTAAAGGAGAGTGCTCTTTCCGTAATTTCTAACTTTCAACTCACAGCCGAAAATTACGACCTTGCTTTTTCAGCTCTAGTACACAGGTTCCAAAACCCCAGGAGGATAGCCCAGGCATATCTGAACCAAATCTTACACTTTAAGCCTGTCAGTTCAAATTCATTAAATAACTTAAAAACGTTTCTTGAGGTACATCAAAATTCAGTGCAGGCTATCAAGGCGCTACCAATCGACGATTTAGCAAATTTTATTTTGTTAACCCTCACATTAAATAATCTAGACCCAGGTCGAGATTATCGAGGATCAAAATTCTGCTAAATCAGTTCCGCTTTTCGATGACTTGCTAAATTTCATTATCAAGCAAATTAAAACCCTGGAGATTATTTCACCCCCCCCTCCCCAACAATCAAAATAGAAACACTAGAGTTAATTCATTAATTGTAAACACTAGTCCTGTTCCTTCACCACAATCAGATAGTACTCGGGCGGCACCTTCTAATTCTAATAAACTTAAATGCATTTTTTGTACATATTTTTTTTTTTGAAGAGAAAAGATTTGACCCGGTTGGGATTCGAACCCAAGTCTCCACTTCTCTAGCGTGGTGCCTTATCCACTAGGCCACCGAGCTCGTATCCGAACCAGGGAAATCCCCTCTCTTCACTGATCCATACCCCCGGGCACTCGCAATTGCGATGTACAAATCGGGGATGAATGTTCAATTTTAACATTACTGTTAGATGGATCTATTGACATACGTCATATATATTATAAATATGAAATAATTCTTGGTTGTTAATAATTATTTTTTAAATATATATATATTTTTTTTTTATTTTTGAAGAGAAAAAATTTGACCCGGTTGGGATTCGAACCCAAGTCTCCACTTCTCTAGCGCGGTGCCTTATCCACTAGGCCACCGAGCTCGTATCCGAACCAGGGAAATCCCCTCTCTTCACTGATCCATACCCCCGGGCACTCGCAATTGCGATGTACAAATCGGGGATGAATGTTCAATTTTAACATTACTGTTAAATGGATCTATTGACATACGTCATATATATTATAAATATGAAATAATTCTTGGTTGTTAATAATTATTTTTTAAATATATATTTTTTTTTTAAGAGAAAAGATTTGACCCGGTTGGGATTCGAACCCAAGTCTCCACTTCTCTAGCGTGGTGCCTTATCCACTAGGCCACCGAATAAATATATATATATTTAACGGTCAATCTACCACCCCACGATCACTTTAAATATAATGACACTGCTTACTAGCATACTATCTAATGGCTTAAAAAAAAAAGCTATGCTTTCTGAAGCACAATTATGAGGACTGTCTCATTTACGGATAAGCAACAATAGAGTTAATAAAACATTAAGTCCCATTTGAATTTTCTTTCTAAAATTATCTTCAATATTTTGCCAATTTATTATATTTGCTTCTACCGACTATAGGCGAATTAAACAAAATCTCCCTTCAATAATAATTTGTTTTAATCAAGTATAAATAGGGTCTATAAGTTTCAGTATTTATAGCACTCTAATTACAAGTTAATTACTAATATATATGAAAAGCACAACCTCCCTAAGCCATGGTCAGACTGAGACTGACACAATGAGATATGTATGCCAATGGTGGCAGTGGAAGTACAAAACAACATTTATAACTCTACAATATTTAATTCTCAGTCCACCCTTAACCTATGCTTAGAGAGGTTGTGTCTCTCACGTATGTTTGTAATTTTCTCCTGATGATATTTTTATAATTCTGTAGCGAGTAGGTTTTTCTCACTAACCCAGAAATAAATCAACTTCAGGAAACTTGCGATCCAGCCCACGCGAGCTCTCGATACCTCTCAACATTTATGCCCAAGAGGTTACCTGCATTTACCTTACTTCCTTTGTACAGTTATACATCCTTACCTATCCCGGTAATCCGCTTATTTTCCAATGGGGATTTTAGGGGAAACATTTGCCCCGAGGTAACGGGGCCTCTAAGCATTGGGTCATTTATTGAGAGTATAAATGATTTAAAAAGCAAAAAAAAATAAAATAAAAAAAATTATAATAAATAAATAAAAGGAAAAAAGTAAACCTTATTAACTTTATTGGCGTGATTAAATATCTGTATTAAAAATTAATGTTTCTAAATTAGTCCCAAGCCTTTTGAATAACAAGACGCCTTGAGAATCACTTATAACATAATATTAATTTTGTGATTATACGAAATAAGGATAATCTGTTCAATCCTTTCCGTCATTACTTTCCTAATATTCTAAATATTAAAGAGTTTGGTAGATGAAGGGGATATGTAACAAACACTGTTTAGGTTGATTTATGACTAAAGTTTTTTTTTTTATAGTTTCCTTTCAATTTTGACTTTCCAGAACATGTTACATAGCCCCTTCATCTTCTTCATATCTCTTTTTCGAGTTGTTTTGAAATATTCAGATTATCCTACCTAACACTTCTGCACCTACATTTTTAATCCAGTGAACTAGATTGTTTTTTTTTGTTTTGTTTTTTAATGTGAAAAATGTGAATAATTATTAGTTTTATTTTTATTTTTTATTATTATTATTTGTGTTTGTGTGTGTGTGTGCATTTGTAAATATGGTATGAATGAATACATTTATCTATGTACCTATTGCCCCTTACAGAGGCAGGTTGTACTCTTATTTCAATAAAACATATGATTGACTTAAATGTGACATAACCCCTTCATCCACCAAATGCTTCATTTATATTATTTAAATTACAGTTACAGTAGAATAAGAAAAAATATTTAATGAAAAAAATCATGTATATTTCAATAAAATAGAAATAGAACATCTACCTAAGATATATATAAAATATATCAAGTTATTATTTGCAAGAATATGCCCCATTGCCTAATACGCCACAGTTGGTTATTAAAGTTTAAATAACTATCAGATTTGCTGATGTTTAAATAATTGTGTAAGCTAATTTTTTTTCTCTTTTAAAGTCTTGTAGGTTTTATCGTAATGAAATCTCAATAAGTTTCAGTTCTTAAATAGGGGTTATTAAATTTTTTGCATAAAATATTTTGTATTAGGAATTAATTTTTTCTAAATTGATCTAAAGCCCTTAAAATAAAGTAGAAAAAGTAAAGAATAACCTCTAATAAAATATCAATTGTGTGTTACAAAACATAATGTTAATTTATTTATTTTTTTAATTTTCGTCTTCGTTATCTTAAAAAAAAAATATTTTTTTATTTACATTTACAGTTTAAAAAATGATTATGTAAAAGATTAACTATCACTGGTAATACAATGTGAATGATAAGAGCTTTAAAAGAAAACATAAATTTAATACATCTTACAAAAACAAAGGTTTTTGAAAAGGCTCCAGTGCGTGTTTGCCTCCTTCACTACCACGCCACCTGTGGTTATTGAAGATAAGATAATCTTTAGTTCCCTGATTGTTGATAAATTGTATGATGTAGCTTGTTGTAAGTACCCAATGTGTCGGCACTACACTTATCCCATTATTTTTATTAGCTATATCATTTCAATCACTATTTAATATTATAATTATAATTGAAGAGCAGCGTATAAAGTTTATACAAAGTAAGTTTTTATAAGGGTTCAGTCAAAACTCAAGCAATGTTAAAATTAACAAACATGTTTTTATTTTGACTACGTTTCGGTTATACCATTGATGGCCATCTTCAGGGCAAAAAAAGAAATATTTGAATACAGAATAAAAGATATATAGTAAGAAATGAAATGAAATATTATCCTTGAAGAGATTATATATAATAAGGTTAATTAACAATTTGAAAATACAATATAATGAAAATTTGAAGAAGAAAAAAAGGGGAAGAGAGAAATAGAGAGAGAGCGAGAGAGAGGGAGGGAGGGAGAGATAGATAGATAGATAGATAGAGAGAGAGAGAGAGAGGGAGAGAGAGAGAGAGAGAGAGAGAGAGAGAGAGAGAGAGAGAGAGAGAGAGAGAGAGAGAGAGAGAGAGAGAGAGAGAGAGAGAGAGAGAGAGAGAGAGAGAGAGAGAGAGAGAGAGAGAGAGAGAGAGAGAGAGAGAGAGAGAGAGAGAGAGAGAGAGAGAGAGAGAGAGAGAGAGAGAGAGAGAGAGAGAGAGAGAGAGAGAGAGAGAGAGAGAGAGAGAAATAATTGGAGGTAATTATAAGTAAGTATTGTAATTAGGTTATTATAAGTAACATATGATTGTTATCGGACGTGAACAGTTGGTATTGATTATAACTAAATTTAAAAATAATATAACAAAATAAAATATCATATAATAATATTTATATTCCTTACTTGCAGAGACTTTTGCAGAACGCAGTTCTTGTTGTATTCTACCCCGGGACAGAAGACATCCTTGCTGTACTTGGCGGACACGAGTGCGATGGAGGTCCCCTGGGGGCAAGAGAGGCTCAGTTCTTGGCAACCCGACCTTTGCAGCTGCCTCAGGCTGGCACTCAGCAATTCTGAACAAAGAATAGATAACATCTTTATAGTTCTATGACTCATAGCTTCCTATGGTATGTTTATTGACCATATTTAAGATTAGAAAATGATATCAACATTAAAAATGAGCCAATCTTTATCAAACTATGCTCAATTTGACTTAATTTCAGGTCAATTTAAGACCTAAAAAGAAGTATGCTAGTATAGGTGATTTATTTCATAATATAAATTTTTTAACCCCAAAATGATAATTTGAGTTATTTTTGTGGTGAAAAATGGTGACAACATACTTTATTATAAAACTCTATTTACTTATAACCAATCGTAAAGCAAACGGATTGTAAGCCTGGGTCAATAATTCATGATCATAACAAAAAAAAAAAAAATAGTCACTACTAAGAAGAGTGGCCAAGGATGTCCTTCGGCCGTCAAAAATCGTCAGATCCTGGACGATCTTAAATCAGTATCTTTCACTGGCATTTGAGTGTATTCCCTCATCACCAACTGAAGTGAGTATTCAATGCATTTAAAAAAATGTCCTCTGAATTAATGTTATAATAGAATTAAAGAATTAACAATGAAAAATTAAGGTGTTTATTAAGTGAATGTGGTAGTCTATATCACAGTTCCTCTTTGGTTATCTTACCTTGATAATAACGTAAAATAATAACAGTAATAATAATTTTATAATTTAAAAATTGTGTATACATGATAACATAAAAAGAACAATCTAATCAAAAACTCGCAAATGATTTACCACTTCCTTGGTTAGTTTATTAAAAAACTAGTTTCAATAGTTATTCATTCGTCTTCAACTCTATTTTGCACGTATATTAAAAACATTAATTTACAAAAGTTGTTTAAGAAATCAAATACAAACACCATGGTCCCACTTAAGTTTAAATGGATCGGAATACAGAGAACAACTACTTGTCTACACTGGATAAGGACTGGAAATAAAATTATAGGAGCTCTTCTAAAATGGATGATTGTGACGGAAAACATAGTATTTGTTTGTATTTCAATCAATTCACTTAAAACTTGATAAGTGCTTTCATGCATTATCTTACACTTGTGTATTAACTTTAATAAATATATACTGTACATAGAATGAACGTTTTAAGTGTTTTTATGTATTTATAACCGAAGACAGATACATCACAATTTAAAACTTTTTTCAAATAAAGTAAACAATATTGAAGTTAGAAGTCATTTATCGATTCCTAATTGAATACCAATGGTTCGACTTTCAAGGCTCTTGCATTACCTTCATTAATTTTTTGGAACAACCTTCGCAATGTCCTTTCATTTAAAGAGTCATCATTTACAAATTTACATACCAAGCCAGTCACCTCAGCTTCTGAAAACTTTCGTTTTTAACATTATAGCCAAATTCCAAAAAAATCACTCATTACTATCGCTATCGCTTTCTAGTAAATCTACGTATTCCAGTCCAACTAAATCCTTTAATAATACTGTATCGAAATTAATGAGAGAACAGCTGTTGCTAGGTGACCATAGACTAGCCTAGATCATTAAGCTCTTCATTGCTATACAACTGATATTTAATGATCAGCAGTGTGAAACTATGTTTGGTCAGGTCGCGTTGTGTGTGAAGTGATAAAGTAGTATAGCCTATGTAGTTAGAGTTAGTTCAAGTGGTGATTGTTATGTTCTGTGTGTATGTAATTGTTATTGTTTGATAATTCATTGTTAATTAAAATTGTTTTAAGACCCCTGTCGTTACAACATTAATAATAGCTAGGACACTATCCTAGAGAAACCTCTAACTTGGAACCCACATACAAGAATTCTCCAGCATTTGCTAGAAGAGCGTTCAAAGCTCTCAATCAATTACAAAACACTTATTTATGTGGCAGTGAGTAGACCCATTTTGACATACGGAGTTCAGCATTAGGGCTACACCCTTGCGATCGGAAATCCTCATTGCTCCTCATTACATAACAAATAAGCTTATCCATAGTGTTCTGAATATACCATAAGTTGCAACTTTGGCTCAAAGAAGTTACCTATTCTTTCCTAATAAGCTGCTTACACACTTTAAGCTAGCCTTCTAACTTGCTTCTCACTAGATACCCGGTAATCCTCCTTGGCTTCTAAAAAAAAGATGGCCAGGGACTTTCAAATGTAGAACATTTATTGAAGTGCCACTAGTTGCTGGTTTCTTACAACTTATTGATTTTTCATTAGAATTATTTTACAACCACATTTACTTATTTTATATATTTTATACAGTTGTAAATATCAATAAAGTACCTTTATAAAAAAATGAAGAAAAGGAAGCTAAAGACATATTAAAACGGAGGGGGACATACACAGTTTTACAAACGTTTGAATCTTTAAACATGGGGTCAAACAGAAACTTTTTATAACAATTTTTTGTAACCCTCGAACGCAAATGACAGGCATTACAATTGATATTTCAAACAAAAATAAAAACGGTCATCTTTTCTGAATCATCCCGTTATTACAACTATATTTTTAACGCTGATCAATATATCACTTGTACATATAATTTCTAGTCACACACCGAGACCCTCCAAAAACAGTGTTGGGATTGAAGGATTTAAATAATCCCCTACGTATCCCTACAAAGTACTTTCGCCCTTCGCCGTAAATCCACGACGCCATGCGCCATGCATATTTTATTAATAACTTGCTTATACCAGTAAAAAATCCTGCCTGCTGCCTATCCGTATATCTATATAGGCAAGTTTCTTTATATGTATGGATTTATATAAGTTATTTCATAATATTTAGTATTTTTGTCAAACACTGAGGTGTTTAGGAAAAAACTACATTAAAAAAATAAAAAACTCGATTTCTCCCTTATTGGGAAAAACTATAGATCATGAATATGTCTATCTATTATCTACAGATTTTCCCAATTTACATTTTAGAATTGAACGGTCAAATTACTAGAATTATTGATTAAAAGTCAATGATTATTCGAAATAAACAAAGTTGAGAAACTGCAGGCAAGTTTTCGGTCAGAGCAACACTAATTGAGGTAGAGTGTGTCAAAACCTGACATTTCTTCATTCAAACTTCTACATTGACATTCTCTATAACTTCTGAACGGTAAGTCCTAGTGACAAATAATATACAACAAAAAATATTCTCCATTAAATTTTTGAGTTTTATTAGCAAATTTTCAATCCAAGCAACACCGCCCGAGTTAGAATTTGCCAAATTATTACATTTTTTACTATGATAAAAACGTTACACCAAAAAAGTATAGACCCTCAACCAAAATAAATATCCATGTATGGATATAAATATCAAAATAAATTGATTTAAACAAATATATATATATATATATATACAGTGGCTCACAGTGAAATTGATACACCCTGTAGAGAGAAAGAAAATATAAAGAAAAACATAAACGGCTGCAGGAAACAAATCCAGAAATTCATCAACAAATTCCTTTATATCAATATTTAATTAGTGCGAAAAAAATTAAAATATTCAACTTTGTTTATTTTAAAAAAATAACAAACGAAATATGAACAAGAATTTCACATCACAGTCAAAATGATACACCTCATTTCTCATTAATTTTGTAATAGTATTAATTTAGTTCAACACCTTGAAGGCAAGTATTTACTTTCGACCACTTCTTTTAGTCTGTTTGGAATGGAGTTGACCATTTTTTTTTTTATTGATCCCGGGCTTATCTTGTTCCATTCTTCGAGTGGATATTTTTTAAATTCTTCTTTTCTGGATACCTTATGTTTTCTAATTTTTCCTGCAGGTGATGTCATATTTATTTCTGGTGTCTTTACTGGAGTTTAAAATAAATTGGGGCATTTATAAAGGAACCATTCCTTAACTAACATAGTTGAGAGTCAGGTGTCATTATCCCGGTAAAAACAAAACTTATCTTTGAGCCACATCTTTTTCAAAGTTTGTTTCAAGATTCCTCTTAAAAAGTCTTCGTAAACATGCTTGTTAACTATTCCATCAATAAAATGAAGATTAACCACACTAGAAGCCGCCATACACCCCCACATCATAACACTCCTACCTCAATGTTTCACAGTTTTGTGTAATTTTTTTTTTCGTTGGCTCTTTTCCTATTTCCTTCAAACATAACAACGGCAATCGGACCCAAAAATATTAAATTTACTCCCATCAGCAAATATTAGGGTTGTCCAAAACTCAGGGTCCTGCAGTAAATATTTATTTAGAAATTGTATCCTAACTGCTTGATTTTGTTTTTTTCTGATGAATATTTTCTCCGAGCTACTAGTCCATGAAATTTATTTTTGCTTAGAACACATCGCACTGTTTCTGCACTTACTGGATTACCTAAGCGTTTAGGTACTTTTGTGGCTATTTGGGTGCACTCAAACGTGGATTTCTTTTAATTTCCATAACGATCTAAGTCTCATCCCTATCAGTTGAAATGTTTATAGTGCTTTAACCTTTTTTATGGCAATGTGCTTTTCCTTCGAGGGTCTCTCCACTATATGCAGGACAGTTAAACAGCTTTTTAAAATAATTTCGGCTATTTGATTTGAAGATTTTCCGCTATTAAAATGTTGAATGACTAACTCACGTTTCTTTAATGTTCTATGTTCCCCCATCATCGAAAAAAGTTCAAACTCATGGCAGATTTTGTTCAACTCGTTCTGAAAAGAGCCAAATACTTTCGACACAAGAGTTTAACTAATGTAAATTACTTTAAACAAATATTGGGAAAAGGAAAGGTGTATCATTTTCACTGTGAGATAAGTAATCGTGAACAAATGAGTTTTATTTTTATAATTATATCCCTGCTTACTTTTATATGTTTATATACAAAGTGCATACTACTAGGATGTTTAGTGATCACTAAACATTAATTTTTTTTTTTTTATGTAATATGATTTGAACTATTCATTTATTCAAAGAAATCTAGAAATATCCTGGTGTATCATTTTGACTGGGAGCCACTGTATATATATATATATATATATGTTACTCTGAAAGACCGAAATTTGGAGAATGTCAACATTCACATAGTCGCTTGGTGAATGTCCGAAATATTTGCTAAATACACTTAATTCGGTCTTACACCGGTTAATGTTGACATTCACCATGCTCTAATGGTGAACGTTGAAAATGTCAGAGATTTATATTTTTTTTATCTTGATACACCATTTTCACCACTTTGATACACCATTTTTTTCATCTCTGTTTGACTGCAGATCTATCAGATCAACTTGACATCTTAAGTTTAACTCAGAACTGACCATCGGTTTCACAACGAAACCTTTCTTAGGTGCACTGTGTTTCATTTGTCACTGGGTACATAAATTTAAATATAACATTATAACTTCATATGTAATATTTTTGTATTTACCTTACAACTCTTTAAGCTTACGTGTTCTTCCTCCATGGTCTATTCTGGTGTGAGTTTCATATAGTATGTAGAATAATTCTTTATTGGTAACATAATACTGTATATTTGTTTCCCTTGGTTTTAATGGTACAATTAACTTCTCTTTGTCATTAATTTTTAAAACGTCAAAACGTTTTAATCGTCTGTAATCTAAAGGCGTGTTGCACTTAGGTTTTGCAGAAACCACTTCAGAAAGTAGTTTAGAGTACTTTTCTTGAGAAAAATAAAAACAATTATTTTCTCGTTTACCCGCAATTTATGCATTTAACTTTTCAAGAAAAAATTACGATTTACTGCAGTATCCATTTAGTATAAATTACAGTATCAGAAACAGAAAAATTAAGTAAACGTTACTCGCACATCAAAGCTTGTATAAGACTGACGAAGCTGACCGACTTCCAGGAGAACAAAGGAGCGAAGGAGAACAAACAAACAAAAGACTGTCTTTTGGACTTCCACCGGAGCATATGTGTGATTGTCAACATACACCGGTGAGGTTCCGAATGTAATGAAATATTCGGTCTTTCACCGACGTATTTGGTAAATGTTGACATTCACCGGTGAAAGTCGACATTCACCAATTTCGGTCTTTCACGGTAACATATATATTAAATAAATATACATATTTATTTAATCACGCTTGGCTTCTATTAAAAAATGAGATTTAATAATAATTTATTGTTATTTGTCTAGTTAATTTGTTTAACTAATTTATATTATGATTAAAGATTACCTAATATTTTCATAAATAGTTTCAATATTATAATGAAAGAGTGAACCTTCGTCGAACATTTAGTGGAGAAGGATTAGCATTTAAATTAGAACTAATTCGTAATTATCAAATAAGAATAAACACTGATTATAACCATCCTCATGGAAGCCCTGATTCAAATTAAAATATCAATAGAACTATATGTTTTTAGTATTGAATAGTTGTGTACTTCCACTGAACCCTAATATTACCCTATGCACTCATAATCCGGAAAAATAAAAATACAGTTCCACTCAGATTATAAGTTCCTCTTGTCTGGCACAGGACTCATAAGCCGGGTACAGACGGACATTATATTTTTAAAGATCCTCTCTTGAAGATAATATTGTTTTATTGATTTAAAAAATAATTGTATTTGTATTATATTATTGTACTTGAATTAGTAAAAAAATGTTAAGGCATTTTATGTAAATATTATTTATGCCTTTTAAAAAAATATTCAGTAATATTGAGTACCAGCCAGCCTCCTGAGTGAAAGCTACGAAAAGATTTGCCGGCTCATACCTGGCATATTGAGTTCGCGGCTTCGGAGTGCAAAGAGTTAACGTTACTCTAAGTTCATCGGAATTAAGTGAAACCAAATAATCATTAAAAACAAATTATATCTTAATATGGTACCTGTATCATAATAAATAAGACGTTGTTTTGAACAATTTTAATATATCTAATAACAGACTTGCTATCCAGGGACTTCAGCTGGGCTTGAAACGACTAAAAACTGCACATCGTTTTCGACCACTATAACATATGGAACATTAAGATCTTTATGGATAAGTTGATTAGTGACAAAGTAAGGAGCATTGAGGATTTTTCGAAGGATTTTGGATTTTAAGGATTGGATACGAGATGAATTGGATGGTTTAGTGGAGCCCCAAAGCTCAACTCCGTAGGTCCAAATAGGTCTAATCACAGTCATGTATATGAGTCTTTTGTAATTAATTGGGAGCTTTGAACGTTTGTCTAATAAATGTTGAAGTAATTTGTAACGATGGGCAGTTTTTTGTCGTTTTAGTCTTGTATGTGGATTCCAAGCAAAACGTTTGTTCCAGGTAGCGGATCTGTTCAACAGGGATCAGTGGAATATCATTAAAGGATACTGTAGGACAGAAAGACGTAGGTTTACGACGAAGGATAAAAGTTATTTGGTGAGATTTATTTTGATTCTCCATCGTTGACACCATTCTTGAAGGCTTAGGATATGGGATTCGAGTGTTTGTGAGGCAATGAAGGGATCATTGTGTCATCAGCGTAAGGGGTGAGGACAGTGGTAGGATTAGTTGCGATGTCAGCTGTATACACTGTATAGAGGATGCGGCCTAGACCTTGAGGAACACCGGCAGATTGGGTAAAAAGGGAAAAATAGGAATTTTTATGGTTTACTTTGAATGTTCTGAGTGATAGGAACGGATAATTAGGAAGTATGTTGAAGGAAGGAATTCGCGGAGCTTGTTAAGCAGTCCTGGGTGCCTGACTCGGTCAAAAGCCTGTTCCACGTCGAGAAAGGCTCCCTTGCAGTACATTCTGCGCTCCAATGCGGAGGAGTAGAAATCTTAAAATTTATTATCAATGTTTTCATATTTACATCTTTTCCGTGATGAATCTGTCACTGAGAAATAGCCTGTACAGATACTTTGGGATAACAAATTACAATAATATGAAATAGAATAACTTATTAATGTATAAATTATTAAATTTTCTTTAACTATGAACTGAAACCCATTAAAGATTAGCGACTGTAAGTAATTTGAAGATTGAAAATATGAAAGCTTTTGAGAGAGTGAAACTGTACACTCATCTACCTTGACGTCGCTAATCAAAGGAGACCCTAATCTAGATCCTTTGAAAGGCTTCTTTGAGTAGCTTCATGATTTCAATCTTTTCAATCTTCATGAAGATATCTCCTTGGAATTGGTATTAATTATTTCTATTATTTATTATTGTGATTGATGGACAATTATTTCATAAATGTCATGTAGGTACTTCGTTAAGTACAAATTAAAGCAACTACTCATCAGTATAAATTCAATTTTAAAAGGTCTTGAGACCATATTCGTGTCAGAGGCTTCGGATGGTTATCGTAAATCCATGTTTTACGTTTGGGACTTGTGGAATCGATAGAGTATAGGAGAATATGTTTATGGTTTAGGCCAAATCAGCAACAAGTGGGACATTATGGATAGGTTTATTTGCGAGATACTAAGATGCTCTGAGGATATGGAAAGTATCCTAGTAAAATATACTAATCATCAAATTTCAATTCTTTGAGTTTAAAATGTTTTGGGTTTGGGTGTAAATAAATTGTTTAGTAATTAGAATATTAATATTTTTAAAGTAAATATATTTTGCAGCAAAGTTTCTATGAGCTTGCATTGATATCTAGATTAAGTATTGAATGTATCAAGAGCAATGGGGTAGGTTAAGTAGAAAATCTGAATTCTCTGAATCACAACTCTGTTGTCTTTTGGAAAAAAAACTTTTAGGAAACAACTTTCTTTATAAACCAAAGAGTCTTAAAAAACCATTCTTGGAAACTTATAACTTTAAAAAAAAAAAAAAAAAAAAAAAAAGATTGACAGTTTTATTTTTTGCTATGGTGAGCTTGATGGTTATTTTTATCATTTCATTTTACGTCAACAGTTTATTACCTTGTGCCGAGGCCATCAACGACCTCTGATGAGTTTACTTTTTATTATTCTTATTTTTTTTTTTATATTATTTCATTTGTACATACAAAAAGTTTATGTTAGTTAGCTATTTATATTTTATACCCCATAAATGTTATATTTCCATGGAAAGAAATAACTAAAATTTATAGGCATAATTTTCCCATAAAAAACAAAAATGTATACTATAAATTAATTATGTATTTATTATTCTTATTTATAACCTTTCGAATCCAGTTTTATCTCCACCTCTGGAACGCCTTCCCCACTTCTTACTCCCAGGATATTCATCCTAGGCCTCCAGCCTTCCAGTGGAGTCTCATAAATCTTTCTGCAAACTTTATCTAGACTCATTCCCAACCATCTTAGCTTTTGCCCCTCCAATATCGTTTATCCAGGATTAATTTCAGACTCAATCTAATAGTAGTGGATTTAAAATCGTCTAGTCATTCCTTCACCTTTTTGAAGGTAGCACATTGCTTGTATTTGCCTCCTATGTATGGAAGTGAGGGTGCAGGATTCAGAGGACTGTGAATAAATAGGAATTTATTTATCTACCGCGATTTTGATCATCATGGAAACATCTCGGCGGTTGAGAATGCATCATTGAAGAACCTAGTTTCTTCTGCAGATCGTCTTCATAGCTTCATTAAATCGTCTTCCACATATTCAGACTGATTGAGATGTGCATCCAAAAATTTTTAATTCGTTACCTCTAATAATCATTATTTACTCTCAATGCCACCATATACATGTGTGGCCATTTTCAGTTGTTTTTTTTCAAGATTAATTTGCATGTTAAGAGAGCTTACCGGTAGTTGCTCCTTGAGAAGGTCTATGTTTTTTTCTGGTGGTCTTAATCATTGAAAGTGGACAGAACAAGGGTATTTGTGAAAAAACTAATTATTCAGAGTGGTTTCATATTCCTATGCCCTAGTTGAAAATTCCGTATTCTGATTCCGTGATGCCACCACGTAATAAATGTTGACATCGAAACAACACCGTGAAGGTACCGATTACGCTTAAGTACCTGACCCTGTTCCTCATTCGTGTTTTAATTGTGGTTAATATTAATCACATTAATATCTCGACTGGCACTTATAGCGGCCCTTGCTCTCTTTTCTCCACATTTTCTCAAGAATACCCGCCAGTGCCATGTCTGCTGGATGCAGTAAGTCCCTTCAGATCTTAACTCACGGAGTCCTTCCATATTTCTTTTGGTCTTCCATAATAGAACTGTTCGGCTGCATTCTTATGGGCGGCAGAGATGATGAGCAAGTAACCCAGCCATTTCAGTCGCTGAATTTCTACGAATCAAGAAGCTCGTAGATCGACGATTATGCTGTAAATCTCCTCATCCCTTGTCAGTCGGTAGAGAAGAAATGGGCGTAAAGCCAGTACGCCACAACGATTTTACTAAAGTTGACCTGAAACGCCATTCTAATTATATTTATAGAACGCTTTATTAAAGACCTCAGCAAATATTGAAAATTTAATTAATTTTTTTTCTCCAAATGAAAAAAATAGAAAAAAAAATCATTCCAGTATGAAATGAGTAGTACACTATCTCGACTTCTAAAGGTACGTCTGCCTTACGCTCCTTCTTCCCTCAATCCTTCGTGACATTTTTCTCTGAAAACGGTCAAATAATGGTGTGTTTTATTTCATTTTAATATTTTGGGTTGACAAATTGATTTAATGATAATAGTTTATTGATTTATATTTTCTTGTTCTTTATACTTATTTATAACTGGAAAACAATTGTATATGAATACTTATTTTGTATAATTTACTTTGTTGGAAATAATTTTGGAATGGCCCATTGAATTTGATTTTTGTGATATATGGGAGGATCGTTTCCTGTATATGTCTTGATTAATTCCATTAAATTTCAATTTATCAGAGAATATCCAATGGAATGAAAAGATCTTGTTGGACGCATTTATCCTTTTGAGCCCTTATTTACGTGATATTGTTGGAGATTTTAAATCCATTTAAGAAGGCCTGGAAGGCATGGACTTAATTAAGTTTAACAACAGGAACAAAGACCTCAAAGGCCTGCTTCACACAGCCTGTTTGTCATTTCACAAGTGGTGAATCTGGGGGTTAATTCAACTTAGCCAGCGTCGGTCGTTCTTGACCTTTTCCCAGTTTCTATTCTTGTAATTCTCAATTTTATCCTATATCAGTCGATAATATCCGTAAAATTTCCATTCTAAAATAATTTTATTTATTCTACTTTAAACATATAATAGAAGGAGGAGTTTTATGAGTCCAATATTTAAAACAATTGACGAATAAAATAATATTTAAGGATATATAAATAATACTAGCTTAAAAACTATTCACCTAATTTTCTTTTTAAATCCTTCTTTAAGCAATTCTTGGCCTCTGTGAACTTCTGCATTAATCAAATTAAATTCTCAAAAGTAATCCTATTTTCGATTTCTATGGCATCCTGAATATTTTTATAAAATGTCTAGAATTCCTGAAAACCAAAGGTTGACTGCTACTACTAAATACCTTTTATTTTAATATTAAAGCTTCAAACTTTCATTTTTAAGTGAAAAGTTAAAAATTCACCTGAAAAATTGCCTATTTAATAACGAATGCTCAAATATTTAACAAATAAATTTATGAAATAGATTATTACAATAATAACAGAATGTATTCCATTAATATCAATTATATGATATATTAACCTAACCCTCTAATTTATTCATTATCCAGTTCCACACATCCTTATAATCCACAGCTTAAAACGGCAGTGGCCACGAGACCTGTGGTAATTATTTATATTATTGGAGTTCAGGCTATGGCCAGCTTCTCTACACAAGTACCAAGCGACTGTGCCTTCGCACTCTCGTTCTGCCTCCACTGAATTCTGCTAGTAATCCAGTCAATGAGTGCTGAAATGAAGAGTGTAGAGTTAAGCGAATATTTTTAACTTCATAACATCACGTTCCATTAGTGGAAGGCACTAGAAGCAAATGTTTGACAAAAAGTGAGGTAAAATTTGTTTTCTTCCCAAAAATTATCGATTTTTAATAAAGAATATCTCAAAAACAAATATTTATAGAAGCTATTTTATAGGAAATTTAATTAGCTTTAATTTTTATCTGAAACATATTTTTCTATAGCCAACCATTTTCGAGATATAATCAAAAAAACAAAAAAAAATCAGCTTCTCCCCTCTTCCCCGCCTTTAGCTCACCCCCAAGGGGGGGGGGGGGAGACTTTTAGTATGTTTATACATATAATATAATATTATATGTAGTATACATATAAATATATCTTTCGTTAGAGCTTCCTTTAAAATATATTATTTTCGTGATGTTTTTCATCGCTGCTTCATGGGTCATCTGCTCCATTGGTCAGGACTGGTCTGATTAAGCTTTTGTGGAGTTGAAATTTAGCGTTTCTTGATAATATTTTCTTTTAAAGAACTTCAGGTTTACTAAACTTGCCCGATTGGATGCCATTATTCTTCTTATTATCTCATTTATTTTGATTCCAGGAAATCATTAGTCAAATAATTAGTTAAGATTGAATTTTGTTCAACTCTTCTAAAAAAGAACATCAGATGACCTCTACATATAGAACTAACGACCGTAAGACACCAGCCTCAGAGTTTACAATTGAACCAGCAATGGACTTCTGCCAGCAATGCAAAGCTGATAACTCCGTTCATGGATTTCTGATCGAAGGATTAGGGAGATAATATCAGTATTTCGAAATGAACTTTAAACGAATATTGTTAAATATCATTCTTTTGCTTCGTTAAAAAGTGATAAAATAGCTATGGGATCTGCTACACTTATATTCATGTAAATAGACTCACCTAGGTTGTCATCCGAGGAGGCTAGAAGAGGGAAGATGGAGCAGAGGATCACAACGACCAGAGGAAGCATTATTCTATACGGGCCAACATTCTGAAACATTAATTAAATATATTTATTTAAGGATGGTCAGATACTATAAACCCTTATAATATAATATAATTTTAATTATTTCATAACCCAAGTATTGTTTATGTATAAAATAAAGTGGATAGCACAGTAGGTAAAGAAATGGACGGCCTGGCTCCCTTTCAAGTCCGAATAAAGGCAGACAATTTATTTGATTTAAAGCCTGAATATGTGATCTTGGCGAAATCTTCTTTTTCATCACCACAGTAGTATATCCTTACCATAATACTGAACCCAGGACCCTTCATGGGTTGTGTTGGTGCAGGTTTTCTTTATTTACATTTTTTTAACAGCTTAAAATTTGAATGATTAAATGTTCAAGTTTTAGTTCAACAATACTTTCTTTTAATGCCATTAAAAATTCAGTATAATATTTTAATATCATTGAAGTGCAATGATTTTAACGACAATGTTACCCAATTCAACCTAAGGCGAACAGCTAAGAGGAAAAACAGAAGAAAGTGACAAGGAATAGAAAAAGAAAGGAGTCCATAAGATTTACACCAGATACATAACCCCCAAAATAAAAATAAATTCAAGAATTTTTCTGTAAAATATAGCGATAAAGTACAGTACAATGCCACCGAAACCTGCGTTGCCATAAGGTAAGAAAGTAATTTAGGTATTCAAAATTAATGTTCTAGAAAAACAATAATTTTATAGGTTCCTTCTCCACTGTGCGGTATATCACAACAAAATATTCCTCCTGCCTATTGACAGGGAGGTTGCATTCTTTAAGTTCAAAGTTTAGTTAATAGCTTCAGGTAGTTAAAATGGATATGGTGATTCGTTGTTAATAATAAACAAATACTTAAAAAGACATCGGTCGTTATTGGTGCCTGTATCGGGTTATCAAAAACCTTTTTATTAATTTATTTAAACTAGAATTAACTGAAAAGTATATTAACCCTATAATATAGAGACCTTTATTGTACCCTCTTATGAACCTGTATAATCTCTAAAATATAGGATATCCCTTTATGCACTTTACACTCTCCGAAATTCACCATTAGCTCAACTAATAAAGGGAAGTTACTTAATTAACAGACTAATTAACTCCCAAGTTACGAGGAGAGGGCCCCATCATCTTCCCCATCTTCCATGGCCGCTACTGACACTTAATGCGGAATATTGAATAAGATTTTAATACTTGCTAAGAGGCAAGTCCTTTGAACTCGATGGGACTTCTTGAAGGAAAACCCTTATTTACGATAATTAGAATATTAGCTAATGTAGCAGTTGGATTATATATTTTATCTGAGGGAAACAAATAAAGTAAACCAAATGTTTTATTATGATGATTCTATTATTGACTGTAGGATGTAAAGTAAGTGAAGAAATGGTCAGGGATGCAGTCAAGTAAATAAACACGTCCAAGTTTTTAAATAAAAAACTTTATATTTGGCGTGCCGACGTTTCGACCTGCCTTGCAGGTCTTCATTAGGGCTAAAATAACTAAAAATTGGATGTGACTAAGAGGATACAAACATATTTTTAATATTTTTTTATGACGAAAAATTAATAAATAAAAAAAATAATAATAATAATGCAAAGTAAATTAGTCAGCGAAAGAACAAATATCTGTTCACATAATTAGAAGGATATCTGAAGTCGATTAGATAATTGAATACACCATAGTAGCAAATTCTAGTCAAAGATACAGTTGTAATAAATAAATTATTTGTATAAATAAATTTAAATTATTTATTTATTTTATTACAGCTGTATCTGTATTTTATTTTATTTTATTTTTTTCATTTTTAAATTATATTTATTAATTTATTTTTTTTTAAATGTTTGTATCCTCTTGGTCACATCCTTTTTTTGTTATTTTAGCCCTGATGAAGAGCTGCAAAGCAGGTCGAAACGTCGGCACTCCAAATATAAAGTTTTTTATTTAAAAACTAGGACGTGTTTATTTACTTGACTGAATCCCTGACCATTTCTTCACTAACAAATGTTTTATTCTTTAATGGTAATACATTTTTAATTATGTAGAGATTGTTTACGCTTAGTTATATAAACATTTTTTGTATAGAAAGTAACAAAGCTAAAGTAACACAGTATAAAAGGTTTCGATACTTTAGCTTACTATTGTCCTTATTGTCGATTAATCGAACAAATGAGGTTTAAATAAAATATAGTAAATTAGATTTTTTTTATTTATTTATTTTTTTTTTTTAGCTTGAGCTACAGTAAATTTAACTTTACTAACATTTACTAGCTCCTAATTAATTTCAAAAGATTTATTTACAGAACAGTAATCCATTAGATCCATTTGGACGTACGTAGTTGAGCGTTGGTCCCCACTAAACCTTCCAATTCATCTCGTACACAAATAAACTTATTCATAACGATCTAAATCTCCAAATGTTGCAGATTTGGCCGAAACAAGAAACCTCCCCTTCCGAGACAATTTATATACCCACTCGAATCCACTAGCCTCCCTACTTCCTTCGAATTTTCAAATGCAGAACATTTAGTGCTACTTACAGGTGGTTCTTTAAAAATTTTTGACATGTCATACCAATAATTTTAGCACACATTAACTTATATGTGTATTGTAAAAAGCTATAAATATTATTAAACTATAAAAAAAAAAAAACTTTATTAAAAGAAGATGACAAGAGAGTAAGCAGTTTAAAATTTATTGTTTTCTTATGTAAATCGTGATTGACATTTTTTTAAATATTTATTGCAATATTCAGTAACATAGTTAAAGTAAATTCTCAATACTGACTGCTCGTATTTAAATGATGGAATAATAACCCTAAAACAGATTTTTTTTTTTCAATAAATTTATTGAAATTTACAAAATATAAAACAAATTATATACATAATACAAACATCAAGTTTATTGGTGACAAAGTAAGAAGCATTGAGGATTTTTCGAAGGATTTTTGATTGTAAGGATTGAATACGAGATGAATTGGATGGCTCAGTGGAGCCCCAAAGCTCAAATGCGTACGTCCAAATAGGTCTAATCACAGTCAATATGAGTCTTTTGTAATTAATAGGGACCTTTGAACGTTTGTCTAGTAAATGTTGAAGTAGTCTGTAACGGCGGGCAGCTTCTTGTCATTTTAGTTTTTAATACATATTTATATCAGAAATTGCAACTTGAAATTTTATTTTCATCCGGCTATGATTTAAGGTAATAATAGATAACTTAAATTCAGTAATCTAAAGCAATAAAAGTTATATAATAAAGGAACAAAACGAATATGAAGGGAGTTTCTAGGACAAGTCATAAAAATTGGAGCTAAAAACTCATACTGTAAAAATACTTGTAGAAATAGGTTACAGAAAAAAAATGTAATTATTTTCTTGTTCAGAGAGGACTGAATTTCAAGCAATGTTCTAGTCTGTTGGATTCTATTTGCTCTTTTGTTAATTTCATGCTAGACAGCATTCTAGTTTTAACTGTTCAAAACAATTCCATGTTTTATTTTTCAATAAATAAATATAATAATTTTTAAAAAAAATTCCACAATTTCATTACTTAATAACCCATAAGTATATTTATTTATTTATTTTTTTTTTTATTAAGGGACATCATTAGTTAAGTTTAATTTTGTTGAAGAAGAGAAAAGTTTTATTATATTACTTTTTGAATTTAATGCGATAAGGTAAAGCTTTTGAGCAATTACTCTAATAAAAAGAAAACTTTTCGTTTTCTTAATAAATTAGAGCATTTTTTTATATAAGTGAATATTAATATTATTAAATAATAAATAATTAGCATCAAAATATACTTTGAAATATAGGTATCAATGAGCTAAATGAAGAAGTATACTCGAAACATAGTTGTGATCAGGAGGAGAATGAATTCCTAAAGCACATAGATAGCAAAAATATAAATTTAATTAATACAATTGGATATATTATATAATTAAATATATAATTAATTTAATTTAAACCAATTTTAAAATTAATTTTGTATTAGTAATTTAATTTTAGTAAATATTAAAATAGCTAGTAGCTCTAAAAAAATAGGGCTACACATCAAGATAATTAAGCATACATTAAAATAACAAATCATGTTTCAGTTTATTTAATTATAGATATAATCAGAGTTTACTGGGAATTAAATAATATAATAATAAAATAGGCAGTAGTTGAATCAAACTCTAAAAAAATTATATTCAAGAGTTGATAAAAAATAGGCTGAAGGAATTGTAAAAAAATTGTTAAAAAAAAAAAATAAATAAATAAATAATATAAAATCTCAATTTCTCCCTGAATGGAAAAACCATAGTTCATGAATATGTCTATCTATAATCTACTGCTTCTGATAAGGAAACCTTTTGGCTAATTTTAAATAGAAGCAACACCATCAGATGTTGCATGACCCTAGAGCGTGATGAAAAATCCCCAACACAAAAAATATTGGCAAAACGTGATATTTTCAACCAATATAGATCCTAAACGATAGGAAATATTCTCCATCAAATTTTCTATTGCGAAACTGTCGTCAAGTTTTGCTATCCGTGCAATGCCAACAGAGTTAGTGTGTGTCAAAATGTTATGTCTTTGAGACCCCAGCTAAAGAAATATCCATGTCAAAATAATACCAAAAGTGAATATTATTATGCTAAATAATGTTTAAAAAATTATAGATTTTTTTTCTTAGTAGTAGTAGTAATTTTGATTTTTTTTTTTTTTTCACTCTAAATCCGTAAATTTGTATTATCAAAGTTCTATTTATTATTTATAATAGTAATTTTTCCGAGAATATAGCTCAAATATTTTATCAACCAACATAAAAGCAATAAAATAGGTATATTCTTTTAATATATTAACTCTATTTTTCAAAAACGACTCTGGTAGGTAGTTGTTTTTGGAATATATTAATACTTTTTAGGAGATACTTATTGTTGAGCATTGCTGAGATACAGTCCTTTCACTAATGTCTTAAGTTATTTTGTCAGATTAGAAAGAAAGAAAATGGATTTTTTTTTTTAGAATATCTATCAAATCGAATCCACTAACTAATTAACATCAGTTAGTTGGAACTTAAGTTAAACAGATTTATCTCCTAAAGAAAGCTGACTCAAGCAATCTGCTACCCTTTGGCTTTGACGCTGATTCTGTTAAGTTGAACCTTCTACTGTTCGGGTTGCCGGTCGGTTAAATAAGTTAAACTGTAATCTACCGAACTTCCCACGACCGAAGAGTAATCAGTCTGGAGCCCCTCAATTGGCCTTACTGACTTAATAATAGCAACTATTCCAGTGAGCTATCTGTAGAACTGGAATCAAGATTAATGTTTGTTATAACTGTTATAATCAAGATATATTTAATGACAAGCGATATTTGAGGACTCGTAAAATTAGTAATATTATTGATAAATACCTTTAAAAAAAAAAAAAAAAAAAAAAGAATTCTGATAATGTTTCAAATAATATTGTGAATACATTTTCAACTAAATATTAGAAAAGGCAGAAGAGGAATGATGGCGAAAATTGTGGAAATTATATGATAGTATGAATGGATAACACAGGCCAATGATGAAAAAACAATTCTAAAGAAAATACCTTATGTAATTTAGGGCGCTGAATCTAAATATGATACCTAAAAAGCTTTTTAACCCACCATTTCTTTACATTATATGGTTCAATTTAATAAATTAAGCGATTTTTAAAGAATTTAATACATTTATATACTTAATATATTTAAAATGTAATGGGTGTGGTAATGTGAGGTTTCTAGCTCTGCTAAAAGGTTGATTGTGTTATTCTGTTTTCAGCTAATGTTTTGTTTATTGTCAACCTAACCTCGCTTTCATGTTTCCTGTAAATATGCCCAGAACAATGCTTAGTTATAAAAACTCTGCTGAGTTTCTGTTACATCTGTGGTGAGTTTGTGATTAAAAAGCACCACAGAAGCATTACTTGTGATGAATTAATGTGTCATACTTTAAAACTAAACTTGGTAAACAATATAAATTGTTGAAAACGCATAAGGTATGTGTAGATCAGAGAAAATGGTCAAAAAGGAAAATAAAAGCCTTTAGATTGGCTGTTTCCATGATATAGAAGAAGCCAACTAACCATTCTGATGATAGCTACTTTAGCAGTAGCTCTAAACTAACCATCCGTCCGCCATCCGAGCAGCAGTAGGATACTGTATAGGCTTGCCAATCCTCGAACCACTGGATGATTTAAAGCCTATTCCAATGGAAGTATTTCGTTATGCACAATTAAAGATAGATGGGCCAGATAAAGAAGAAGAATCCCTATAAATTACAAAAAAGGGAGAGCCTAAATGGTTTATCAGAGCATATTTAACAATTTGGTCAGGGATCTAAGGTTTAAAAAAGAAAAAACTTGACTGCTTAGATGAAAAATAATGGAAATAACGTGTTGGTAGAAGGAACCAACATTTATGTGTATAGGAAAAGAGAGCAACGATTTTCAAAGTTTTTGAACAAGAAGGTGATTTGGTATGGAATATTTGGAAGGTGATATTTCTTAAAAACTGAGGGTGATACGACAAAACTAAGGCTAGATTTAGATTCAGCTCATAAAAATCTATAAACATCAGCTCAAAAAATCTATCAACATTTTAAGAATAGGTGAAAGACTGTTTAAACAGCGGGTTACATTGATTTCACTAATTATAATAAAGCAGCATACAATTATGAGGAAGGTCATTTCACTGGCAGATGGAAACGTAGTTACATTTGTTTTGTTTTTTTCTAGCAACAGGCTACAGTTTTGAAGATTTGGGATTTTCATCGTGCATCTTTCACACGTGTCAATAATATTGAAGCCGCCTCAATATATTGGTGGGCCTTTAATAAAACTTGGACTGATTTTATTTTCTTCAAGATTGGTCCCATCAATATTATTGTTTCTATTTACTCCTTACATGTTCACTATATCAATATCGATATTGGCGCCAAAATATTGACCGTGTAGGATAGACTTAGAGTAATGCGGTATATATTCATCAAAATATAAAAGAAACTAATCCAAAAACTGATACAGAAACCCAAACATCTTATGGATAACAGACAGCTCTGTTATATATATATATATATATATATATATATATATATATATATATAACAAATCTAGAACGCACCATATATATAGAAAAATCAAGCACCAATTCTATATATCTATCTATTCTTAGCTTGTTTAATCTCTACACTTGTCGCTGATCTCGTTCAATCTCCATTCTAAGACAGCTCTATCACACCCTTCATTTCCCTCCTTTACAATCTTGCCGAATCCTCTTCTCGTTCCCATATTCCTTTCCTTTGCCTTCTGTTGTTTCAGTTTCTACGGTTTGGGTCAATGGGGAACTAGGTACGAAGATAAATAAAATTATTTAATTGCAACATAAATTTCTAACCATAAAAGTATATGACAGTGTGACAAACCTCGTTTCTGACACTCAACATTGTACAATTAAATTATGAATATATTAAACTTTATTATTGTTAAACCTTCATGGAACTATGAAAGTGATATAGTTAAACTTTGGCACTGATGGGTTCAGTAGTGTTACTATTGTAAACTATATTGCGGAATGGCGATAACCACATATCTGTCGATTTTCAAACTTCAATTGGATCCATGGGTCGCAGCACAAATCTTTTATAATAATTTAATTGAATATAAGTAAACTTTATTAATAATTTCTAGCTCTGTATGACACTGTAATTTTTTAACCTCTCATGTAATAATTGGATAATTGGAGTTTCACTGAACTATGATAAGATGATTTGGTACATATTAGTAGTTTTCGTGATTTATTATTATATAGAATTATTAATATATTTTCACTATTTAATAATATATATTTTCTTTCTTCTTTGAAATCCTTTCAATTTGAAAAAAAAAAAAGGCTATCGAATTTAATTGAAAGTATTTTCTAAATCTACCACGTTTATTCGAAGTATTTACCAAGATTTTCGTCTATTATTATAGATTTCAATGCACCAGAATGCTGTGCTAGTCGCCTAATGTCACGCTAATATCATCCATCGTTTTCCATTACTTTCTGAGCACGGTAAAAGTAATATGAGTTAGTAAGGAACTTTTTGTACACGGATGCGAGGTAGGGTAGCGTGGTGGTAGTCACGCTCGTATGATTATCGTGTCGGAAATATTAATCCGTTATGGCTGGCGTGATGGACACTATACAAATTAAATAAGCCTACCCCGATGATAAGAACCGACACTAATGGATCGGTGTATGAAGTATAGCTCGGAGAGTTGCAACTTCGGAACACGGGCTTCGGGGGCACTTTCGTTAATAACCTCATCGCCTAATCCTGTGGGTGGGGCAATACTTCTTAAGGTAAAATAAATTAAACTAGATTCATATAATAGATCAAATGATCCGACTTTGGAGTAACATTAATGAATTTTACTTGGATAATTAATTTTCACTTTAATCAGTATAATATGCTCATTATAAAATATAAATAAAAGTTAAATATTATGGTATAATTAGCATATAATAATATACAGCTAAGGCATTTCAAAAAAATTATATCTTAGACTACGCCAAAAGTTGTGACCCTTTTGGAACGAGACTAAGAGATGTTTTGTTTATTTAGTTTTTTATAAAGCTATTCTTTCTACGACACGGTAAGAAAAGCATGAAGAGTTGAGTAGCTTTGATGTATATATATATATATATATATATATATATATATATATATATATATATATATATATATATATATATATATATATTTTTTTTTCACAGTTAAAAATATTAAAATTTAAATCCAAACTAAAAAAGAAAATAATCGAATTTAGAATAATATTCAATTGAATAATGACCGAGGGCAACCCGTATTTTAAGCAAAAGGTTGATCCAATAGGTTTATTAGCCCAATTAGCTTTGAGCATAAATTGACATGGCGACACTTAAATATTCCAGTGCTATGGCCGTCCTATCGAGTCTAGATCAACATTAATGTAAAGGGCTACCTGTCAGTACTTACTTCCCTGAAAAATTATAAATAATTTTAGGATAAATAATTAATAAATAAGTTCTTCTCCAGAGGTTTGCGAGGGGCCAAATAATTTAGGTGTGTTAAATATAAAGAAAAATAAATGTTAAGGAATTAATTGGATAAGTGACATGAGGACAAGCTGGACAAGACAAGATAGGAAAAGACCTGGAAAATATTTTCCCTGCCCTTTTAAAAGCATCGGCCCCACCCTAGGTCTAACACGCCTACCAATTGCTATTATCAAAATATAAATACAGGTTGGAAGCTAACTTTAGGTTTGGAAGCTAAAGTTTGAGGCTGCATGTTGACTTAGGATATAAGTGTATGTCCAGAATAATAAGAAGTAAGGGATATGTACAAAAAACTATCCATGGGTACTGCGCAGCTGCTATGACCATTACTAAAAAGGGTTATCGGTTCCCAGATTTCTTGTCAAGGGATGTGCGGAACCTACCGTGTCTCATGAGGAATATTCAATGGTTACTTTAAAAAAGTATAAGATGAATAGTTGGACTCATAGCACTGGAAAGGCGATAACTTGACTAACTTAACGAAGTTAAACAAATACTATAACCAGAACTTAGCACGACTCACCCGAGAGCATTAACAGAAGGCTAAAAAGAAATGGTACCAGAGATCTGCTCACATTACCGTTTTTTAATATTTGTTTTTTCATATAACACAAGAAGCTTTGATATATTAAAATAGAACTCCCCTCAAAATTAGCATGACTAGTACTACTATTGTAGCTGTTTTTGAAAGGTTTGAATAAAATATTTAAAAAATAAAAATATATAACAACCCTTCACCTTATTTTTATAAAATAATTGATTGACAAAAAATGTGCAAAACCTTATTTTAATCCATATCAGCATTCGTCGGACAAATATAATTGAACAGTCAAAAAATCCACGAAAAGCCAAATAGTTTTCACAATAAACATTAAAAATATTTATTTAATATTCTTTGAACATCAAAAACTAATCATATTTTAACATACTACATAAACGAATATACCATACTCATTACAAGCATTCTGTTTTTTATTCTTTTTTTTTTTTTTTTATAAGTATTATGCCTGGAGGATTGACTGTTTATACCCTTTGGTTTTAGACCAGTAAGAAAATTCCATTGTTAGCTTCTAGATCCGTTTATATTTCTATGGCTATTTTGTATTGAAACTTTAGAAGGAGGAATAAAATTTTAAATAGGTTATGTTCAAATATGTGATTAACTTCATTGCAATTTTTTTCTTTGTGACTTTTTCTAAAAAATATTTAATAATTGAAAAAAAAAAATTACATAACGCATTGATTATGAAGTAAATATAATGTACATATATAAGTGTATCAGGCCCACTGTAGACGGATTCTCGGAAGGAAGATTTGAAGTAAAGCTCAACAAAATTAATCCACAAACTTCTAGGCTAACTAAGTTAAGTCATTAGACAAATAGACCTCTAGGGTACTAGTTTAACTAATAGTAGCAATTCAAAGGAACTCGGGTTGTGCTTTAGTTTGAAGTTTAATGTTTCATAGAATGTATTAACCTGATTAGATTTCATACATATTACGTCCTTAAAATATGAAAATATGATTATTAGCTGTTAAAGTTACAACATGGCCATAATACATCTTTCTTTGAAATTGTATTAATTTAATTAATTCTAATTTATCCATTACATAGCGAACATAGTTTTTGTTATATGATCTCGAAATTATTATATATTCAAACAATAATATCGATCGATAAAAAAATATAATATGAGAATGATAACAGCCAAAACTTTTAGTATATACTGATACAGCAATATACCTTTAGTATATTATATAACCTCGTCTTTATTGAACCCTGTTCATTCATTTACGTTCTAAAAATATTTAAACAAGCTGTAAGCTGGTAAATTGTTAAATTTTATTCTCTTCTAACGTTATCTTCCTTAAGGATCTTTTTACATTCTCCAATATTTTTCTTCTTTTTTTCACAATTTTTCTCCACATATTCTGATAAGATTCACTATTGTATAATAAATAAGATTGTGTTAAGAGATCTTCAGTACAGAACATAATTTTATTTATATCGAGCGAAGTTTTTGGTAGGTACTAGAAGATCTGGAATTCTTCTTACTGGAGAAAATGAAGCTTTAAGGTGGGAAAAGCCAATATTATTTGATTTTGTTTGGTTTAATTTTTCTTCCTACTTTCGGATGTATTGTTCTAAATCACAGGACCAGAAAAGCAATAGTGTGGTTTATACAAACTGAAAGAATTGGATTGCCGTTAACGATTTTGTTATTTTTAATTATTTCATGATATATATATATATATATGAGTCAAATAGACCTATTAAAAGTGGGGGAAGATAAGGGAAGTTACTAGTAATTTGCGGGTTTCGAAAGGAAGAAGATGGCGAACGTAATTCAGACGTTTTAGGATTGGAATGGTGCGACGGGAAATTTCGGATACGCGTTTTTTCCAGAATAGGGTTTTTGTCGAAAGTGACTCCGAGATTTTTGACAGAGGGGTAGAATTTGATAGGATCACTGCTCAGGAAAATGGTGGGAATAGGAGGTATGGTTTTCAGGAGGTAAATCGAACCTATTACAAGCTCTTTGGTCTTTTCAGTATATAAATTCAACTTGTTCCTCACTGACCAGTTATAGATTTAAATTTAAATTAACTGAAAATTCAGAAAATATCCAGCTCAGAAAAAAGTTTACTAGTTTTATAATAAGCATTGATGTTAAATTATAGCAAAATCTTGACTACATGATTCCAAGTTTATCCTTTATTAAATTAAAGGGCCAATAATTATTTTTTTTAAATTCCTGTCACTAATGTATTAAATTTCATTCGAAATATCTTCAGCTGTTTTATACCCTTTCCAAGTTTAACTATTAGTTATTCCAAAATAGTTTAATCATTTTTTAGTTATGTTCAATGCATTTCCCTTTGCATTCTCTTTGGAATTGCATTTGGATCCTCTATTTGTATTTGCATTGCCCTCGAATATGGCTAAAACAACTTTTCTCTAAAACAGTTCCCGAGTTATCGGATTCTTGGTATTGATTTTTCTACTCTAGGAAAGTGAATATCATAATTTTTACTACCAAGTACATGACAAACTTTATTATTTAATGGAATTCTAAAGTAATTTTTTTTTTTTTTTTGTTTAAAGGTTCCCTGAAAATATCAGTTAGTAATTGTTATAAATAATAACGGTTATTTCTTTATTGTAAACAAAAGGGTACTGAATATTGGTGGTGGAGATAAATGCGGCGTAGTTTATAGAGAGATGGCTCCCAGTTGATAAGATAATTAGCAGGATAGATAATTATGGAACCAGCTGCTCTATTGGCTCTCTACCGTTCCCTCTTCTCTGTTTATGACAGCTATAGTTACAAGCCAGTGTCATTCAACTCCGCTCTACTACAATAAATATAAAGGTCTATGAAGACAATGCATATAAATTAATAAATAAATAAATAAACATATATATATATATATATTAAGGATGTGACAATTTCAAATGTCGATTCTCGATTTCACTGATTCATAAGAAAATAGTTAGAATCGAGAATCGATAAGCAAGATTCAAATCCAAGGAACCGATCGATACCGCTGACCTGGCGATACTTTAGTGATACCTAATTATGTAACTCAAAATATGGCTTAACTCAAAACTTTACTCAAGTAATAGAAAATAACTCTAACAAAGAATATTTTTTTCATTTTTTATGAAAGAGTAGTTTTTCATTTACTGAATCAAACCTGATTCGTACAGATTAATTATTCGTGAAGAATAGGAATCATAGGATGTTAATTATTTCAAAACCTTCAATACAATAACCCGTTTAAAAGGAAATGAAACCTTTTTTAAGTTCAAAGCTCGATAGGTTAAGACGTACACAAGAAGTTGAACTTTAAAAGACGCTAACAGAATTAACACATTTATTTGTACATAAATATATCTTTTGGCTGGGGGGTCTATGCTTTTTTGGTGTAACTTTTCTTTTTCACAGACACAAATCTGTTCAGTTAGTGTTGCTTGGATCAAGAATTTTTCAATATCTAGATCAGAAATTCAATAGAAAATATTTTTTGTTTTTTATCATTTGCCGCCACAACCTACCATTTAGGAGCTATATTGGTTTAATGAAAAAAGTCACGTTTGGAATCCCTTTTTTTCTCTCAACTTTGTTTATTTTTAATAACCATTGATTATTAATATGATTTAATAATTAATTTAAGTAATTTAATCCTTTTAAACCTGAAATACAAAATTGGGAAAAGCAGCAAATTATAGATAGACATCCATGTTCTAAAGTTTTTTTTCCCAATCAAGCAGAAATTGAGTTTTTGTTTTTTTATTTTAAAAAATATGGACACAAATACCATCAAGTAGCTCAAGAAAGGTTAAAAAGAAGCTGGATGAGAGATCTCTTGACATTAGTAGGAAAAAAGAATATAGCCAGGAGGAGGTTCATTAAATATATATATGTGTGTGTGTTTGTGTGGATATATTTCTTAATTGTTACTATTTGATGTTTAATAAGGTTCTTGAGGTTTAGTCAATAGCACAAGGTGCAAAGAATACAAGGACATTCCTCCTAAGGTGCCGAATCGTCGCCAAAATAAGTTGTTTTAATTTTTTTACTGAACCTCAAGAACCGTATTAAATACAAATTTTAAATTTTTAAATTTAGTAGCACTTTTATTTTTTTGTTTTTTTACTTACCGATCATGGAGTGTTATGCTTTTTCTATTTAAAACAATAGAGCCAACGTTACACAGTTAGACATTAGGAATATCTGTACTTTTCTTTATATTTTATATATTATTAGATGTAATTCTGACAACTGTTTTTGTTCTAGGTTTGTAATTATAAAACATTTTACTTCCTAAGCGACGAACGATCACCTCTTTTCTTGCTTCCATAGGGATCCAACCCGTCTTATTATCGTATTCCTCGTATATCATCGAGAGTGAAGATCATACCGCAGAACAAAGCCAGCCCTTTGGTAGATCCGATGTACCTACAACCGATAGCGATGTCCTCTCTTGTCAAACCCACAACAAGCTTTGGCTCCTGGCCAAATTCGATTCCAGCTATCTATAGACAATCAGCCAAAAATATCTCCAGGGTAGTATTTCCTTCTCAGAGCATAAGCACATCTATCATAGACCCCTCAGATCTAAACATCGGCTTTATAGAACCAAGCTGTTTCTTATGAACTGTACCAATACATCACACTCATTTTGGACTTACAGTAAGGAATATTTTTGGGTCGTCTATCCTCTTCGGTAGCTGTTTGCCTCCGAAGCAAACAAAGGCAGAGCTTTCCTTTCAACGAATCTCCAGACTAAATAGCACATTTTTGGATATCAGCATTCCTTAATGGGATCTTATTATTTTGTGTAAGTTACAGAATTACTATTCGAAATTCAAACGTTACTAGACTTCAAACGTACTTTTTGTTGGAATACTGTTTCAGTCTGTTAGTTACCTTTTTTTTTTCAGTCAAAATCAGTTTCTTCTAATTTGACTTTAAATACATTTTTATTTTTTATGATGAAATATTTTAAGTAGGCAATTAATTATGTAGCTATAAGATATTTTAAGTTGACTGTGTTATGTCTAATTCATGTAAGCAAATAATATGTGTCACCTCTCGCGCTGCACATTGGTTCAGAATTGAAATAGAACAAGAGTGTCAAAAATCAAAGCCCGATTTTTCGGTATTCAAAGAGCTCATAACGTGCTATGGTGTCTTGACTCCCTAAGAAAAAAAAAAAATCATAACACCGTTAAAAGCCAAAAGAGGCAAACAAAATTTTGTAAATATATTCTTTAATTATCACTCTTTGAATCTAATAAGATGTATGTCAGTTCCATTCACTTTATAAGATTAAAACTAATATTAGTTATGGTGTCTTAATTTCCTAAAAAAAAAAAAAAAAAAAAAAAAAAAAATCATAAACTCGTTAAAGACAAAAAGAGGCAAACAATATTTTTTAAATATATTTTTGAATATATAATCTTTGAACTTATGAAGGAACTTTTCAGTTGCAGTTAGTTCTATTAACTATATATGCTTTTAAAAATATGATTATTAATTTGTTTATTACTATAGTAATTATATATATTTCTTTTTGTTTAGTGAAACTACATTTTTTAAATACAGAAATTATTTTTGAAATAACTTTAATGAAATGATTAACCATAACTTAAGTAGAAGTTTACACCAACATCGCAAACACGAGAATAAATGTTAATTGATATAAAGTCAGAAATCAATATTGTTCGCACATAACAACAGACTTTTGACGTAGTGACTGGTTGAAGACCAATATAAGAATAAAATAAGTCCCAAATGAAAAATATATAAAGGATTAACTCTTGTTTTTCAGGCCATATAAACAATCCTTTTTTTTTTTTTTTACTTCAAAACAGCTTTATTTTTTTTTTAATAGTACATTGATACATATATCATTGAAAAATAATTTTAAGAGAAATAAACAAAACCGACTTCAAGATTAAACCTACATATACAAACCTAACTAAAAAATAAAAAATAATATTTTAATTGCTTCAAAACAAAAACCATTAAATTAAAATCAATGAAATTATCGATACTTATATACCTGTTCACAATTTCTGATCAGTTAGCTTTGAATTCGGTGCCAGCCAGAATGGTAGTTTAATCCTGCGTTTACAATAAACTATCGAATGGCCGGAGACAGCGGTGTGGCGGTGATGAAACAGTGGGAGGATCTTTACGATTACAATTTCTTTTCAAATTCTGTTTGTTTTGGTTGGCACCGACTCCAAAAATAACTGATCAAAAATTGTAAATAGGTATATAAGAATCGATAATTTCATTGATTTTCATTTAATGGTTTTTGTTTTGAAGCAATTAAAATATTATGTTTTATGTTTTAGTTAAGTTTGTGTATTTAGGTTTAATCTTGAAGTCGGTTTTGTTTTTTTCTCTAAAAATTATTTTTATTTTTCACTTTTTAGTGGTGAGTGTATTTTTGTTTATATAGTCAATTCTCGATCTTCAAGCTACCCTGAAAAATAGTTCGAGTTACTGAACAAAGACTTATCGAGGTTTTCATTTCACTTACCTTCATGTAATTCGGAAAATTGAACACAAAATGGGAGTTGAAATCATTACGTATATTTTTTATTAATGGGTATGTGTATGTTGTTTGTACATACATATAAAATCATTGATACAAAAAATTAACTACCCGGTACCAATTTATCATATAACTTTCAACTGAATTGCGCTTTTTTCTGAGGGTGCCTAAAAGTAGATTTACCGCCTTCCACCAGAGGCGATCTTTTCTTTATTCTCTAGGACTGTTGAAAGAGAACTACGCGGAATTCGGAATCCACTAGCAACAAACGCCCAACTTCTTTCTCCTTTCTGCACTTTGCAAATTAATTTTAACTTTTCGTTAATTGAAAGAATTTTCAATAGCCACTGTAAAACCACTCAAGTTAATAACTGATAATAAGTGACTGGTTTAACTATGAACTGAAAAGACAAACAATGACAGAAAACAGGAAAACAAATTACACATGAAATTCTTTTAATTTGAGTTCGAGTTATAGAGGCGATGACTTCTAATAGTTCGTTTCATAGAGGTGGTCCTAGAAGTTCTCTCTTTTTAACCCTGTTTTCAGTTCTACTTATTTTCGACACAATTTTTCAGGTTATTTATCTGAAATTGTCTCATTGAGGTGAAATTTAAGTGTACTTCCGACCGCAGATTTTGTTCGACTTATTTAAGAATTAGCTGATCGAAGTACAACACATCGAGAATTGACTGTATATGTAAATTATTTTTGTTGATAATTTATATATAATAGTACTGCCTACACATCAATTTGGATTCCGATCATTTCACTCAACAGTTCATCAACTACACCTTGTAACAGGTTTCATATCAATCTCACTCGAGAAAAGACTATATGCTACTGGGGCATTTCTAGATGTAGCTCAAGCATTTGACAGATTTCTCTCTGACCCGCCAAACCCGTTCCCGCCCATCAGATTTGATTTTTTTTGGAACTCCATCCCTTACACCATTCGTCCGATAAGGTTCAGAATTCCTAAGTTTAATCATTATTTGTTATCATTATTAATTACTATTTTATCATCCTCTATTTCTGATCCTTCAATCCTCTCTGATAGATTTTTTTCTGTCCGAAAGGTTCAGAACTCTCTCTATTTATCCAGTAAAAGCCGAGTACCACAGGGGTCAATACTAGCTCCACTGTTACATATTCTTTATACTCACGATATGCCACTTAGCCCTCAAACATTGACAGCAACATACGCTGATGACACAGCAATATTAACTAGACATGAAGAACCCACAATTGCATCATTAACTCTTCAACACCACTTAGCAATACTACAAGACTGGTTCAAACAATGGAAAATAAAACTAAACTACACCAAATCACAGCACATAACCTTTACACTCAGACAAGACTCTTGTCCACCTGTCTTCATCGACAATCAACCCAGGGGTCACCTGTGGTGTAGTGGTTAGCATAGCAGCCTACTAAACCCAAGATCGCTGGTTCGCAGCCCGGCAGATGACCTTAGGATTTTTTAAAGGGAGTAAAAAATCCTTAGCTATGCCATCCTTCGGAAGGGACGTAAAATGGGGGTCCCGAGCCTGTGCGATGTCAGGTACTCGTTAAAGATCCCTATCCTAATTATACCTGGATAGGCAAAATTTAGGACTCCCACCTTAGCATCGTCCGATTAGCCATAGCAGCATAAAGTGACGTTAAACGAAATAAACAAACAGACAATCAACCCATACCACAAACAAACGAAATTCATTATTTACATTTGATAGAAGAATGACCTGGGGCCCACACGTAAAACAAAAACGTCTCAGTCTAACCAGGAGATTAAAACTTCTGTATCCAATGCTTCATAAACGGTCGACATTAAAACTCCGACAACGACTGAATACATACACTTACTTACTTAAACCCATATGGACATACGCCACACAAATATATGGGACTGCAAAAAATACACACCTTAAAAAAATACAAATATTCCAATCAAAATTACTCAGACTAACCACGAAATCACCTTGGTACGTTTCAAACCACACACTTCACACTGGTTTAGAAATACCCACAGTAAAGGAACATATACATGATCTTTATAGACGATTACCTCTGAAGTATGCCCTACCGGTCTAAAAAAGAATCATAAAAATTGATTAAGAATTGACGGAGGTTCTCAACTCATATGTATTTTTTTTTTTTTTTTTTTTCTGTCAAATCTAAAGACAAATTTAATACTGATTGTTTATAATATCAAAAAGGATGATATTTTGTAAAATTATGTTTAGATACATTATATTTTCAACCGACTTCAAAAAAGAGGAGGTTCTCTACTCGTCTGTATTTTTTTTTTTTTGTGTGTATGTTACACGATTACTCTGTCAATTCTGAATCAATTTTGATGATTCTTTTTTAGATCGGTAAGGCATACTTTAGAGGTGGTCCCATAAAAAATATTTTGAAATCAACGCAGCACTTTTTAAGAAAAAAAAAAAGGTAATCAAATCACGTATTACTGTTTTCTTTATTTTTCTTAAAAAATGCTGCGTTGATTTCAAAATATTTTTTATGGGATTACCTCTGAAGTATGCCCTACCGATCTTAAAGCGAATCATCAAAATTGATTCAGAATTGACGGAGTAATCGCGTAACATACACACACAAAAAAAAAAATACAGACGAGTAGAGAACCTCCTCTTTTTTGAAGTCGGTTGAAAATATAATGTATCTAAACATAATTTTACAAAATATCATCCTTTTTGATATTATAAACAATCAGTATTAAATTTGTCTTTAGATTTGTTGGAATATTATTATTGTATTTATAGGATATAAAAGTGTTTTTCAATGAACTACTAATTCTTTATAATATAAAAGATGGATTTGTCAATACTATTTGTACTTTCCCCAAAAAAATATTTTTACGCTATAGGTTGCAATTCTGAACCATTGTGTGGCGGGAAAAACCCTTGTATTACTTAAACGCTTACATGAAGTAGGAAGCCTGGCAATGGGTTTAAATATGTAGTAATTTTTTTTTTTTTTAAATATATTTTTTGTGTTCATTTATTTATTTACTTTTTTAAAATCATAATTTTATCCTATTTTATTTTACTGTTATTTACTGATAAACAGTCATGTTTGTGACCTTATATCTTTGTTACTTAGAGGCCTTAGCTTTCACAGGTAGTAACATTCTGTCAAAATAAAAATTAAAAAAAAAAAAAAAAAAAAAATATAATATATATATATATATATATATCACTTTCGCTAGCTTTTACTTTCGTCCATATACTGTTTTTATGATACCGATACCTCAAGAACACTTTCAAACTCTTCAATAAGCAAGTGCACCCCACTGGAGCTAACAATAGCAGAGGAAGGAACTCTGCTTACGTAAGTGTAGTGGAGTCACAAAGGGCCTGTCGGAAGCTGTTCTGTTTATATTTAGGGCTGCTTCTATTTCTATCCTTCAGTTGCCATCGTAACTTATCGAATAGGCTGGGGTTGACTAGGATTGGTAGCACATGTCGTATCGTTAAAATGGTACAGCTGTATCTGACTGCGAAGTTATAAAATGTTTAGAAGGCAGACCTAGGTTTTAAAAAAGTTATATTCAAATCCAAATTATTTAAGAAATTTAAAAGTGTCAATTCGGAATATTGAAAATGCCAGAATTGAAAACATAAATTTACATATCATAAGTCATAGGAATTTTATCATAAGTCACCCATTGTTTTTGTAATTTGTTAGATTTAATAATTTAATATTTTATTTTTTTCCTCCTTGTTGAATGACTTCTAATTTTAATGAATTTATTATATTATATATATATATATATATATATATATATATATATATATATATATATATATATATATATATATATATATATTCAATTGTTTATTACTAGATTATGAGGTTCGTCTTTTCTTTGAGTTGAACTTACCTAAAAACTAAGAAATAAAACTAAAACGTTGATTTGTAAACATATTTTTGTGAAATTCTGCCAACATTAGAGGACTGTATTTACTATAATTTTGTTTAATAAGTTGACCCCAAATAGTAGTAATTTTGGCTGAAGATTTAAATGTTTTAGGTTAGAAATATGATTTTATTAGTAGTAAAAACTAGATTATAAGCTCAGAGAAAAATAAATCGAATTCATTTAAATGTACAATACTTGTATATTTACCTATAGGTGTTTGCAAATAGGTATATATCCTAAACAAAACGAAACACTACAATTATTTAATTTACCAAATTATACTTACAACCAATTATTAAATATATATATTTAAAGGACAGAAAAATAACATTTTGTTAATCGTCACATTGAAAAAATTTTAGGTAAAAAAAAGAAAACAAAAAAAATTCGTGCGCCAATTATATTCTTTGGTGTATAAGTATTGAAGAGAAATATTTTTTAATAAAATAAAAAAAAAAAAAAAAAAAAAAAAAAGTTCATCTTATACAATTTATATGTTATTTTTTTTTCCTTAATTCAAAAACTATTCATTTATTTGTTTTTAAACTACATAATTTATGTGAGAGATGAAAATTAGGATAATATTAACATGTAGATTTTTTAAACTTAATTTAAACTTAATAATAATAAATTTATTATGACAATGATTATAATGACGCAATCAGTATATAATTTAACATTGAAACGTTGAAAAAATAATTAAAAGAAACTTCAAGTGCGAACAGAAGATAATTTTTAAAAAATCACCCACTCATATTCTTCGACCCTTCTTTTGGTATTTTTTCCTGTGACATTATATTTTATGAAACCCTCTTATGGATGCCAAGGCAGCATTATGTTGTGACAGTATTTTATCAAACATTATTTTAGCGTGTTAGCTTCATCGTGACTTCTAGGCTGATTGTACATCATTGTCTCAACTACTAATGGAATACTTTGTCACTTTGCTGTAATGCATCACTTTATCACTTTTTGTTGCGAAAGTTAGATATGTAACGAAATGAAAATAATATTCATTCTTGTAATCCTCATCAATAGTTAGTAATATTTTACTTTGGTTTCTCTAATTTGATACAAAACAAAACGGTAAATAAAAGAAAAAAACAAATGTAGGATGTAAAAATAGAAAATATATCTGAACATAGATACATATGCATGTATATATTATTTTTATCCTTTTGAAGTTTGCTAATGAAGGAGTTTGAGTAATAAATAGTGCTTGAATGAAATTAAATAGGAATAGAAGCAAGGCAGCACGAGGGAAAAAAGATTCTTTAAAAAAATTAATTAAACAGTAAAAAATGTTTCAGTCGGATCGTTTTATTCAAAGGCCACTAAAAAGAACACCAGGATCAATAATGGGAAGGATTTTAGGATTTACAACTGTACAGAATATATACATCAAGTAAATGTATTGACAACGATTATAATAACATGTTAAAACTTGGAAAGAACTACTCATCAGTAGCACTTTATTAAAACTTCTACACTAGAAGGTCTCTAGGCCATCTTCGTTTCAGACGGCTCGGAGGATTATCAGGAATGGAGTGGGAAGCAAGTTGAGAAACTAACGGATTTGAGTGATTATGGAGCTTACTATGAAAGGATAGGTATCTGGTGTGGGCTAAATCAGCAACATATGGAACATTAAGATCTTTATGGATAAGTTTATTGGTGACAAAAAAAAAAATAAATAAATAAAAAAAATAAAAATAAAATAAAATAAAATCCTCTATATGTGAAGAATTGCAAAAAATTGTTTGAAGAATGAAAGACCGAATAGGAAGTTTTTCTAGTGTGCGCGAAAATATATTCTATTTTTGTTTTATCTTACTAATAATTGCAATTACTTATTAAAATCAATGAGTAATAATTAAACTTAATTATCAAAAGATTAATTTTTAATCCAATAATTAATATTTCAGAAGGTATTTTTGATATTAAATTAACCCTTTAACGGGCAGGCCAGGAATTTTGGAATACATTTCTTCTTTTTTTCCCCTTTGAATGGCTTTAGCCAAGCTAACCCCCACACACGTATCATGAAATTCAAGGTTAAATAAAATATGTTAGACGATAATGAGTAGGATAATGCGTCTGACATTACGTCATTTATTGAGCAAAAGCCTTTAAATATGTGTATCCTCTAGGATACATTGCCTGTTAAAGGGTTAAGATGATTCTATCCCACTGTGCTCTAAAAGGATCTATCTAATCTAAAGATCCATTTTAAGGGAGATCTGAGGATCAAACAGGAATGGTTTGAAAAGGAAATTACTTAAATTGATAAACATGTTGGGGTTCAGTTACGTTTAGAGGTCAAGGGATTGTATAATTTCATCGTTTTCAAAATTATTATAATTTACAAAATATGAAGTAGCTTTTATTGTTTTAAACTTTGTACCATTATGTGATTATACTGGCGGTCTACAGTATAATCACAAACCTAAATAGCGCACAGTGGTCGCATGCGTAAGTACTTAGAATATTTTTATTTATCCGCTTCTCCATTTTGTTTATGGAATATTTCTAGCAGTAATATTTTTTTTATTTTATTTTTATAAGTATTTTTTAAAAGCTATTAATTCTATTAAACCTAAATTGGTCACTATGTTTTTCACAGATACCATACTGGTATTCAACTTTTTCCTTTTTCATAAAATAATTTATGAAGTAAATTATCAGGATAATATTTAATAAAGTTTTAAAAATACCAGCCATCAGTTATTTACTGCTAAAATCAGTTGATCTAAAATGTACTAGTATCTCTCTGATAAAATAAATAAATAAAAAATATGCGAGCATTAGCTTTTTTTTAAACTGGCTAGAGTAATGGACTGTTAAAAAATTCTATCACTGTAAATTGTTACCCTAATGCGATGTTTAAATAATAATAGAGACTAGTAATGAGGACATTAAATAAGAAATTTTCACTGCTCATAATATACAGGTAATGTTGTTGTATGTTGGAACTTCAAAAACTCCAATTAGGGCAGAAATGTAGGGTTATCGTACAGGTTGCAAACCTATTTAAGCCAGAGTTAGAAGGTCAAGATTTATTTCGTGAGTCCACCACGAAATAAATTTTAACCCACACAGGTGGGATTCGAACCCATGACCATCTAAACGGGCTGAGCTCCACAAGCCACCAAAACACTCAAGCCACAATGCGCTTAATCAAGTCCTCTGTACATAAGTATTCATAGTTTAATGTTTTATTCGAGCATATAATATCTTAATAAAAATATCCAACCAATGATTTGAATTTAAATATGTATGAATTTTCAATCTCTCCCTACTCTGGGTGATAACCTCCTAGCTTATTATTATTGGTTGCATCGTTACATAAGAATTTTTTTAATTGTATATGGTTTATGGGTATAATAATATCACGGTTTTTTTTTTGTAATTGAATAATTTATTTTAAAATTCTTAAATCTTTCTGGTGTATAATATCCCAAACAGCCGGGGAACTGAGATTCCTAGGTCGAAATGTAAATAGGGTGAAGTTAGTGCCAACTGATCCTAAAAATAAGCCTAGAACAAAACCTCGCATTCGGGCAGCTATTGGTACATCTGCTCGTGACTAAGAAACTCTTTTTATAGATCTTGAGGAGTTTGGCCAAATATTTTCCAGAGTATTTTTATCCTCTTGGTCCTTGACAGGTCAGTACTGCCTCTGCGGAAGGTAAACAGATTTTTTCATCTACGCGGCTTTGGATGCTTTCTGGAGCGCAAAATACCTAGCATTGCCTTATTTAACTACTCGAGCTATTTTCTGTGAAAAAAAAAATTTAAAAAGCCATATTATATAAAGAAAATAAAATATAATAGCTTATAAGGAGGATCGAAAAAATAAAAATAATCTTTTAAGATAAATCCACAGCAATGAAAATAAACGTATCAGTGATATAAATAGTACGATTTTCATGTCAGGCCATGAGAACATTAAAAAGTTATCATTGAAAGAGATCTCTTTATCAGGTTTCTTATAGTTATTTTGTGTGTAATTTTATTCGTGGAGCTTATAAATAAATATTTTATTATAACAGTAAGTGTTTCTTTTACTTTACTCTATGTATAAATCGTTATCTATCTATTATATGGATTATTATTTGACTTATTTTTTCTTTTCTTTTTTATTTCCACCTAGAAATTCTAGTAAGGAGTAATTAAATTATTGTAACAATCAATTTTAAATTTATGTTTGAAAAATAAACTTTATTTTATCAAATATCAGACTAATAACTAAATGATATATTAATTATTTTTTTCATATACCTCATTTTATTTCAAACATTACAAATATACAGTTACTTACTTTCCATTAACTTAAAAAACAACCGCTAGGGGGCATACTATAAAGAATCAGGAATAGGACAAAAATTAAAAACAATATCGATAAAGATCAAAAGTTGAATTTATGGGATGAACATCAAAAGGGGTCAAAATAAAAATTGGAGAGAGGCAAGGAGATGGAGGCACAGGAATATTCTAATAAAAATCCTACGATACACCTAAAAAAATATTATAAAAGAAAAAATGGAAAAAAATTAAGGTGGAAAAGCAACAGGAAATGGATAGATTAAAGAGTGAAATATAAAAATAACAAAAATGAATGCTTTAATTTACGGACATATACACAGACCACAGACATTTAGCTGACAGATTAACCAAACAAATCTTTCAGTTTAAATAAAATATGAAAGGAAAAATGTTGTTTGAAGAACTACAAAAAGACCAAACCATAATCCAAGATCAAAGAAATAATATTTGAAAGACATCTGCGGAGGAAGATGATTTGTGAATTAAATGGTTTTCCGTATTAAAATGGCACAGAGAAGCCTAAGTGAAATGGAATGAAGAGAGGGAAAAGGTTCAGAAAAAGAATGAAAGCACTCCGGAGAAAAAGAAAAAGAGCGAGCAAGTCAAAAGTTAATTGTTTATTAAACGCGGGTAATAATGAATTAAATAATTTACCACTGAGTTTGATAAGAGTCAAATAATTCAATAAAGAGTGGGGAAGTTATCCATTTACCTTAAAATAAATGTTAACACTATTTTTGATCAATACATTTATATGAAAGCACTCATTTTTCGTCATTTTTCACCAACCTGTACCAGATATTGACCGCATTGTCTATATAGTTCTAGAAAGGTTTAGCTGTATAATAAATAAAGTCTGCTGATTTTCATTTTATTTGTTATTAAAAAACCGAAAGTCTGTGAAGTTTTAAAATAGACCAATAAGTGGCAATCGCCATTCTATATGAGAGGTTACCAAGGTATGGTGTTATATAAAGCTTGAAATTAATAATAATATAGTGATAATAGTGTAGTTATATTGAACTAATTTATTAAAAAAATATTTTAATATGTGATGCGACATGTTTGGTTTGAAAATGTTTACATATTTTAAACTTGTATATGATAATTATCATTCCGCGATAGAGTTTACAATGGTAAAACTATTGAATCCATCTTTACCAAATTTTAACTACATCGTTTTCATTATTCTAGGAAGTTTTAGCGATTATAAAAGTTTAAATATACAATACTGAGTGGCAGAAACTAGGTTTGCCAAACTGTCATATACTGTCATAACTAGAAATTTTAATCCAACCAGATGAAATCAATAAAATTATTTCTGCCGAATAAAAATTATTCATAATCCAAAATAATAAATAATTCGATCATTTCTTTTTAACACTGTGTGTTAAAATATGATTCATAGACCTTCAGTAGTAAGCACTGATCGTACAGTCCATTATCAGCAAGATTTTATGTCTATTTGGATTACCAACCCATACAGTAAAATTAAAAATTGGATGTCTAATTATCCTTTAACGTAATCATACAACACCTAATTATTGAAATTTTAACCAGATTAAAATTTATTGCTATGCGTAAAAACATCTATGAAGAAATAATGATCAATTGCATGCTTTAATACAAGATTTGAATCGCAAACAAATAAAATTTCACTACTAGTTAAAATTATCTAATTTCTTTACGCATGTGAGTGGGTGCAGCCGGAGAATGCTAGTTTAAAATATTTATCGAAAAATAATGGATAAACGAGAGTTTAAAGCAATGCCTCACTTGATGAATCTTAACAATAATCTAGAAATAGAATAATATTTTGTGGCATTGTAACTCTTGAAAAGCACAGAGAGACGCGGTAATTGCTGAACCTGACTGACAGCAGAGGCCTTTGAGGACTAATTGTGTATTCTCAAAGAACCTTATAACATATTTTGAGATGTCATTTAAGGTTCGAGGCACTACTTCATTACCTTACTATTACAAGGACTCTATTCCCTACGAATAAACGTGAACTGACAAAGGTCGTGGTAAAATTTCGCAAATGTATGCAAAGTGATACACCTTGCTAAAGGGAGCACGCTTGAGGAATATAAAGCCAAAGACATTTCCATTAAACAAACCATATTGACATAACTTAAGTGCGATAATGAATTTTATACCAAATTTATACCAGATTTAAAGGAGTAAGTTTATTGAATTACTGTGTATATTCTGAGTATCTAATTTATTTTGTCGTTAAACATTTGCATAAATAAATAAAGAAAAAATCGAAAATAAAACTACTGACGTCGTAGTGAGTTACTTTTACATTATAATCTTCAAACATTTGTTATCTACAAGAACTAGCATCCTGAGGTAACGCTTGCTGCACACTAAATAAGTACAAACTCCTGTCTATAACTATATAATGTTTAAAATTACATAATTATTAAATATATCTGATTCAATATATTCATTTTATTTATTGATCTATCAATAACAATTTATTTGACCATTAATTCTTGACAATGGCCAACTTCCTGTTATACGCAGTCAGTTCAGCTTCAGTGCCTTCTCTCTGTCTTCATTGGTTCGAACCTTTGTTTCGACAAACTCTTCTCTCTTCGACGAACCCTCAAATCTAGGTTGAAGAGACTCAAAACCAATCGAGTAAAGATAATAGATATTAAAAAAATATATATAATTGTATGCTTTATTTTAGCAATACATAATTTTTACAATATAATTAACAATGTATATATAGTGTTATTGTGCTTTTTAAATTAATTTTGTTTATTTATTTATTTTTCTTTCTCTATATTATTACTTTTTTTTTTATATTCTTTGTACTTTTATTTTCTGATTTATTTTACATTAATAATTACTCCATTTTTTTCTTTTTATTTAACTTAATTGTACAAATCATATGAATGGATTTTTTGTCATTCATATTATTCATTGCCCTTTAGAAAGCTTGTAATATCTGTTCTATAAAACAATAGCTTTTTATGCTAAATAAAAAATATATACAATAATATGCTTTTTTTTATTTCCTTATTTACCAACTAAGGTCATGTAACAAATTCAGTTCCTCTACTTCCTTAGTCGTTCTCTCTTTCTCCAGTATTCCTTCATCATCTCCCCATGTTGCCTTAATTTGCTTTTATTTTTTTAATGAACAGCCCAGTTGTAGACCTCATAAATATAATATGTTCTAGGCTCCCTTCTTTTCTGTATTGCTTTTCAGTATTTCATTCATTTATAAAAAAAAATGTGAAGTGTGATATGGAGGAACACTTCGGATTTTTCGGAACTCCTCCAATAACCTTCAGTTCCTCATTTAGTTTCCTAACTTTTTTTTCCTTTTCATGCCTATTCCTAATTTAATTTAATTTTGTTGCAGTTACTTTATTATTTGTTTAGTATAGTAATCCAAACTTTTAATGGCAAATATTGTTTTAAACAATTTGTTTTTAAACTTTAAATGATTCATTCTTATTATGTATCCATTATAGTTTTATTTTTTATTTTGAAGAGAAAAGATTTGCCCAGTCGGGATTCGAACCCGAGTCTCCACTTTCTAGCGTGGTGCCTTATCCACTAGGCCACCGGGCTCGTATCCGAACCAGGGAAATCTTTTCTCTTCACTGATCCATACCCCCGGGCACTCGCAGTTGCGAAGTACAAATCGGGGATGAATGTTCATTGAACATTACTGTTAACTAGATCTTGTTGACATACGTCATATATATATTATAATTATGAAATAATTAATTGTTGTTGATTAATATATTTTTTATTTTGAAGAGAAAAGATTTTCCCAGTCGGGATTCGAACCCGAGTCTCCACTTTCTAGCGTGGTGCCTTATCCACTAGGCCACCGGGCTCGTATCCGAACCAGGGAAATCTTTTCTCTTCACTGATCCATACCCCCGGGCACTCGCAGTTGCGAAGTACAAATCGGGGATGAATGTTCATTGAACATTACTGTTAACTAGATCTTGTTGACATACGTCATATATATATTATAATTATGAAATAATTAATTGTTGTTGATTAATATATTTTTTATTTTGAAGAGAAAAGATTTGCCCAGTCGGGATTCGAACCCGAGTCTCCACTTTCTAGCGTGGTGCCTTATCCACTAGGCCACTTCGCAACTGCGAGTGCCCGGGGGTATGGATCAGTAAAGAGAAAAGATTTCCCTGGTTCGGATACGAGCCCGGTGGCCTAGTGGATAAGGCACCACGCTAGAAAGTGGAGACTCGGGTTCGAATCCCGACTGGGCAAATCTTTTCTCTTCAAAATAAAAAATATATTAATCAACAACAATTAATTATTTCATAATTATAATATATATATGACGTATGTCAACAAGATCTAGTTAACAGTAATGTTCAATGAACATTCATCCCCGATTTGTACTTCGCAACTGCGAGTGCCCGGGGGTATGGATCAGTGAAGAGAAAAGATTTCCCTGGTTCGGATACGAGCCCGGTGGCCTAGTGGATAAGGCACCACGCTAGAAAGTGGAGACTCGGGTTCGAATCCCGACTGGGCAAATCTTTTCTCTTCAAAATAAAAAATATATAATAAACAACAATTAATTATTTCATAATTATAATATATATATGACGTATGTCAACAAGATCTAGTTAACAGTAATGTTCAATGAACATTCATCCCCGATTTGTACTTCGCAACTGCGAGTGCCCGGGGTATGGATCAGTGAAGAGAAAAGATTTCCCTGGTTCGGATACGAGCCCGGTGGCCTAGTGGATAAGGCACCACGCTAGAAAGTGGAGACTCGGGTTCGAATCCCGACTGGGCAAATCTTTTCTCTTCAAAATAAAAAATATATTAATCAACAACAATTAATTATTTCATAATTATAATATATATATATATGACGTATGTCAACAAGATCTAGTTAACAGTAATGTTCAATGAACATTCATCCCCGATTTGTACTTCGCAACTGCGAGTGCCCGGGGGTATGGATCAGTGAAGAGAAAAGATTTCCCTGGTTCGGATACAAGCCCGGTGGCCTAGTGGATAAGGCACCACGCTAGAAAGTGGAGACTCGGGTTCGAATCCCGACTGGGCAAATCTTTTCTCTTCAAAATAAAAAATATATTAATCAACAACAATTAATTATTTCATAATTATAATATATATATGACGTATGTCAACAAGATCTAGTTAACAGTAATGTTCAATGAACATTCATCCCCGATTTGTACTTCGCAACTGCGAGTGCCCGGGGGTATGGATCAGTGAAGAGAAAAGATTTCCCTGGTTCGGATACGAGCCCGGTGGCCTAGTGGATAAGGCACCACGCTAGAAAGTGGAGACTCGGGTTCGAATCCCGACTGGGCAAATCTTTTCTCTTCAAAATAAAAAATATATTAATCAACAACAATTAATTATTTCATAATTATAATATATATATGACGTATGTCAACAAGATCTAGTTAACAGTAATGTTCAATGAACATTCATCCCCGATTTGTACTTCGCAACTGCGAGTGCCCGGGGGTATGGATCAGTGAAGAGAAAAGATTTCCCTGGTTCGGATACGAGCCCGGTGGCCTAGTGGATAAGGCACCACGCTAGAAAGTGGAGACTCGGGTTCGAATCCCGACTGGGCAAATCTTTTCTCTTCAAAATAAAAAATATTAATCAACAACAATTAATTATTTCATAATTACATTATAGTTTTATATTCCATTATAGTTTGCTAGTAACACCTCCTAGCTGTGAATCTAATCCTGGTCTAGTATTTTCTATTGCATGACTAGGACAGGTTGTGAATTTCAATAAATGAATATTAAAAATACATGCTATAAATTTAAATTTAATTTTTTTTTCTCTTACTTGTTTTATAATAACTTTATGTTGTCAGTTAATATTTTATGAACAGATATATTAACTGTTTCATTCTTTGATGTTCATACGTAGTAATATATTCCAACAAAAATAATAATTAAAAAAATCACTAATTATGCATCAAGGAATCACAAATGCTGAACGTAGACCACAAGAAAAAAATCCTTTCATTTCGTATTCGTTTCGTGTTGAACAGGAATAATTACAGCAATCTCTCTGGCATTCGGTTCATAACGGTGAAGATCCATAAAGTGGACGTTCTGCGTGTGCGTGTCTAATTACAAACAAGCATTCTATTTTAGGTTATATTTAAATACAATTTCAGTAAGTGCTATAAACTAAAAATCTATTACATAATTACGTTAGCTTAAACCTCAGTAAACCTGCTGCAATCTTTTACTCCTCTCACTATTATCAAAATTTATCAACATCCTAAATCGCCATTCTACGTACTCCAAAATTTTTGAAAATGTACTATCCACCATCAGTGGCCGAGTTCCTAATATTTATTTTCTTTGTTGTAATTTAATTGTTAGCTCCTTCCCTCTCTTATTTTATTTCATATTTATTGTTTCATGGGTGATGGAGATAACTTTGGTTAACTGTTTTGTTAGATTTGTGTTCTAATTTTCCAGATACTCTCATGCAACCAATTATAATGCCAAATTGAAGTGGCTCTATTTTTCCTTCCGTAAATATTATTTCTTCAATTAATTTCTATAACAGACTATTTATTCACGTCCTCCCTCCTTTCCTCTAATAAATCCTCCATAATCAGATCATGAATCCTTTTAATTTTTCTTCTCCACAACATTAATTTTTCTACTTCAATGATTTCATAGTATCCTAGGTCCCATCCTCTACACTGACACTGTCATCCCGACTCATTCTACCACTTTTCTGAACGCTTATGCCGATGACCCTTGTATGCTATCGGTAAATAATGATTTTTTTTATTGCATCTCAATCACTTTAATCCCCGATCACAAACCTTTATGAATGGTGTCAAAAATAGGTAATCAAAATAAATCCAAATAAATCTCATCATATAACATTTATCCTTCGTCATAAAACTAAAATTTCTTGTTCTACAGTATCCTTAATAAAATTCCACCGATCCCTGTTAGATCCGCTACCTAGGACTCCATCTAGACAAACGACTAACTTGGAATCCACATTCGTGGCTTAAAAGACAAGAAACTGCTCATCGTTTCCGACAACTCCAATATTTACCAGACAAACGTTCAAAGCTCCCAATTGTTTACAAAAGACCTTTTTACATAGCAACAATTTTGTATCATTTGGGAAAAACTAGAAAAGTTGATTTTTGTCCACAATAAGATAAATATTTTGAGCAACTCATATTGGAGTCCTACTCATCATGTATAAGTAGGCAAGTTGGCAATGATATCCTCTTATACCATTGACATTACAAGATGCCTACTTTTGCAAGATGTGTAGGACACCAATATGGGCTGCCCAAAGAATATATCTTATTGAGGACAAAAATTAACTTATCTCGTTTTTCCCAAATGGTACAGAATTAGACCAATTTGTACATATGGGTTTGAGTGTTGATGCTCAATTAAACCATCCAATTCTTTTCGTATCCAATCCTTAAAATTCAAAATAATTCGAAAATCCTTAATGCTCCTTCTTTTCTCACAAACAAACATGTATAAAGATCTTAATGTTCCATATGTTGCACATTTGGCCCAAACTGAATATCTATGGACCATTTAATGTTGAACTTTTATTTAAGTGATACTAGTGAGCGATTTACATCTTGTATATGATATATACTCCTGTAAATGTCAACAAATAGTTTAAAGAAATTGAATCACTGCTTTTCATTAATTGAATATACAGGGTGTCCCGAATTTAAATGGCAAAACTTCAGAAACTTATAGGGGACCAAAAATTTTAATCCGCTGCTGTAATGTCGGGAATGTCATCTAAATAATTAGAAAAGTCGTTCTCCAAAAAATGTGTAAATGTAATACCATTCAATCTTCCGGGTAAAAAATATGGTCCCACCAGTAATCCGTTCCAAATTCCAAGCCAAACGTTAATAGCAAATTCATGCCGAAACCTATTCTCTCTAATAGCTCTGGGATTTTCAAGAGCCCATACATGATAATTTCTTATTAACTATTCCTCCTCTTGTAAAGTTGGCTTCATCGGTCTATATAATTTTTAATGGAAATAAATTATCATCGCGAATTTTTTCAAGAAACCAGTTACTAAAATTCAATCTCTTTTCGTAATCGGCGCGCATACCCCCTCCTCCCGCACCGCTTCTAAAGCATTACCGTTACAGAAACCATACACAAAAATCATATCAGCGTATTCAACATTAGAATATGTATGCGGCATTGTGGCTGATGCTATTCACACAAAAATATCTGAGTAACTGACTGAAGACTGATTTAGGAATTATAATCCTAGAAGGAAGCCAAAATGCAAACAAATAAAAGAATGTAATGGATAACATTAAGTGTTTACATATCTCACTGCCTAGCCTAACGAACTTTGAAAGGTGATAATCGCTACCTGTAACATTTTTGTTTTGTTTCTTTTTTTTGCGATTTTCTCTAAAACTAAGCAAAAACGAGCAAATTCCTAAAGGACTTTTTGTCTTAGTTTTTCGGTCCTCTATTAGTTCCTGAAGTTTTGCCATTTAAATTCGGGACACCCTGTATAGTCCATTAACTGAGTACATCATCATTAGAAATTGTGTTACGATTTTTCTTCATCATATATGCATTAAATCATTAGTAGGATATAAAGACAAAATATCAAGCAGCTGTTTAATTTACTTAAAATTCCTAGTCTTAAGACAATTCTAGTACAAATAAATTGATGAGCTCAGTATCTTCTCATGAAACTATTTTGAAATATAAAAGTTAAGATATATTATAAGTTGAAATTAAAATGTAAGGCTAATAATTTAAAGTATTACGACGAAAATGGGTATTTTGTTTTTGTTTGGATCAGGTTAAAATTTTAAAACAGAAACATTTCTCGAAATAGCAAGACTTATTTAATAAACAAACTATGTAAGCTTAGCAATGGATCTTGGCTAAAAACATTTTTGTGGTAAAGATGGAATTCCCAGAGGATGGTGATGAAATAGAATAACTTGAACTAGACGCGCGGGAGAAAAATTAAAAAACTTTCGTGAATAAATGATCTCTCCGGTTTGTTTTCATGAAATATGATGCTGCAAAACTCAATCCTCTACAAAATATATTATAAAATTACACTATCTTTAATAACTTATATTTATTAATAAATAAATAAGAATAAGCTTTTATTAAAGAGTATTATTCAATTTGACCCGGTTATCCGTGAATTGATATAATTAATAAATCATTCCTTGGAGATCCATTTTTTCTACTATCGATTTACTTTCAGTTAGTAGTCGATTAACTATTCTCTTGAATTTCTCTGACAAGCATTGCTAAACAAATTACTGCCCATCACTATGATAAATCAGCTATCATAGTATATCACTAATATCATCAGATATTTTCAAGAGAGTAGGAAATAAATCTATAACCAAAAGTTTTTTTTATCAATGTCTTCCAGATTTTCAGCACTGCTGGATTTTCAAACCGAAGCATTGATTTCTACAAAGTTGATGTATAATTGCCCGTAACAAAATAATTTTAAAAAATGGTCGGGATGAAGAAAGGAAGAGTGAGCAGTAACCCTCAACTGGGAACATCTTTCAGGAATTTCATCTCTAGCCAACATCCTTTTTTAATACTTGTATTTCTGCACATAGTGGTCTTTGTGATCATCATTTTAACCGTTTTACAATTCGCAGTTTCCTATATCAAGTCAAAATATAAGATAGTGGCACCAATACAGAAATAAGCTTCATTGATGCGCATTTGTAGTATTTAAATCATTTTATTAAAAATATTACTATATTTCCGTTTGTTTTTAACTTTTTAAACTATTATACTATTTTTCCTATAATGACAAAACTTGCAAGCTCCGCCCATCTTCTTTGCAGCAGTGTCGTCTAACGCATGTGGCTGTTTTTCTCTTGGTTTTTTTATAATTTATCATAAAGAACGACTTGACATCAGCTGGTAGCCCTGGTATATTAGTAGTGACCCTTGTCAACTCGGCAGGTAGAGTCTCAATACCTGGTCAGAACACTTTGTAATGATGTAATGTTGTTTTTAACCTAATAGATGATATGATTCTTCCTAAAACCCTCCTCTAATATATTCTGTGGTGATTTATTGCTTAGGAGAAAAGATGTAACACGGCCGGCACCGTAATTTGTACGGGTTGGGTGTTTTTTCTATTTCTTCCACACAATTACTATATTATTTAAAGAATAGAATTTTTTTTTGTTTAATATTGTAGTTAGAAATTTCTAGAGAATGGCGATTAGAGCGATTTAAATATTAAAATATTATTAAAGAGGTTATATTAACTTTTGTGCCCAACCAGTACTTTCTACTGGTGCATGACCGGTCGAATGTTAAGTTTAAAAAAGTAATTAAACATGCATAGTCGAAAGCTTGAGCTATATTCAGAATGAACCGGTAATTTTTTTTGAACTGGTCATTCAAAAAATCGTTAATAATTTTTGTTGATCATTTTGATTTTAACAAGTTTGTGATTTGATAAATTTTAAAATTACTTTTATCTTTGGAAAAACGAATATTTACACCTCATGAAAATAGGGATTTATCCTAATTATTCCAGTAGAAACACACATATAAACGATTTTTTGTAAGTACAAAATTGGTTTTGTTGCGAAGCTGCTACAAAAACATGTTCAGTGTTTTGGGAACGATTTGTTATATATGAAGGAGTTTAAGACCTTATTAAATGTGAAACGTAATGTGGGCGCTTTGTTTGCTTTCACGATTTTTTAAGTGGACAAGAAACAGTTCATAGACTGAATTATAAAGTGCTATTAATGTTTTGTTGTATTAATAGTTATGGTATTAGTAGGAGGAACTAGTACGGCTAATGGGCTTATTGATATTATTTGCCGACCTATGACTTCTACCAAAATGTTTGTCAATTGATATCACTGTCAATGTGAAAATGAGAGAAAATAAAATATATAAAAATCCAAAATTAAAAAAAATCCTAAAATCCAATTTATTTGATTGGTTTTGGCATAAAACAAAAAGAAATTAAAATACAAACATAAATATATAAAACATGACACTTAGAACCACAAACCAGGCTTCTTTCCTCACTTATGGAGGGAGGGGTTTGAATCCCAACTCAAAGTGATCCCAACGATTCACTCTCAGCTTGTTAATTGGTGTGGAAGTCCAATGGAGCCTCAGTAAGAGCCCTATTGCTGCCAAAACTCAAGACTTCAGTAAGAAGCTGACCGATGTCAGGGTGTATAATTAATGTAAACTTTGTATATATTGTATAACATTTATTTTTGTCTTGGGATTTATCGAAATGTTTATACTTAAAGATATTGTTCCATTTTGTGAATAATAAGTACTTATCATGAAAAAATATGCTATTTAGTAATTACGGTTTTTAAATCGGTACGGCTCATTCACAAAATGATTGTATATAACTTTCCCCCAGACCTAATTCATATAATTCATTAATTTATCCCCAATAGACAATTTTATACACAAATAAACACTTTCTTCTCTTAACTACTTAATCTCCCTATCGGTCCCCCAAAAGGTTCCTGCCTATCCCCAACTCTTTTCAGCGTAATAATATCCCTGTACGCAGATAACACTGCAATATACACACCTTCTTACCTCATCGACACAATTGTAAATCGGTTGCATCAAAGTTACAACCAGTCAAATCGGAGGCCTTTACAAAACGTAGACTAGCATATCATTTTAAACGCAGAAGACATCTCTTGGACTAAATTAATAAAATACTTAGGTTTAACACTGGACAATCTCAATATACACTAATGATATAAACAATAAAACAGATAAAAATAAAAACTTTTATACAAACAGTTCCCCTATTTCAATAAAAAATCTAAACTAAGCCCTGAAAACAGACTTATTTTTTACAAAGCATTAAATCCGAGCTCAATTCACGTATGCTTTACCTATGTGAAGCTTAACTTGTGCAACTAACTATAATAAACTGAAAAGGGTTCAAAATATTTTCATGAGGATCATCAATGATTACCTTCGTCATACTAAGATATCAACCATGCTCCACAGCCTAAACCTTCTCCCTCTAAAACAGAATGTCTTCGAACAAACCAAAGCATACTTAGCCAAAAAAACAAATTCAGAAAATTCCGTAATAAAATAAATTGAAAACTACGATAAAAATTCCCATAAAAGATACACGTCTAAAACAACTAAACATCTACTCTTAACATAAACCTTCCTACAAAACTTAAAGCTATGTTAATCTTGTACAGCACGTTAGACCGATACATGTGCACTAAAAATTATTGCTAATTGTAAATATGCCAATAAAGCCTTAGTATTGTAAAAACAAAAAGTTTAATTTTCCGTTTTGTATCACATTTTTGAGTGATATTCAAAAATGAACTTCAAATATCCAAAGCATAAAAATAACATCAACTATTTATTCAATTATTTATTTTTTAACCTTTTCCTTTTTCGATGAGTAGATCTTTAAAAAGAAAATATTATGAATGTTTATTCGTCATAACACTAAAAATAATTAGGCCACAAAGCAATCCCAAACCGTTCCAACTTAGTTTCCTTAATCCGTTTAAGAAGTTTGGTATCCATTTTCTTATCAGCTCCTCCAAGCTGCCTCTTACAACTGCCTCCTCAATACATCAGAACGAAATAACAGGCCACTCAGTTGTTAGCGGGGGTAATGAAGTCCAGTAGAGTGGGGCGGGGAGGAAACTTGTTCTAAGTTGCTACTTTATAGAAGTGATGCAGTTAATTCTCCCCTAACTTGCTCTAATACAAAAGTTATACTTTAATTAACCTACCACGTCAGCTAAGTCTTGAATTATTTTGTGGAAGTTCCCTCAGAGGCTCCTTAAGTGATCTAGTTTTTATCATGACCTTAATACTTAATTTTTATCATTAGTAATAACAGACTTTTTCTCTTAAAACCTCTTTAAAAGAACTTAAAAGCCAGTTTAGAAATACGTTATCTGAGACTTTCTGAATGATTTTACACTTTTATAACATTTAGTTTATAAGAAAATAAGTTTATTAGAAAATGTGGTATAATCTTTCATGTTTTACAAGTTTCGTTTTAATACTAAATCCCGAATACGCAAATTCAGCTTGGATCAGGTTTTGACAGAACACATCTGTGATTTTAGCCCCCAAAAAAATTATATATTTGCATTAAAGCACATACGAGTATTTGTTGTGATAAAAGGTGCTGAAATGAACATAGCGGAATTGAAAATCGATATATTTGAGGAAAATTATTACAATGGCATGTAAAGATCAATTCACTAGTGGTACTTACGCCTCGGAGGATTATCGATAGGTGAGAGTGAGACAGGTTTGGAGACTAGTGGGTATAGAGTTTACAAATAAACGAAAGGTATCTTATTTTGGCCGAATCAGTTACAATAAGGAGGATTGAGGATTTTACGAAGGATTTTGGATTGTAATAATTGGATATGAAAAAAATTTGAAGGTTAAGTGGAGCCCCAAACCTCAACTGTGTATTTTAATGCCCAACTATTTTCTTTATGATGTAACGGTTCCAATCCGGAGTATTTGTGAATTTGAATAAATATTTTTTTAAAAATTTCAGGGGTTTGCCCGACTAGTAGTGACGCAAATTAAAAAAAAAGGAGATCTAGTTATCAGAAAAAAAAACAAAAAACCTACACTTTGATCAGTCTATAATTGAATAAACACAATGTTCAATCAAACATTGAGTAAATATACCAGTTTTCGGATTCAAATAATTCGACCCATATATATATATATATATATATATATTTATATATATATATATATATATATATATTTTTTTTTTTGGGGGGGTGGGGGGGGGGAGGGGAGGAAGGCCAAAAAAGAAAAAAAAACTTAAAAATTAAAGAGCCTCTTACATACAAAAAGGCGGTTCTCAGTTATTCTTTTTAATAGTTTCCTCAAGGTCGCCTCATTACATAACAGTTAATGGCAATTGTTCTGTCAGATGCTGCAACACTGTTCAATAACTACCGAAAATAATAGTGCGAATGACAGAGGACATAATGAGAATCCGAAAGTATAATTATTTCCTTAAATGATATATAGTTTATTCAAATATTCAAGAGTCTGCTGTACCATAAAAAAAAATCTTTATTTAAAAAAAAACAACTTCAAATTAAACGTTAATTATCTCCGTTACGAACAGAATTTAATTAATAAAAAATCTAAATTAAATTTTATTTTGTGACGTTACTTATTGGCATTTTTAATAATTTAAAATAATTATTTAAATAAATTAAAAAATGGAGTAATCAGTAACAAATCATAAAACAAATGTCAAGAAAAGGGAATTCGGAAAGTCGAATTAAACCAGCAACAATAATCTACTATATATTTGTCAAATACCACTCACTCATTTAACACAAAACCACTGAACGGATTGGAATGAAATTCGATATGTAGCTTCCTCTTGGGCTCTTGGTGCTCGCTAAGAAAGGAATTTTAAAAAATCGGCCTGAATCGCGGCTAATTCGCGAAAAATGCGATTACAATTTTTATTGGGTGAATAATAGTAATAGATTAATAGTCATATGATATTTGGAGATAAGCTAAGTTAAAAAATAGGTAAGATGCTTAAGCCGCACACTTTTACCACAAATTATGTTCCTTTTAGTTGTAAAAAAACAAAAATACGATCGATGTCGAAACCTTATAATATTGGTACTTTCTGTGAACTCATGGTGGCTGCAGAGGTGGACCCTTACAAGTTTGAGTTAGTTGCTATTAAAAAACTTATGTTAAAGAGGAGGTTAAAAGACTTATGGTCTCTGGTGATGACATGTAAGGCCAGTTCGATTTAGGGACAAAAAAGTGATAAGAATCAGTGAGTTCTATTCAAGTGTATGATTCTCTTCAGTATTGTCTCATGTTTTACCATGGAGAGCATGGGTACAGTATTAACATCCCTCAGTGTGACCCAAACTCTAATAGACCACTTAAGAAAACCGTGTCTAAAGCTGATTTTTACGCCGAAATGTTATGAGGTGAAGAACCTTATTTACTTCAACTTCGTAATCTCCTCAACCAATTTATGCTTGATATGTAAGCAAAAATAGAAACAGAAAGACTAAACTTTATTCGAAAAAATCAAAAAAGGTGAGAAGTTGAGACTATATTCACTTAAAGTATGCCATAAGAAAAGCTGATGGTCTGGTATCAGAGCTGGGTAAGATAATAGTGCTGCCTCGAAGCTTCACTGGAGGACTATCAAAATAATATAAAATTAACTTTTGCAAATTGTCAAATTTACTTATTGAAATTATTCTAAGAATGGAATTCTTTAGGTTGATTTAAGTAATAATTATTATCAAGGTTAAGCTTATCTTTTACTAATTTAAGTTGTCCTTCATCCTAATGATATTAAACCGTAGCGGAGCAGGGTCCTTTCAGCTAGTTATATATAAGACAATTATTATGAAAGATAAAAACGTAATTTTATTATTGAATTAAACTTAAAATAAAGAAAACACCAATCAACTATAAAATGAACAAGAAGAGAGTATCATTTTTTTTTTTTTTCATTTTGGAATTATTACCAGTTGCAATTACATGAAAAAGGCCGTAAATAAACTACAATGTCTTTACTTAAAACATCTAAACTGTATGAGAAGTTAAAAGCCTCAAAAATTAAGGAGCTTTAAACGAAAAAACAATACAATTTTTCGATTCTATAAAAGATACAGTGCAATCTCGCTAATCCCAACATCGGTAATCCGAACACAGAAGAACTTTTTTTTTTTAATTTTACTTATTTAAATTAATTTTTTTAATCTAATTTAATGGCTGTTTTCAAATGAATAAAAAAATAATATACAAATATATAATTTATTAATTAGCATATAAAAACAAAAATTCATAGAGTCCATAATCCGTCTCAATTTAGTTGTTTATCTTCTAATTAAATAATACCTCCGTCTGAGATTTGTTCTCAAATTCATTTCATTTTTTTGTTTATTTTTCCCTTACCTCTATAATCCAAATTTTTAGCTGATCCGAACGCCTAGCAACAGTTCGAATTAAAGAGATTCCACTGAATATCAAATTTATTGGACAGAAAAATACCATAAATCATTTTAAATATGAACCTATAAGTTTAAATTTATTTTTGTTTAACACATATACCCATATAAAACGAGCCCCATCACCTGATTATTATTTAACTATTAAACGATAATTTTACTGTAATCAATAAACAAAATTATGATTTGTAAAATTATGAAACTTTGAAGTGCTAAGAAGCAAAGAGGATGTGGAAAACGTTTGTCAGACAAAGTAAGAAGTTAGGGATTAAGGAAAAAAAAAAAATTCTTTTCTAGCCTAGACAAGGCGATTAAAACATTTAATTTTTAATGCAGGAACCAATATTTTTAAATTTATTTATTTCTTTTTGTATTATTTTTTTTAATATTTAATTTACTCATTGAAAGAGCCTAAGGGACGTATAACAGTCAATATATCAGCTAAATACTATTAAAAACAAAGCAGAAACACAATAATTTGATCACTTAACAAAACTAAGTTCAATGTTTACCGAATAGTCAATGTTGTCATTGATTCTCTAATTCTCTTGTAGGGAGTGTGTATACTCAATCATTCCAAGCCACAAATCACTTCAGACCCATCGTCAGGCAATTGATTTCGCACCCCTCTCAGGGAACCCTTCAACTGATAATCTTCTATTTTAACTCCTTAGCTCTTCGTTTGGTTCTCAATTTGTATATGTTGTTACATTAAGACCATTATACACATGTAAGTATGCATATAGAATTCTCTTCATCTTCCATTTAATTTCCTTTTTCTTTTTAGTTTTTATCCGTCTAGTTAACAAATATCTTTCATCGCAATGTTTGATAATTAAATTATTGTATCAAGATGTTATAATAATGTATGGAACGATTATATTTCAAACCAGAAATATTTTATGTTGATAGGACAATTTCCAAGTCATTTTATGTATGGAATATCAAATATGCATTTGTTACATTTCAATGCCTTTTGAATATTCTAATTAAAAATATAATCCATATCATAATTAACAAATTTCGGGGAAATAAGAGAACAACTGTATATATGAACATTCCAAACATTACTTGTTTAACCTGTCCATCACAGAGTGAGGTATTGTACTAAACCGAGCGAAAACAATGAGAGATTGTATAAAACGTAATCAAAGATCAGATACACAAAACTGTTACAAGATATATTTTTCTTATTTTTTTTTAACCCCTTATTTTCTTGTTTTGTTATAGTTAATATTTTAATTTTTTCTCCTTGTACTGTACCTAAGTTACATTTTAAGGAATTAATGAGTAATAAATTTAGATTTGTATAATTTTTATTTAATTTATTTATTAGCTGTATATAGCTGATATCCCGACCCATCCTAGCACCGTCCTCACCACGTACGCTGATGACATGTGTGTGTTATCAGTAAACAATGATCCCTTCATTGCCTCGCAAACACTCCAATCTTATGTCATCAGCCTTCAAGAATGGTGTGGAAATTGGAGAATTAAAAAAAATCCCACTAAATAACCTTTAGCCTTCGTCGTAAACCTACGACTTCTTGTCATACAGTATCCTTTAATAATATCCAATTGATCCCTGTTGCACAGATCCGCTATCTTGGACTCCAACTGGACAAACGTTTAACTTGGAATCCACACACGAGGCTAAAGCGGCAGGAAAATTCTTCCCGTATCCAATCCTTACAATCCAAAATCCATCGAAAAACCCTGAATGGTCCTTACTCCGTTAGAACTAAACTTATCCATATATATTCTAATGTCCCATATGTTGCTGATTTAGCCCAAACCAGATACCTATCCTTTTAGAGTAAATTCCAGAACCACACAAATCCACTAGTCCTTTAACTTGCTTCCCATTCTGTTCCCGATAACCCTCCGAGGCGTCTGAAAAGAAGAGGGTCTATAAATAAACAACCTTTCCATAGGGATGGGAATATATATATATATATATATATATATATATATATATATATATATATATATATATATATATATATATATATATTTTAGATGATGGAGGTTCATCTTTTCAGTTGGCGTAACCTAAGAACTAAAACTAAAACTAAAAAAACTTATATTTAATAATACGTGGTTATATATTTCTGCCAACTTTGGGGAACTGGACTTTCTATAATTTTAATTGAATAAGTTATTCCAAGACGATGGTAATTTTGAAAGGAAATTTAAATATTTTAGTTTTATAATTTCTCTAATGGTATTTCTTTCTTTTATATAAATTAACTAAATTTTAATTTTAATTATATTTTTGAACTGAATTCCTTCTTTATTTAACAATAACTTTTGAAACTATTTGAATATCAGTATAACTTCTAATAATGGTATGTAAATATTCTACGCTAAATAATACTGGTAAATAGAAATATAATAATCTAAATTAATGTAGTTGTTACTTTAATTTACAAGGTTTTTTACAATACATATATTACGTGGTATTTGAATATTATAAAAATAATTAAAACAAAGGCAAAAAAAATAAAAATAAAAAATGCTCCTAATTCATTCTTTATTTTTACTTTGGGGAATTCTTTGGGCTGTCAATAAGTAAAAATAAAAAGAATTCCTTTCAAGTAGACAAGACATAGTTATAATCTTTTTCATCAAGAATCAGATGAATTTAGAAGTTCATGGAGTAAACTTTAATTTTTTTTTTTTCTTAAATCCGTTTTTTTCTCATAAATATATTAATTTTATTTTATACTAGTGTGTATTTTGGATTTATTATTGCGAGTTGGCAGCACTGTGAAGGATTTGATGTTGTCTCTCGGTACCTTGTAATCAAATCAGGTCTCTGATAAGAGGATAGCACATCGTATCAAGGCTTCACGCGGGGACATTTACATAATTGTTTGTCCGCAATGTTTGCTCGTCCTTCTATTCTTTTTTTTTCTTTTTATTACACCTGTACAATTTATAGAAGAGTACAATCAACGAAATATATAAATATACTATGATAATTTGTCCAGGGATTTTCATACAGATCTTTATAATTTAATTCATATATATTTATTTTTTAAATTTAATTAATATTATTAGAGGACTCCCACAAGTCTCAGTGCATGATCCACTAATCTACATCAGATGCACACTGAACGGAATCAGTCCTGACATCCTAACAGAAGACATAGTAACTTTAACAAGAAAAAGAAATCCAACTCACGTTTCACAAACGTTATTCGCTACCTTACAGACAGAACATTATTTGTCCAAATTTTAAGTTTGACATAATTTAAGGAAAACGGATAATTTATGACAAAACACAACACATAACGTTTATTCTTCAACATGAAACTGCTCTTATTTCACTAACTCCTATCCTGCTATTCTGCCTCAGCCCATCTTGCCCACTAACCTCTGTCCTGCGTTCTCCTCATCTTTGGCATGGTTTTCCCTCTAGCTCTTCCCATTCTTTATATATATCCATTGTAAAAAAACCTTCTTCCTCTGGATCGACTTCCTTTTGGTCTGTCCTTAAGGAACCACTTTGCCTTCAGGTCGTCACCCATGTGGCACACGTGTTCATACCATTGAAGCTGTCGTTCTTCAGTAGTATGAAATGAAACATGTCTCCCCCAATTTACATCGAAAAACAACTTATTAAAAAATAATTTTATTAAAATGAATAATAAAAGATGTAAGCTATATATGTCCTATGTATTCATATAGCTGCTAAATATATTGCAAAATTAATTAATAGTGAAGTTGTAAAAATACTTCATTAACTTCTATTATCCGAATTTCCCTTCCGTGACTAAAGCCCCATTAACACGACAGAGTACAACTGTTTGCATGAGTCATTTACAACAGACTAGGTGCAGTTCATCGAACCTACTACACGCTGTACAACCAGAGAGACCTGACGTCCTGGCAGCTGTTGAAGTAAGAAACAGCTGGGTCCACATGCCCCTACACCGCTGGCTCAAATATTTCCTCTACTCGGGAGGTCATGGTCTGCTATAGTCTATTTATTTATCTGTTCATTGAAATATACAACTGTAAAACAAAAAATACACCTAGTATATGTAATTACACCGTTCATAATAACATGTAAGGAATCTCCTTTGGGCAAAATCAGCTATATATGAAACATTAATTAAGGTCTTCGTGAATAAGTTTATTTATGGCAAAGTAAGGAGGATTAAGGATCTTCTGAAGGATTTTATATTGCAAGAATTGAACACGAGATGAAGTAGATGGTTTAGAACTTTTCCAGCTATTGCTTCCTAATAAAAATGAAAAAAAAAAAATCTGGGTACAACAATTATCTGTTAAATTTATTGCTTGTAGTATTATTTTGTCTAACCAACTATCGAGTCCCAAGTTAGAAACGGAGCTTAGATCAGATTGCATGTATTTAATTTCAGGGCACACTAACATTTATTTATGATTGGTTTGGCAAAAACAACGTAATGTTAAAATTAAAAAAAAAAAAAATATTTGGTTAGATATTATCCATTGGTAGCACTTCTATAAAATTTCTATATGAGAAGGTCAAATAACACACATTAGTCTGGAACGTAAGGGGTGAAGACGGTACCTGGATTTCAGCTGTATAAACTGTGTAGAGGTAGGGAACCGGGATACTTCTTTGAGAGATCCCGGAAGAACGAGAAAAGAGAAATGAATGGGCGATATTATAACTTGTTTTGTATTTTTTTTTTTTTTTTTTTTTTTTTTTTTTTGAATAAGAATTTATTGGAACTTTTTTTAGAACGTTTGTTTTTAAGGTTTTTTTTTTTTTTTTTTTTTTTTTTTTTTTTTTTTTTTTTTTTTTTTTTTTTTTTTTTTTTTTTTTTTTTTTTTTTTTTTTTTTTTTTTTTTTTTTTTTTTGTGAATAAGAATAAAGAAGAAAATAATATTGGAAATTCCAACTATATTTGAACGTATCTTTAGAACTTGCTGAATAGATAATCCATTTATATAAATATCCTTATATCTCGTGCGATTCAGTATTATATACAATTATTAGTTAATACGAAATAATAAAAAAAAAAAAAAAAAAAAAAAACAGTAGATAACTCCTTCGGATTAGAAGTTTCATTTTTCATTATTACTTTGCCTTAAAGTTGGGAGCTGCCGTGGCCTGCCTAGACTACATAATACTTATTGAAGTTGGGAATGTAATACTGGCGACCCCATCTCTATAAGAACAAACTTGTTCAAGAAAGAGATTATGAAGAACTGACCAGGAAGTTCTTATTGCATCATTCTTGAAAACCGTAGATTCTGTTTGTTCCGTTTAGAATCTTTTCCCATGTATCAATATATTATTTTTGATTTCACTTATAGTAAATAATATTCACACCAATAACTCCTTGGTTGCACAAAATTTGTATTTTGTATTTTTACACATTCTAAATTTGTTAGAATAGTAACCATAGTTCTAAAAACATTGAATTGTAAATTACTAAGTTTGTATATTTATTATTGGGAAAGAGTTCTTCATACTTCACATCATGTGAAACATGTGAACATGTGAAAACCCTCCTTCTAAATAGTAAATGGGACAAGCCCTCTTCTAACCAAACACCTATCATTTAACAATCCATTCCCAATACTCTCCATATCTTTATTAACTGCTTTAGCTTGAATCCGAAGAACCCTTTTGTAACACATCCTCCCACCCTTCTACAGGACTCCACCAAATTAAAAATACTTCATTAGCTTACGTCGAATTCTATACCAATTCTAACCCGCAATGCCCGTTTTCGTCCTACATTTAAATCTTATTTCTTTGTTTATCTTCTATACCTCTATAATCATAATTTTCTTAAATTTAAATTTTTATACCAGACTTAAATGACAAGAAACTGTTCGCCTTTTCCGACTACTACAACATTTACTAGACAAGGATTCAATGCTAAAAAAATTACAAAAGACTTATTTACATCAAAGTAATTAGACCCATTTTGGCATATAGAGTTGAGCTTTGTGGCTCCACTAAGCCTTCCAAATCTTCTCGTATCCCATCTTTACAATCTAAAATCCTCAATGCTCCTTATTAAATCACAAACAAGCAAGTTTGTCCCTTAATGTCCCATATGTTTCTGATTTGGCCGAAACCAGATACCTATCGTTTCATAGTAAAATTCATACCAACTCGAATCCACTAGTCTCCCAACTTGCCTCACACTCCATTCGCAATAATCCTCTGATACGTCTGAAAAAAAAGACAGCTAAGAGACCTTCTAACGTAGAACTATTGAAGTGCTTCTAGTGATTAATGTCATTGTCATTAATGTCATTCTAGTAATGTCATTGTAAACATTTTCCTCAAATTTACTTGTTGTATATAATTTATACAGTTGTAAATATCAAAACATAGTTAAATCTTTTTTTATTATTTAATTTTTAAAATATGTTTAGGCAATGTTTGTATTTTAATAAAAAAAAAAAAAATGTAATTTGCATCTATAAAACATTTATTTTGATAAATTACAAGAAGTTATATTTAGATTTTAGCTAAACTTTCTGCGCTAATTTTTATCTCTATTTATATAAAGTTATTTTAAAGGTATGTTTGTCCTACATATTTCTTTCTTTTCTTTTTAAACTATTTATTTGTTTTATTTATCTATCGGTAATCACTAAATATTGCAAACTTTAGGAAGAACGAACATTACATATTGTAATACTTTTTTAAAATGATAATACCGTCTCATCCTTGAAGATTTTTCGGTTACATTATCAAAAATAATAATCAATAAATTCATTCATCTAAACATACAAAATAAAACAGTTATTTTGTTTCTGGGATCCGATGTAACTAAAGCTAGTTACGCTATTGACTGCTGAATACTAATTCATCAAATCCATTATGAAATACGATGATACAGGCATATCGTGTGTGTGTATAAGCCAAAGCCTCTTACAAAGCGTTTAATCTCTCCTCGTTATAAAGAGATGAGTGCCCGTATGATGTTAAGGCTCCAGCTAACTCTCATCAAACTAAAAGATGAAAAATATAAACCAAATCTATTAAAACACGAGAAAATACAATTTTAATGAACATTCCTTTCTTTTTGTTAAATGATCTATTTTCGTTTCATTTCTTTGTTCCTCCCTCCCTTTGAAACGTTAATTAAATGAAATATTTTCTTGTGGTTAGAGAATAATTGTTTAAAAATATATCCCTCTTTCAGAAAATAAATCTACCAGTACCATTAATAGATGTAAAAACCATTAAAATAGCATACTACAATATTTTAATATGGAATTTATATAAGTATTTATAATGTAAAAAAAAATTAATAATATTATTGGTAATAATCAATAAGATGTAGGATTCGTGTCTCTTTATAACATTGACATTTCTATTTGCTCTATTCTGCGATATTATTGAATTGAAATTTCTTAAAATAAAATAAAGCACATTAATTTTGTTTTTAAAATTAACTATATTAGTACATCTAAAGAGGAAGAAATTGGAAAAGAATGAAGCAGATATACAATATAAGTTTCGAAACATTCCATTTGGAGTAATAACTGATCTGCCACTTTTATGATATCCATACTACAACAAAACGAATTTCAAACGTTACATATTCATCTTCAGTTCTGAAAACATCCAATAATTCAGCGTATTGAATTATATATTATATTTATTATAATAATGTTATTCTTTTTTTTCTGAAAGTATTAGTACTTTTTTGTTTCATTATTTACTATGAATTAATAACGTTATATTTATAGTTGTGCAGTATTTGTATTTTTTTTTTTTTTTTTTTTTTTTTTTTTTTTAGATATATAAGAAAGGAAAAAAAATATTAATGTACCTACAAGAAATCAAATTTAGCTTTGGTGAATATCAACATGACGAATGTATAACATTTATTTATTATAAAACAAGTCTTAAACTAAATATAATATTAGCTGAGTGATGAATCATTTATTTAAGTTATAATATAATAAATACTATACTATATTTATCTTTGAACTAAAATTTCATAGATAAATTTGTTTTTAACGAATAATTATTTAAACTTTTTTTTTTTTTTTTTTTTTTTTTTATAGAATGTAAACTCGAATAACGAAACATCAACGACCCTTATTAGAAATATAAAAATTATTATTTAATTTTAATTTACTGACACTCACTACTTGTTTTAATCACAAACATTTAATCATAAAGACTTAATTTTTTAATCACGGAGATCAATTTTAAAATGACAATAGTAACGAAAAATTGCTTTAAAATTTTTCATTTAATTATTTAAAAATCCTATCATAAAATTGATCATTATTTAATATTAATGTATTTGTAACCTTTAAAAAAGAAAAAAGAAAAAACTGTAGTCAAACATTGTTTTTCAGTTAGTCCCTTAAATAGGCTTTATTCTCCTTAAAAGACATTCAACAATTCTTCTGCTCCACAGAAAGGCCCTTTGATAGCCGACCATCAAGTTTATATCTTCCTAACGGTTCTCGAACGATTAGGTTTTATTTCAAGAGCGGAGGACAGAATCAGTTAACATTCCTTTCAAAAATATCTCCATAAAGATAACTACAATAAACAACTAATTATCATAAAGATAAGTAAATTAGATCCATTGCTACCTGGTCGTTATGAAACTACGACCAAAGTTGGGCAAAATTAATCATAGCTATTTGATAATTGATTTCATGGAATCAATCACCTATTTTAGTAATGATTAATTCTTGTGGTCGAATAACGATCAGTTCTCTAAAAAATTACTGACTGAAAAATGTATTATTGCAATACATGATTGATTGCATGGAAACAGTTTTCAAATAGCAATGCTTAAATTTTGATAGCATTTCAACTATGTGTACATTTTGTCATATTTTAGTCGATTAAACATCAATTAAATTTTAGCAATGATTAAATTTTAGTTATGATAAAATTTTAAATTAGCCCAACTCAGACTATGGCCATGAATTTCCATACCGACACCTAATTAACCATTTGCTATGCGTTCCGTTATACAGAAGGCATCTAACAGCTGTTCCAGATATATAAAACTAAATAATTTTAGACTAATATGGGCCCGCATCGTTTGATGTAATATAATATTCCCATGCCCAGTTACAATATTCATTTATGTTTGCAGAAACAATATACTTATTGAGGCAGAAGAGACCACTCGAATATAACACATTAACCACAAGGATACTCCAATAACAATTAAACACCTGGTCATCAACTGTAGGCAGTAATTATCGGCCCTTACTCAAGTAATGGCGACCGATTTGAACCGAAAGCTTTTACAACGTCACATTTTAATGTGATAACTATCATAGCTGAGTGGCATACACTTATAATACTTGAATATTTTATTATATATATATATATATATATATATATATATATATATATATATATATATATTCCAGCTCTCATAATTAATCCTAATAACTCTCATAATTTATTTCAGTTTTGTTATTTTCCTTTTTTGTTGAAAGTTAATGATATATCAAGAATTTTATTTATATTAGAAGAAAACCTCTTTGAAACATTGTTTGTATATCATATGCTTTTTGCATGGTGTATGCATAATTTTAAAATAAACGCCTCTTTTGTAGAGTTATAATAGAAGAGGAAAAAAATGAATAAATCATTTATCCTACCAGAATATTATAGTTCCTAGTATTTCCATCAATGTTTACTTTCACTAATCCTTTAAAATTGCAAAAAATCTTTATAATTTTAGAAGAAAAATAGTGATTTACAATTTTCTTGAGACATCACTAGAAAAAAGTTGTAGATCAATGCAGTTTTGAGTGTAAAGTACCCCGATTTGGTCAACAGGAACCAAGCCATTTTTCAACCCTGCATATGGTTCTTGTTCGACCAAGAAAAAAACATCCGATTTGCAAGATTTAAAGATTTTACTTCATCCTATATTTTTCAGATATTGCACCAACAGATTATGGTCTGTATGGATCAAAAACACATTTTCAAAATGTTGGATTTTTGACAATTCAGAGGACGTAAAAATTTGATGTGGATAATTCTTTGCCTCAAAACTAAAGAAATGGTTCAAGCGTCAAATCCAATTACCAGCAAAAAGAAAGACAGGTTAAAAGTAGATGAAAATGGTAGACTTTATTTTGATAGATATCATGCAATAATGTTATTTGTATGTAATCTGAAATAAAGAAATACTTATACTCATGACTAGTAACAATTTAGTATGTTCTTGACAAATACCGCTACATGAATAAATAGTTTTTCACTCCAATCAATTTTTACAGTTGAAAATGTTTTTCCTTATTCAGCATGGGAAAAAAAGTATACAATTTTAATGGATTCGATAGTTTATTTATTCCAGGTCTCGGCTTCCAATTCGGTTTTTCTCCACGGTTTTCCTCAAACTCCAATAACGACGTTCCAATTCAAGGAGTTTTCATTATCCACGTATTACAGCGTAATTTGGTACTAAACGGTACTCATTAAAAACTTTGAATCGCTGATTTGTAGTCATTTGCTATATATTAACGTTACATGAATCAGATGTTTGCATTGAGTTAAATGTGACTGGGCAATTGTGCATTCACGTGGGCCGAAGCAATTAATCAATCCATGTATGTATGTATTATTGTTTATTCTAATAACTATTGCATTCCATACATTATTGCTTGGAGCTCAATAGTTTATTATTAAAACATTTCATAATTGGATAAATTAATTAATAACATTTCTATGGTGTTTCAATTTCGTTGTGGAGTTCAATATTATGGTAAATTGAATATATTGAACACATTATAAGTATATTATTTTGTTATTATATATAATATTTTTCTTCTTCTTTTATTCCTGCTAATAAAGCAATACATGATTCAACGAAGTGAGATCACTATTTTCCGACTGCAGCCCGATTTGTCATTTCTAAATGTTGAATAAACTCAGGTATTATCTGTTGGGCAACTACGGTGCCCATCACAATTCTCTAAGAGACATCAAAATAAAATTCCAGGCAAATTCATATTGTCTGATAATGGTTGTATTTAGTGTTTTTTCTTCCCTGAAAGTTTAAGCCTATTAACAGTAATATACGTAAAACTATTAATAGAAACATTATGGACCTCATTGCTATGATGAATAGCTATTTATATCAAAACTATATATATATATATATATATATATATTAAAATAAATAAAATAATACAAATAAATAAAACTTATTCTCAGGTAATAAATAATCGTAAATATAATTGTCAGTCAGTAAATTTAGAACGCTTTGAGCTGTTGTTTCTGAGCTAAGAGTCATAGCAATATCAATGTAGAATTAATTCTCATATAATTATTTTGTATTTAATTATAAATACTTCTATTTATAGATTAAATGAGGTCAAAAATGTTTTTATGGTTTACATTTTTTTTTTTTTAATACAATTGCGAGACTCAAATCAGTGGAGAAAAAAAAAGTTGAAATAAGCAGGAATGGTTTAACCTCAACTTAAAAAGATAATATAAATTACAAAACATTAATTAGCCAAGATAATGTAATTATTACATTGAAAAATGGTACAGTGTTGTTAGATGTTTCATATTTTTTTAAATATATAATTTACTGCTAAGTATATGATTGTACCAATATTTTTTATTCTAAAAACTAAATTTTTCTAAGAATGCAAGGTTTATTTTATTTTTTTTAACGTCCCTTCCGAAGAACGGCAATTATTTTATTACTTTGGGTTTAGTAGGTTGCTATGCTAACTAAGTAATTCATCTAATATTTTCAGACCGAATAAATCATTACTAGTTGATGGATATATACTTATATGTATATTATCCATAAGTGGATGAGAGATGGAGGTCCTACTGAATTCGATTGGTGTTTGTTTAATTTATAACTAATTTCCAATTTACAGTGTGCAGCAAGGAAGAGGGAGGAGGGGTAGAAGCGTTCTTTCAATGTTTACTTTCAGTTTATAATTAATGAACTGATTTCCCTT